>CM060956.1:52487013-53039513 GCA_030765055.1 Mantis religiosa
ACAGATATAATAGACTTTTGTTTCTATATTCATTATATGTATCAAAAATAGCACATTATAACAGTCCGAATTCAATTCCTTGGCACCAAGGCGGCCCGGGTTCGATTCCAGGCGACCGCAAAGTGAAATTTGTGATGGATAACACGGCGCTGGGGCGGATTTTCTCTGGGACCTCCGGTTTCCCCCGCCATCTCATTCCACCGGTGCTCTATCTTTATCTTATGCATCGTCAGTGTCACCGCCTGCGGTGCCGTATGTAGTAAAAGCGGGCGTTAAACACTACACATACACATTCAATTTCTTGGTTATATGTTCAAAGATATTCCATTTTAAATATTCATCTATGCACATTCCTAATATCTTACTATATTCCTTATGCAAAAGAAGGTTATAAGAATCATTACTGGCTGGCCCCGTAGCTCAGTCGGTGGAGCACCTGCCTGCCATGCTAGGGGTCCCGGGTTCGATTCGCGGCGGTGGAGGTGGGGATTTTTCTCCGACCAAGATAATTCCCCATCTTCCCCAGAGTCTGGCAGAATGAATGAGAGTGTGAATGTATGTGTGATCTAATGATTACGAATACGAGTTAACACCTTCGGAGTGTTCCAAAGGAGAACGGCCGCCGATATGAACATTAGAGTTAAAAGTAAAAAATGCTCCTGTAAAGATATTTTTAGAAGATTGAAGATATTAGCGCTTCCTTGCATGTATATATTCTGGATCTTAAAAATCTTTGTATGCAATCGTGCCTTATTTGCAACAAATATCCATTATCCCAGTGCTTGCTTCCAGAAAGGTGTGCATTATGAATCTATCAACATATTTGGCGCACGCACTTCCTAATGTTCTTAAAGAAAACATTGATAATTTCGGTGCTTTTAAAATTGATATTAGAGGGTACCTTTGCTCAAAGTCTTTTTATTCTGTACAAGATTATCTGAATGACAAATTATCCTGATAATGCTTCTGTAGTTCTGTAAGTAGTATCTAACTGTTCCAACGACATATCATTACAAATAAATCGTTGATGCATGTTGAAAGTTTATTTTTAATGCATATGTATTTAAGAAATAACAACGAATGGTATCCATTGCAAAAAGGTTGAGATGTACTGGCATAAGCCAATTAATAAGCTGAATTAAAAAGTGTTTGATTTTGTATAATATATAATTATCCCTGCTTTGTTTTCCATATTGCTGTTCATATTGCCTGCATACTATAATATGTGTCTTATGTTAACTTTTCAAGTGCATATGTGTGTGTGTGTGTGTGTGTGTGTGTGTGTGTGTGTGTGTGTGTGTGTGTGTGTGTGTGTGTGTGTGTGTGTGTGTGTGTGTGTGTGTGTGTGTGTGTGTGTGTGTGTGTGTGTGTGTGTGTGTGTGTGTGTGTGTGTGTGTGTGTGTGTGTGTGTGTGTGTGTGTGTGTGTACCTCTGGACATGTTCAATATTCACAGCCTTTTCTGGATACAAGTGAACCTACTGAACTACTGAATCAATCTAATCTAAGCTTTTGTCTGATTTTACTTGTTTCAAATTAGCATTAGCAGTTTTAAATTGTATAATACTGGTTTTTGGTTTAAGTTCTTCATGCCGTTATTAGTGAAACATTTATCCAAGTCATTTAATGCATTACTTTTATCAGTTTACAAACTATGATAACTTATATTTTGTAAAATAACTGATGTGTCATCTGCATACAATATTGGATTCCCACTTCTACCGTGAGCTAAATAGGTAAGTAGCAAAGGAGAGGTATTCCAGATTTAAGAGCTGGACCGCCGTTGGTAAGTGCCATAAGAACGGCGTTCAACACTATTGCAATAAAAAGTTCAGTAGAATGAATCTTGCCGATTCTGCTGTTTTTTTTTTTTTTTTTTTTTTTTTTTTTTTCCATTGGATGGGAAAGAGAACCAGGCTCTTTAATTGTTTGAAGCACTTTTGAAATAATATATACAGTTGTTATCAACTTGCTTACTTATAACACTGAGACATTGCCTTTAATATATAAGCGGCATACATATACAGCTTGCAATACTCCATAGATCCTGGCACAAACATCTACAAATATAAACTATTAACGGTCCTCACATAGCCGTCAAGAAACTATCAAGGTGCCACACATATGACACATTAGTAACGTATTAACTAGCCAACTATTTGTGTTTACGTACAGGCCCGAATAATTGGTTGAAATCGTCATTCTCACACAAGCCCTTCTAAAATGTCGAGTTATCATCTTGGAGTATGATGGAGAAATAAACCGCAGCTGGGTGGGAGTAGTATACGATGGGAATTGCATTGCTATGGTTTATCCCGGACATCCTGTACAAACGGCTTGGGAAAAAAAAAGACAAATGAATTTCACGTTTCATTTTTTTCCCCCTAGATCTTAGTAGCAACATTTCAAGAGCTTATATACTTTGAGAAATAAGTACGTGTACCATCCTGTTACGGAAAGTGATAAATTTCGATAAGGTACTGACGAGAGCTGCAGATTGACAATAACAATATACCTCATCATTTCAGGTAGAAAAATGCACTACAGTCTCAGAGAAATGTAGCTTTCAATACTGATCTTATCTCTCTCTCTCTCTCTCTCTCTCTCTCTCTCTCTCTCTCTCTCTCTCTCTCTCTCTCTCTCTCTCTCTCTCTCTCTCTCTCTCTCTCTCTCTCTCTCTCTCTCTCTCTCTCTCTCTCTCTACTGCAGTAACTATTCCCCTTAAATAGTATATAGCCCGCCCAACTAGCGTGCCTGCCTTTTGAGTGGGGGACTCGGGTTCATCCTCGGTACCGGCGTGTGGATTTTTTTCCTCCGCTAAGGGGTCTGTTAACGGGTGTACTCAGGCTCATGATGCCAACTGAGTATCCTGATGGAAACGTAGCATCGGGCTAGTCGGCAGCTCAACTTCGGAACACAGTGGATGGGTGATAATGGTACCCACGCTTTGCTTAGGAGAGACGATCTTAAAATGTTAATGGGATTTTTCCAAATCATAGTTATACTGCGTAGTAGTAGCAGCCCGCCTCGGTAGCGTAGATGATAGCATGTCTACCTCACGTTCAAGAGTTCGAATCTCGGTCAGGGTGAGTTACCTGTATAAGGGTTTTCCGGGGTTTTCCCTTATCCTTAAAGGCGAATGTCGGGTAGCTCTAAGCTCCATGGACCCCGGACTCATTTGAGCATCATTTCACCCATTCCATTCATCGTCCGATATGACTTAACGTTGGAGGACGTAAATTACATATATATATATATATATATATATATATATATATATATATATATATATATATATATATATATATATATATATATATATACTGCGTATATCTTTGGTTAGGAATGAAAAGGTAATTTGCCTATAAAACTTCACAAAGAGAATAAAACTGTGCTTAAGTTATTTGAAATATGTTTAGTACCTGCATATTTTGTTAATATTTCATAAGGCAAAAGAATCAGTTTTCTAACAGGTCCTTGCCATTTTTAGTTTTGTTTTGATAATTTTAATATGTCAAACTTAATGAAAATGTTATAGCCATCGCAGCAAAAGTATTTGTTAATTTTATCTTTTTTTGGGGGGAGGGGGTTGAGGGCATTCTTTAAATTTAACATTTGGCAGATTAGAACAATACATAATGTGTGCCACGTTGTCCTCCACTCACAGCAGATAGGATGCACGTTGACTATTTCAAAGATCCAGGTCGAGAAACCAAATGTAACAGGATTACTTCGCTGTAGTTTGAATTGTTTCTTGATGATTGAGTTTGATTAAATAAGAGTCATGAGATCTTTTGTGTTCAGGTATGGATTTTTAGTGACAAAAATAAAATTTTATATGACTCCGATTTCGTAATATATAATTTAATTGTATGATTAGGATTACATTTTACTCAAACTTTCTTTCTTAATCAATCACTGTAGGTTTCCTCCAACACATCGATAAATCCTTATTTTCAATTATAATATAATTTCTGTTAATTACTTAAAATTCCTCACTTCTGATTGTTTCTCTCATCACCATTAAGAATACCGAATAACTCTATTTGAAGGTTATTAATTTTCCGTTACAAAACTTTTATATTCACCGCAACATTTTTCCATCGTCATGAAACAAGATTAAAGAACATATATCTATCTGAAGATTATTGATTTTCTGTAACTATCGTTATTCCTCTATTAATTTTGTGACTGGCCGATTTACTGCTGCACCATCACAATACGTAATACAATTATTACTACGGCCAATCACAAAATTACACACACACACATATATATATATATATATTGTCATTATATGGCCCACTAAGTCATATCAGAAAACAATATTCATATAAAAAGTTCTAACTAAAACATATCGTTACATGTAGCATTGAAATTGTTATCACAGATGTCTTTTATTGTATATAATTGAGTTCATGTTATGAGGAATACAAAGATGAAACAGAAGTTGCAGGTAAGGAAGGGGACGAGTGGAGCTGAAAAGGAAGCTATTCTTGGTCACCTGCACTATTTCCCTTACCCACAGTTTCTATCCACCTCCATTTCTATTTTGTGTCGCTCATGACCTTAATTTGTATATAGGATTCAGTTTCATATTTAATAATACTTATGGTAGAGAATGTGGAAGCATGACGAATACAAAGATTGGCATCCTTATTTGGATGCATAGTTGAAGTAAGAACAGCTACACATTCATCATAGAACTAGTGTGAAGAAGCAGATTTACATTGGAGTTCCTAATATTTCCAGATTGAATCTTAATACCTGATGCAACATAGATTTGTATTATGTCAACCTCAAGAGGGGGCTCTCTCATGGAGAGATGACTTAATACCTTCTGTAATAAATAAACAATTCCGAAGCAGATTTACAATGGAGTTCCTAATATTTCCAGGTTGAATCTTAATACCTGATGCAACATAGATTTGTATTATGTCAACCTCAAGAGGGGGCTCTCTCATGGAGAGATGACTTAATACCTTCTGTAATAAATAAACAATTCCAAAGCCATGTACTGCCATTTACCATGCATTTTGCTACATACTGAAGATCACTCCAACACTATTTACTACATGTTAGAGGCTGCTAACATGGGTTCCCAACTAAAGTCACATCAAACTGCTGGCTACATATTTTAATAATTAGTGAAATTTAAAATCCTGCCAAGTTCCTTTTTAATTGAAATTATTATATTCAACCCCTATTAATAGCAGCCTTTTCAGTATAACCACAACATGACTACAAAGTTCAGATCAGAGAATGTTCATACACCTATTAATTCTTTAATATAAGTACCTGAAATTTATTGCTTCATAACTTCCAAGCAGATTCCTCAGATCAAGCAGTTTTTGGGGTACAACTTTAAGTTGAAGAACTTAAGAAACAGAATGTTGACCTAAATAAAGTACTGCATTTTGAGAATTTATTTACAGTTTTGTAAACTATTTTTATTCTTATGTTTAGCAAATTGTCTCTTCTACCTGTGTTACAAAAAATGGATTTAAGGAGACACTACTGAAGGCAATGAAACAAGCAGGAATGGAAACAAATCTTCGCAACACTGTGTTCCATTGGATCAGATCACATAATAATTATGACAGCATAAATGGTACTACACCCAAGGAACCTCTAGCATATCTAAGAAAAGCTCAGGTAAGCATTATAGAATTTACAGTTACAGTAGTGATTTTACTTTAGATTGGGTGACTAATGATGATGATGCAGACGACAGGAATATAGAATGAAGAAACTGATGACATACTACTCATCAAGTTACTTTATGTGGTCATTTTCACTACAACAATTCCTCAGTCTTTCTTATCACTTTGTAATAGTGGGAATTTTGTATTATTAGACTGAAAGTTCAGATTCAGATAATTTATTAGCAATAGGAGTCAACCAGACTCATGGCATTGCCAAAAATACAGTTTATGTACAATATTTTCAAAGGTTAAAATATATTCATTTACTTATGGTATGGAGATGTAGTCCAACAAAATACATGATTAAACTAGGATACTTATTCTATTCAGGAATGAGATTTCATGAAAATGCTGGTCCCAAAATATTTATATAGAGAAAATCTTTAAAAACTAAAACTAAACATTTTAAAATTATATCTGCATAAGATATTTAAGGTTAAAATACATTTCAGAATTAAAAACATAAACTGCAGTACTACTACTTCTTCATCTTCGTCTTCTTCTTCTTTTCTTCTTCTTCTTCCTCCTCCATAATATGGATTAGGCCTTCAAGGACCTGCACCAAGGCTAATCAAATTGCTCTCTCCACCTCACTCAGGGAGGTCCAAAGTCTTCTTGCCTTTTGTTCTATCTATATTATGTAAATCATAAACAAGTAATTTCAGAGTAAAGTATGTTCTATAAAACTTCATATTACCACTGCTTTTCAGTGTTGTTATTCTGTACAAATCACTAAAGCTGGATATAGAGGAAAAATATTGAAGTAAAGATAAAGCACAATTATGAATGTGGCTTTGCATTTTTGTTAAAGGCTCATTTACTTTGACTTTGCTATTGAATAACATTTTTAGATATGGTGAATAATTGAAAAGCATTTAAATTTGCTGGAGGAGTTACACATAGCATTTCGTGATAGTGATTAAGGAAACAGCTCATTGCTTTTCATACAGAAATGTATATCTCTTTTTATGACCCATGCTGTTTCTTTTACCACCTTTCCCCTGATTAATTTGTTTTCTCAAAATTATACTAAGTGCTAGAACCCATTTTGATAGGTTCTTTCAATTTTACTTATTACTCAAGTTTAGAAATTAGAAGTAATTACTACTATTTTTATTCACTTTCATTAGTGACATAGAATGTACAGAGCAAGTGTGTGATGGTCACCAAATTTTCTGGGGGAAAGCAACTAAGCCTTTTGGGCATTAGAACTAAAACATTTACATAACTGTAAACTCAAAGCTATGTGTATCCTTAGACCAAGTACACAGTTAGTCATGAATTAAAAATTAAATGAAATATAAGAAAATGCAAGACAGCTGAAGTATTAGATCCATAACATACAAGCATATAGGGCGCTTAGGTAGTGCAGTGGTTTCGTTCACGGCTCCCGTGCAAAGGGTCCCAAGTTTGATTCCTGGCTCTGGGGTTGGCGATTTTAAGTCAGCCCTATCCACGCCTTCACCTCTGTCTAGCACATGTGAAGTGTCCCCTATGCCCAACGTGGTTCGGAGTTCACAGTATAAGCTGTAGGTCCTCTTGCCTAACCGTCATCTTCACTATCACCTTATCATTGGAGGTAATGGGCCCACCCTTTGGGTGCCTCCACCTGAGAAATGGGTCCGATCATCATCTGGTGGGGCGAGGTTACCCCGTAGGCCAAGGTTGCCATGTGGGGCGTATTGGTAACCAACCAACATACAAGCATATTTATTTTTACTTTCTATAATCTTACTTATAGCAAGATAGATAACAAGTTACTTATAGAAACTAGAGTAAGTCCTGCATTCTACCCATTCAATACTGATGCTTATCAGAAATACAAATTTTGAGTGAAAAAACTATTTGTAGTCAGTTTTTGACACTTCATCACTTAAATTTTTATTTTTTGAAGGGCTAGTGTCGAAAGCTGTTGCTTCCATTTGCAATCTCAAAGATCCGACTCTTGTCTGTTGTTGTCGTGTGCTCTCTTTTCTCTGATGATGGAATTGTGAATTATTTTGTTAAATTATTGACTGGTGGGATTTCAAAGTTCACTACTCAGCCCTTATTTTTCCATATTAAATATATTTTCCCACTCTGCCAGTTTATTTTGGTTCATCATCCCTTTTAATAATTTTGAATTTGGGTCATGGTCATGGATTTTGTTCCAAAAGTGAAATGCTACTGCTAACTTATCTTCTTGTTCCAATTTGATGTTCCTAAAATTCTCTTTGACTCTGGTTTTTAAGTTCCTTTAGTTTAACCTATGTAGCATTTTTCACAATCCTTACAACTTACTTGGTATATTCTGGATCTGTTAACTGATTGGATTTCATCTTCTATTTTTGAATTTAACCCTAAATGCATGGTGTAACAGATATGCAATATTAAGCTGTATTCAATTTGAGAAGTATTTTAGTGTGGTTTGTTTGTTTATAGTATTGTAATGGCCTTTATCAATAACACAAACATTTTGAACCTTTTGAATTATAAATATTATATTACTTTTACACTTGCATTTTAGTGCTTATTTTTAGTATATAAAGGCAAAATCCAAGAAACTTCAATCAAATGATACCCTGCCAACATCCATGCATGCCATTACACTGATCATTTACTGCAGTTGCCAAGATTCGAACTCATGATGTTTGGCTTTGAATGGATGACCAGTCAACTATCTATCACATTAACAACCATACCTATTTGAATGGATTGTGTTGAGACACTGCAGAAAGCGTTATGAAAACCTGTTTATGAATTACAGCAAGAGTGGCATAAGTACAAAACTAATTTTAATACCAAATATCTATTTGTATTTGGTTATTTCTGTTATTTGATGACATATGGAATAATACTATGGGGGAACTCTACGGGATGGTAAACGATCTTTAAAAGTCAAAAAAAGATAATTCGCATAATGACTCAATCAAGACCAAAAGTTTCATGCAGAAACCTGTTCAAAAACCTGAATATATTAACCTTACCATCCCAATACCTGTATGAAATAAATAAATACATCCAGTCAAATTTTGATACAATTTATAATTCACAAATGCAACATAATCATGGAACGAGAAATAAAAATAATCTAAAACCACCCATGCACAGATTAGCACTGTATGAAAAAAGCCCACAATATGCAGGAATAAAAATATATAATAAATTACCTGTAAGAATCCGTGAAATGAAAAACCTCAAATGCTTTAATAAAGCAATAAATAACCTACTAATGGACAAAGCCTACTACTCGATTATTGAATATATGGATGATAAAATTGAATTATAATGAAATTTTTTGTCATTTTGTAATTCTAATATTCTGACAATATTATTCCAAGGGCATGTCATAATTATAACAATATTTGTATATAGTTGTATTGATATTATTAGTAATTATATTATTTGTATTATTAGTATTTATATTATTAGTGTTATTGTTATTTTTTGTCATTATTATCATTTTAAATTTTATACTGTTGACGAGTCACCTGTTTACTGAGTTTTTACTCACTATTTGTAAGCATATGTGACAATAAAGCATCTTATCTTATCTTTGTAGGTGCCAAAATGACAATTTGTTCTTTAAAGATCTTTTTGAATTATTACATTTTTTGGGTAGTACGTGAATGCACTGAATATGCTGTTAGTTTCTTTTTCTTTAGTATTTAAACTTGACTACAAATAGTTCTTTCAATTAATTTTTGTCACTGTTACTAAATTCCTCCAACCACACATAACACACTTTGAAACTCCTCAGAATCTAAAACTGGCATAATTAGAAAGAGAGAAAGAGAGAGAGAGTGTGAGTGAGTGAGTGAGAGAGAGAGAGAGACAGAGAGAGAGAGAGAGAGAGAGAGAGAGAGAGAGAGAGAGAGAGAGAGAGAGAGAGAGAGAGAGAGAGAGAGAGAGAGAGAGTGTGTGTGCAAGTGTGTATAGCAAAGTGAAAAATGAAAAGTCAGTTGAATACCAACCTTGATTATTAATTCCTTTCTTGGAAGTGTTGAAAACAGTGTTGTTATGATAAATTAACTTTAAAGAGAGTCGATTAAAGACACTAGACAACACTAACTTTTAAATTTTTCCGGAACATGTTCCGGAAAAATTTAAAAGTAAGTGTTGTCTAGTGTCCTTAATCGACTCTCTTTAAAGTTAACTTGATTATTAAGTTCAATGTATTCTAAGGATGTAACATGCAGATTTTCAAATTATTATTTCAACAGAAAAGTGTTCATTATTTTGCTGTTCTCTTGATTAAAAATCAGGTATGTTTGAAAAACTGACATATAGGATAAAACATATAACTTGAACATTTTGTAAATATCTACAAAATCCTCTTCATTATGGTTCAATTTTGTACAGTACTGCATTACTGTGCAACCATAAGACATAGAGAACAGCAAGGGGAGAAAAATGTAGACTTCATTAAAATATATAATTTACATCAAAACTTTTTGTGATATTAACCATTCCTGAGATACTGCTTTGTTAGTGTGAATTTTGCAATACTTTGTAATACATTTTTTGAAGCACTTCAGCAATGTTTCGCATGAGGCCAGACAAACGGGTATGCAATATCAATTTTTTATCTTATTTTTTTTAATTATTTTCCTTCAACTTTGTCATATCAAGCGATGAATAAAAATATCTGAAATGCTCAAATGAGCCCACAGTCTATAGGGCTTAAGAGTTACTCAACATTCATCTTTCAGCATAAGGGAAAACTCCAGAAAAAAACTTTACCCAAATAACTCACCCTGACCAAAATTCAAACTTAGGACTTCTTGAATGTGAAGCAGACATGTTACTGTTTATGCTACACAGGCGAGCTGCAATATCAAGTCTGCATATAGTAGCTTGCTTTCAAAGTCTTTGATGCTGTCAAACCCTCTGTCATCCTCCATGGTCCGGCTAAAGATGCTAGTTTCCAAACTCCGGAATCATGGTTTCAAACCCAGTGAAGGGTGATGGATTCTTTTCAGGTACAAAAAACTTCAGCAAGGCTTCCTTATTGTATTGTATTGTATTATTATTGTATTTCTATGCAACTAAAATAAATGTGTGTTGGAAATATTTCAATCATGATTATCATATTTAGCAGTAATTTGCAAGCTTTCTTAGTGAACACTTTTTAAATAGCTGTAAAATAAATAATAATGAATATAGAAAGTAATTTGACTGTAGTTCATCAGATTTCTACTTTCTCTGATACATAACTATGTATAAGAGAAAGTGATGTACTCAATCCAAAAATGTTGGTATCAAAGTTGCACAAGAAAATACAAGGTCATCAAAACAGTTTTCAGAAATTTCACAAAATCATGTGAAATCATGCCCCACTGTAATTGAGATAAATTAATAATTTGACCTGAAAAGTAATCAGGAACTCATGGAGCTTTTTATATGTGACTTGGAATACATAAGTCGAGAATTCAAATGTGTTACACAAGCGTTTACAACTTCATGTTTAAAAATTTCAGTTCAGATATAACATTAAACCTAGGGATAGACCAAAAGATGTTCAGTTTGCAAATGACATGCTTAACAAAACTGATGATGGAAAGATAAAGCCAAACTGAAAAATTCAATGCCATGGCCAGGATTTGAACCATGGATCTTCTGGTTTCCGTCCAGTTACTCTTACCCATTGAGCTACCATGGCCAACATGCAATCATGACATTAAATTCTCCAATTGACTCATATTTTCCCAGTAAACCACTAGGGACTCTTGTATTCGAGATAAACCATTTGTGACGACTTACTATTGTAAGTACTTAAGTCCCAGGCTTCATCATTAAACTCTTATTATTTAAGTTAATTAATTTAATTGTTCTTTCATACTAGTAGTAGTCCACAAAATAGAGGTTCTCGACAACACAGCCCAGCATCATGCCAGACTTTATCGGGAGACTATTGAAATCTTCAAACACAAACATAATTTTAACAAGGTGGAGGAAGCAGCACGTTTACACAAAACCTGGTTTCCCATATATCGAGATTCAACTGTATAAGGACGAAACCATCCACAGGAGCCGAACAAACTGAGACATAGGCCTAGCAGCCATTTTGCGACTGGTGAATGTGCAGCCAATAGGGGGAAGTAGGCGGTCTCTCTCCTGCCTGTACAAAATTGGTGCGCATACCGGAGCCACTCTAGTTTGCCATGAGACCTCTGAGGATGCTCGACGCATGTACGAGTGAAACGTGAGGAACTTCAGTTTTTCCTACTAGACCATGGCCAGTAAGCCCGTAAACCTCTACATCTTACTGGATATGTTCCTCTTCTTTATTTTACCACCCTTCGAAAAATAAACTTTTCTTCATTTGTAATAGCTATCTTTCCCAGAAAAACAGCTTCCAGAACTAAGTGTCATAGACTCCTCTACATCAGAATCAGTACTGTGATCACTTTCTTCAATTACTTCTTTGCTGGATTTGCTGCTGTTTATTTGGTCATCTTCTGGTAGTTTGTTGAAAATCTTCAACATTTCCTCTGGATTCATTTTCCTATGTGAAAAAGCATTTTTATTGCTACAGTATAATAGCTACTAATGTTATTGCATGCAAGCATGCACAAACACATGCACTCGCACGTTTGTGATTATGACAGTAAGTCAGTAAAATTAAATTATTTATGTGGACAGGCATTCGGGGAACTTTATACCCCAGCTTGACAATGCTGAACAAACACGACTATAAACAATCCTTCATACTTCATAACAGGATGTAACTGTATCAACACATGCTCAGAAGAACAATGAATGAATTTAATTAAAAGCGTAGCAGACTGACGGATGTTGCACATGCAAAAATGTAAAATTGGGGTACTTTAAATCCCAACGTGCCTGCTTTTGAGTTATATAAGTTTTTCTTTAGCATCAGCCATTTCCAAGCTATCCATTATTATTGGCTTACATATCTTTATACTTTTTCACTTTTTTAAAATGTTGTTCCTCAATCCCTATATACCTACAGTGAAACATTTATAATAAAACTAATTTTCATTTTCATTTATTCTGCTTAAGGGAATAAAAATGGCACTGTCAAGTCAAACTTATTCACATGTACAGAGTAAAGCATGTAAAGTTTATCTTGATTAGCATAATGTTGGTGCAAAAATATTTTACATTCATATGACTTTCTCTAACTACTGTTCAACAAGCTATTCTCATAACCATTTATTCTTCTGTTCCATATTATCTGAGATAAAAATTGTGTAATTGTGTTATATCCTTGTAGTGACAATGAGAATAGAAGAATAAAATAAGCTTAAATGACGGTAAATCTTTCAAGAGCATTTGTTATGTGATGGCCGTTGTCTCTGCATGACCACTTATGAGAAGTGTAAATCATTAATTATGGATGGGGGGGAGGACTTTATTGAATGCTTTAATGAATTATATATTTTTGTAAGTAAACTATACTTCTTATGGTTAACCAGTTATGCAAAAGTCATTCAGAAGGAACAGAACTTCAGAGACTGTTCGCATAAAACTCAAGATATATGCGTGATTGGGGGAATTTAGTAACAATGACATCAAAATTAATTGAAAACAACTATTTTAATCAGTTTTTAACACTTTGTCACTTACATTTTTATATTATTGAGGTACTGTTTTCAGAAGCCATTGCATCCATTTTCAACCTGGTACAATTATCATCTGTTGTCACCTGCTCTCTTCTCTCTGGTGGTGGAATTATGAACTTCTTTATCGTATTATCTACTGGTGGGATTTCAAAGTAAGGAGAATAAGGACCGAGCATGAACTTTGAAATTCCACCAGTAGATAAATTAACAAAGAAGTTCATAGTTCCACCACCAGAGAGAAAAGAGCAGATGACAACAGGTGATAGTTGAATCGAGGTTGAAAATGGATGCAATGGCTTCTGAAACTAGTCCCTCAATAATATGAAAATGTAAGTGACAAAGTGTTAAAAATTGACTACAAATGGTTTTTTCAGTTTAAGATAAATGGTTTGCTTGTCATGAAAATATCTACAGATCCAAATCACCTAACTGTCAATGGTCTCATAAACCTCATGCACTTATTCCCTCTCTCACCCTGAGACTATCTTAAACATATGGTAATCAAATCAAAATCATTAAGAGCCATGTATAAAGACTAAAATTGAGTCATACCGTTTAAAACTTGTAACTTCACTCACGTCCTTTCACAAAATCATTAACATATTCAAAACTGTTGCAGTTTCATCCTCAGCTGATTAGCGACTTATCACAGTTGGTTGTTGTCTGGATCTCTTGTAATTGGCTCCCTCTCTCGGAAGATTCTTTACATAAGTTCAGTGAACAAGTTTTAAAAGGTATGACTCAATTTTAGTCTTTATACATGAAAATAGCTTCACTGTTAACAACGCTTTTATTTATAACTATTCAAATTAAGAGCCATTTTGATAAAATCAAAATTTTTGAAAGATGTTTTTGTGTAAAGGATAGTCTGGGGGGTGGGACTTTCATGAAAGTCTTCATGTCATATGCTTGAAAGATGCTGAAATTAAATACCAAGGTTGGTTTTTTATTTATAAGATCATCAATGATACTTGATTGTTCTAACAAACACAAACATTGTGTAGGCAATCAATGAAAGGAAGAATCAGAAAAATTCAATGTCATAGCTAGGGTTTAAACCTTGGAACTTCTACTCTGTGTGCGATTTCTCTAACCACTGAGCTACCATGGCAACATAACAGTAAACATTAACGTTCAAATCAAACAATGCTTCAAATACCGGCTGTGGCACTGAAGTTTTTAGCTCTTAATCTACCTTTCACCAAGTTTGGTTTTTAACTGACCTTTCTTTACAAATCAACATTATATGTCTTACAATTCCTTTCTTGGAAGTGTTGAAAACAGTGTTGTTATAATAAATTAAATTTAAAGGGAGTTGATTAATGACACTAAATAACACTTACTTTTAAATTTTTCCGGAACATGTTTCATAGACTTTGCCTCCATCCTCAACTGGCCATCGACTGGTTCTCATTGGTGTACTTGACAATATTTTGTCATAGGTCTCCTCTGGTGGCGGTTCGAGGAACTTGCTGAACAAATCTTTCTGGGGGATGTCAAAATTGAATACTTTGTTCCTATTTTTTGAAAAGAAGATTTGTTTCCATGTGGATAGTTCTTGTTTTCCTGATGTATGTTTTAGTAGTTTGGGTTCTGCATTTATGTTGTGTTTTTTTCCCAAATATGCGTGGCAATTGCTGATTTTTTTAATTGTTTATATTTTATGTTTCTAAAGTGTTCCTTTGCTCTTGTTTCTAAATTTCTTTTGGTTTTTCCAATATAAATTTGACTACAGTCACTGCATTCAATTTGATATATACCAGAAAATACAACAAAATATAACAAAATATCTGATATATGTCAAATTGAATGCAGTGACTGTAGTCAAATTTATATTGGAAAAACCAAAAGAAATTTAGAAAAAAGAGCAAAGGAACACTTTAGAAACATAAAATATAAACAATTAGAAAAATCAGCAGTTACAACACATTTTTGGGAAAAAAACACAACATAAATCCAGAACCAAAACTACTAAAACATACATCAGGAAAACAAGAACTATCCAAATGGGAACAAATCTTCATTTCAAAAAATAGGAACAAAGTATTCAATTTCGACATCCCCCAGAAAGATTTGTTCAGCAAGTTCCTTGAACCGCCACCAGAGGAGACCTATGACAAATTATCGTCAACTACACCAATGAGAACCAGTCGATGGCCAGTTGAGGATGGAGGCAAAGTCTCTGAAACATGTTCCGGAAAAATTTAAAAGTAAGTGTTGTTTAGTGTCATTAGTCGACTCCGTTTAAATTTAAATTACATGTCTTTTCTAAAAATACCTTTTTTATGTGTTTTTGGGAGCTTTAAAGCACATATTTCCACATCAAGTTTTTAGGTAGAATGCAATACTTCCCCTACTCAATATATATAGTTGAGAAAACAATAAGCTTTCCTAGAATAGTTGATATAGACTATATAAAAAAACCATTATGGATAAATAAAGTCATGGGAGTATAACATATATGAATTTTTAAAATTTAGATGCAATGGGAGAAGAGAATACACAAATCCCTTAACAGCATGTGTAATGAACTTGGAGTACCACTTGCTCGATTTCGATTAGCATCAGATAGGGATGACATGGAAGAAAAATGGAATGAATTAAGCACCTATGATATTGGTAAGTGATATGTGATATCTATATCACCTTTTCTCTAATTACATTTGTATACATCACTTCTATGAATTAAAAGCAATTCATGTGTTGTAGTAAGTATATAAAATATTTCAATTACAATTTTTCTTATAATAGGAGTTTACTAAATCAAAATAATTGCTTTTCCAGTAAAAATATTCATTGCTGGAAAATGTCATTAATGGGGGCAGTTGATTTTAGCTTTTAAAGTTTAAATGGGTGCAGTATTAATGGCTCTTACCATTGTGGTGTGATAGTAGCATGTCTGTCTCACATTCAAGAGTTCCCGTGTTCGAATCTTGGTCAGGGTGAGTTATCTGGATAAGATTTCACTCTATGTATCCTGGGCTCCTTTGAATATTACATTACCCATTTCATTCATTGTCCGATATGCCTTATGTTGGAGGACATTAAAAAATGTGTAATGGCATACTTCTTACTTTTGTTATCTGATACAGATAACATTAATTTTATAAAACCAGAACAGAAAGTTGATCATGAATGCTTACAAAAACATACATTGAATATTTTGGAATGTGAAATATTTTAAAATTTAAAATATATAAAACGTCAATTATAGCCACTGAACCGACAGAGATAGCTGAGGTTATTAAGTCATAGAGTCATAAATTGGAGATCTGCAGTTCAACTCCCACCAGAATTGTTCCTCCAGTTTGAGATCTTTTTTAAAGTTGTTCTTTTTTTTTCTTTTTTTTTTTTTTAGTCCTGTTGTCCTGTTACCTGGCTAATGTTGGCAAGGTATCTTACATTTAGACTTAGAACATTTCTTCTTCAATTACATGTATGATCACTGTTCACTGCCTATAGTTCTGAATGCAATAAGAACAGACATTAAACACACTAAAATGAAAGAAAGGTGAAAGAAAGCCATAAATGTTGCACCTTGTATCTTGGGCTCTATGCTAATGCTTTTACTGCTTGAGCCACTATGGCAAAAGTCTGTTCATGCATTAAACCTTCTCCTCTGGTTTAAAGTGAATCAAATTCTGGCCATGACATTGAATAATTTCAAGTCTGGTTCAACTTTCCCTTTCTGCTTACTCATAGATAACTGAATAAACAATAATTGTTATCTAGAAGGTCCAAACATTACGAAAGCCAGCACAATATTGCAAGTATAATATCTCAGTTATCTGAGATTGCTCTGAAACATTTCTGGAATATTTGAATCAAATGAGGTTTAATGTTCATGTGTGGTGGCCGGAATAAGAATAGCTCCATCATGGTCCATACCTGTCGTAAAAGGCGACTAAAATGGATGCCTAATGTCTGGAGATATGGACTGGCCATCCAGTCCCCAGGGATAAAATTAGGGGACCTGGTCCTTCAGGTTGGGGTTTGGTACTAGGCGAACAACCTAGCTCAGTAAGAGTTCTTGCTACACAACCCTTAGTCAAGCCTCAGATTGGACAGGTCATTGATAAGTGGAAAATGATAAAGAAAATGGAAATTGATTTTGGTACATGGAATATGTTAGGATATGGCGAAGGAAGGCCATGGTTAGGGATGAATGGAAGCAAAAGCTAAGGGAAGCTGAAGCCTACAGTGAGCTGTAATGCTTAGAAGAAAAAGAGGTTTAATGTGCATATGGACTCTTGCACAGACAGTTAAAATGCATTGGCATGAAGAGCCACAGTATGCCTAGAGTCCTGGCTGTGGCATTACATTTTTACTTTCTCTACAAATTAAATACTGAATTGAACTTACTTGGTTCTGAACTTCTACATTTTGGATATCCTTGAACTTGGAACTGTACCCTTTTGCCTTGGACAGCCTTCTGCAATACATTGTATACATTTACATTTTGCTGCACACCTTTGCTACTGTTCTTTATTTATAGTCTACATCTTTTACTTACATTGGTTCTATATCTCTTTATTCTTTAGCAGTCTATATCTCCCTCTTTCTATTAATGACTCTGTGTTTAGTCATCTAAATGATAAATAAAATGTGTTTCATGAATTTTCTACAAAATTCCCATAAAATTCTCTTCATTATGAATGACTTCTGTGCAGTTAGTGAACTGTAAGAGAAAGATAAAATCTTAACAAAAAAATGTATATCTTATTAAAATGTGCAATTTATGTCTATTTTTATATGCCATTAACCATTTTGAACATTAATTAAGGCTTCACAGGAGATCAGACATGTCAAAATAACTAAATTCAAACTTTTGGCCATTTCAAGCTCATATATACATATATGGACTACTTCATATGGGTAGGGCTTGTATCACCCCACTGCTTAGCAATTTGCCATTGATCCGGCTGGTTCTCAGGAAGGATGACCTCACATTGTTTTATAGTTTCTGTACAGTCCATCATCTGATTAAGGATTCTCTCATCTTGAGTTTTCTGTGTGGTCCATCGTCTGGTTGGGATTTCTATTGCAAGTATATTTTATGGCTGGAGCGCAAGTGGTACTCAATTGAAGTCTCGACTATCTATTAAAATTCTATAGATGGAGTTTAATCTGGATAGCTTCTTTAATAAGTCTGTTTTGACATGGCTGATTACCCATGAAGCTTCAGTTAATAATGCTCGCCTTGAAAGTTTTAAGTCTTACATTTCTAACATTCTTTATTATGGGTTTGAATATTCAAATATTTATACCATTTCCAAGTGGTAACTCAGCATTCAGTTTTTCTCACATTCATGTACAGATTATAGAATTTCAAAGCCATCACACAACAATCTGACTTCGCTCTGGCCTACCATATCCTCCTCCTTATACCTACAATGAACTGTATCATTAAATTATTAAATTATAGATGAGTCGTATTTTTTACACATCTGCTTCACTTTCGTACCTATTTTGAGGACATGTTTCGCAAATCATCGGTTGCATCTACGGCTCTTGTGTGACTGAAGTTAGATCCAGCGGTGTGGGTAAAGTTGGTTGGTGGTTGGATCTAACTTTCACGTGTTCCTCTTGACTTAACGTCACTTCAGTATATCGAGATTTAACTGTATTGGAACACCACAGTGAAGCGAAACACCACAGTGAAGTGACGTTAAGTCAAGAGGAACACGCGAAAGTTAGATCCAACCACCAAACAACTTTACCCACACCGCTGGATCTAACTTCAGTCGCACAAGAGCCGTAGATGCAACCGATGATTTGCGAAACATGTCCTCAAAATAGGTACGAAAGTGAAGCAGATGTGTAAAAAATATGACTCATCTATAATTTAATAATTTTTCGCTTCACTGTGGTGTTCCAATACACTTAAATCTCGATGTATAATTAAAGTTTATCTTGGTTAATAAGTGAATATGATAAACTTTTGTGAAAATATTTTGTAGAAGAGTGAGTAGAGAACATTGAGTGAATGCAACATGTAAGGTTGAGAAGAAAGTTTGATTCAACTTTCCAAAACTTAGTTTTGAAGAAGACAGAAGTCATAGTTCATATATATGTAATATGTAATATGTAATATTTATTGAGGTACTAAGCTTTTACAATTTTTGGACTGCCCTCTGTTTTGGCCCAGGCCACTGCTACACAGGACAGTCCATTAAGTATGTTTACAGACATGTTACAATATGTATTATTACAGAATAGTCACTTATTATTCCTTCTCTCTTTTTACAGTCCACACCCACTTGTTTTTAACCTTACTTAAAAACTGACCTATGTTATTATAATTTTTACTTAAAACCTTGATTAAGCTGATTCTCCTATTCATTTTTGATATTTGACATTCTTTCCTCCACATCTCTGTTTCCTTACAATCAAACAATATATGTTTTATATCCTCTTTATCTCCACACAATGGGCACTCGTCTTGTGGGTATCCATTTCTTTGACCTCTTAATCTCCATATCCCTGCTCTTAACCATGCTAACCCCTTTCTTTCTTCACTGTTAGTGCTATCTATATACCTCTCCCTCCCCCAACTTACTCTGTTATTTGACTAAACAGTTTCTGGATCTCCATGTCTTCAAATCTTATTCTAGCCCCTTTCCAAAAACCTTTATAATTAGTTTCTCTCTTTCTCCAAATATCACCCATACCATTATTTTCCAAATTATTTCGTAAATTACTTACCCATCCTTTATTTGGTAAACTTAGTTCTTGATACTTCAAGCATTGTTTCAGTATATTGCCCTCCTCTAAATTCAATATCCTATACCAATATTTTAGTGCCCTTTCTATAACTAACCCTTTTCTTGGAACTCTCCCCATTTCAATTAGAGCTACTTCATTTGCAGTTGATATTGGCAGCCCTAGAACTTCCTTACAAAACCCCCTGTGTACATAATCTAAAACTTCCCATCCCTTTTCTAGCCCCCACATCTCAATACCATATAGCATTCGTGCCTCAACCACCGAATTATATACCCTTTCTAACCATTTCATTTCCATTTCAGGTGTTTTATACAAACATCCTCTTACAGCTGTCATTGCTGCTTTCCCTTTTGCCAGTGCGCATTTCTTTTGCTTCTCCCATTTTCCTCCTGCATCAATTTTCATTCCTAAGTAATTACATTCACGTACTACTTTATATTCGATTCCCTCTTTGTACCACTTCTCATGTTTACTCAGTTTAGTACCTTTTTTAAAAACTACAATTTGGGTTTTAGCTCTATTCACCTTTAGGCCCCAAGCTGCACAATATTTATCTATTTCTTGTAAAGATATTTTTAGCCCATTCACAGTAATAGCACCGATCACCAAGTCATCTGCAAACAATAATCCAGGGATTTGTATATTATTAATTACCGGCAAGAAATTATTATTATTGCTTATATTTTTCAATATATCATCTATGAACAAGTTAAACAGAACTGGGCTTAACTTGCACCCTTGCCTTAGCCCTTTTTCCTGGTGTATGTCCCTAGTTATTGCACCTTCTTCATATTTTATACAAAATGTGTTCTCTTTGTATAACCCTTGTAGGATGGTTACCATTTTATTACTAACCCCCTTCATTAATAATTTATACCATAGCAAATTCATCTCTATTCGATCAAAAGCTTTCTCGAGATCAATAAAGGCCATATATATTTTACCTTTTTTATATCTTAAATACTTGTCCACTAGTGTTTTTATAATAAAGACATTGTCCACTGTTCTCCTACCTTTCCTAAAGCCCATTTGATATTCTGAAAGAATATTGAATTCTTCAATCCATTTTTGCATCCTATCAGCCAGTATTCCTGTAAAAATTTTACCCACATTGGACAGCAGTGCTATTCCCCGATAGTTATTGGGTTTATCCAACTCCCCTTTGCCCTTGTATATTGGCTGTATAATTGCTTTTCTCCAACTTTTCGGTATATAGCCATTTGTTTTCATTGAGTTAAATAATGATGTTAATAATCTAACCCTGTTCTCATCTTCACACCATACTTTGAGAAATTCTCCTGGTATACCATCTATTCCTGGAGCTTTATTTCTCTTAATTCTTCTAACCTGGTTTATTACTTCCTCTCCTGTTATATCCCTATCTAACATCTCATTAAAATTATTCTCTATTTCTGGGATTATCTTCCCCTTGTTAGAATTTCCGTATGCATATAAATTTATAAAGTAGCTTAGCCACTCTTCCTGGCTTATATTATGTTTGGTTACATGTTTTTCGTACAATGACTTTATACCCCTCCATATTTTACTCACATTATTTTCGGCAATAGTAATGATTAGGTTATCTGCTTTCTTTTGTCTCCATTGGGATTTTTTACTTTCCAGTAGTTCGCTGTAGTGGTATTTACTTTGCAAATACTCTTCCTTAGAATAAGGATCTCCTGTTTCCCTCCACTTTACCAGTTTTTCTTTTACTATGTTTTTAATCACCCTACATTCCTCGTCAAACCAGCCATTACTAATATTAGAATATCCTTTATTTGTCATTTTCATCCCCTCTCCTGCCCAGGTCATAATAAAACTCAGAATACTAATTGCATTTTCAATTTCATAATGATTTAAAATATGCATTATGCCCTGCTGGCATATTTTCCCTATATCTGATTCTAATGTGTACTCAAATTTTGCTTTGTCTTCTTGCTTCCATTTGTATCTTACTAATTCCCTTTTTATTGCACTAGACCCTGCAAGTTGTTCATTGGTTGCTCTCTGAGCTTTAATACCTATGTCTACTACTAATGGAAAATGCCCACTTTTAGTGCTTATATTAGCCACTTTAAAATTACTCACCATATGACTTATATTGCACGACCACATCACATAGTCTATTACGCTATGACCATTTGCATTTATAAAAGTATATTCACCAAGCTCATCTTCTCCATATTTTCCATTAAGAATGTCCAAAGCATTTTGCTCACAGAAATTAATGAGTTTTTCACTACCCCTTTCTATCATCTTATCCTTGCTATGCCTAATATTCACATTTTTTCCCCTTATATTGCTATCCTCCCACCAATCTATGGAACTAACATCACTTTCTCCAATTCTTATATTTAGATCTCCTACTAGTATTATCTCAATGTACATATATTTTTCCCTTAACTTCTCTATATCTTTATCGAGGAGATAAAACAGTTCTGGATTATGAAACTGTGAAGAAGCTGGAGGGTTATATATTATTGCAATACATATAATACTATCCACTATCACTTTATCTTCCATTATAATCCAAAGCACTTCCTTACAGCTAGACCATGTTTCTTTTATTGTTTTACTCAATTTATTCTTGATAAAAAACCCTAGTCCTCCTGATGGTCTCCCCCTCTTTGCATACATTTCCCCTTTTCTTCCTAAATAATTAAAGTTCATTAATTTGATTTCTTCATCTTTTAACCACGTCTCTACCACTGCTAGGTAATCCAAATTCACCAATATATGCTGTATGGAACCTGTGCTGATTTTATTTTTTAACCCTTCACAATTCCAAAACCCTAGCTTCCTTATTATTTGCTATTGTGAACCTGTTCTCCCCCTGGAAAATGCAAACTGTTCAAGTGTTTTCTTGCTTCTCAGCTTTATTCCTTCACCCTCCGTCACCTGTTTATCTAGAACCAGGATACTGCCATGAGGCGATGTTACAATTTGGTTATCTTCCCCTCCCGCCACTCTTGCATCCCTCCTTCGACCTTGGGTGGTTGCCTCTCCCTCCTCCTTACTGCTACCAATCGGCTGTATCCAGCTTCGTTTCCCTCTCCCCGCTAGACCACGTGATGCTTCTAGCTCCTCCTTGCTCGGTGATATACATTTTTTCTTTGATGCTGCCATTTCTCTCTCGTGTTCATAGTTCATAGGTTTTACTATGAAGAAAATTATAGTCAAAGATGAGCGATTAGAATAACATTATAAATGTTATAATTTCCAATTAAAGATCCAGGCTGATCTAGTTTAGTTTGAATTAGAATTCTTAATGATATTCCATAAAGCCAGAACAAAACTAGAGGCTACAACATAAACTACACCTCATATTTTATTTTCAACCCCTATATACCAACCATATCCAATCTGAATAGAATTTTGTTCAATTGCTCTTTAATAATAATAAATTAAATTGCTCGTAATCATTTAGATTAAGATACTTTTATACCTGATGTGTGTTTGGAGGAATTTAGTAACAGTGACGTCAAAATTAATATAAAAATTATTTGTGGTTGGTTTATTGACACTCGTCACTTACTTTTTCATATATTTATGAGAGACTAGTTTCAAAGGCCCTGGCCTCCATTTTCAATCTCTTCCCAACTGGCAAATGTTGTTATCTGCTCTCTCTGGTGGTGGAACTATGAACTTTTTTGTCAAATTATCTGCTGGCGGGATTTCAAAGTTCATTGTTGAAGTTGAACTTTGAAATCCCGCCAGCAGATAATTTGACAAAAAAGTTCATAGTTCCACCACCAGAGAGAGCAGATAACAACATTTGCCAGTTGGGAAGAGATTGAAAATGGAGGCCAGGGCCTTTGAAACTAGTCTCTCATAAATATATGAAAAAGTAAGTGACGAGTGTCAATAAACCAACCACAAATAATTTTTATATTACTTTTATACCATTTGACATCTGGAAAATACATTGCATAGTTATGCTTTAGTACCTGGAAAAATTATAAGTTACCTACCTTACAACTTTTAAGCCCCCTATTTGTTAAGTCTCTTACATATATATTGACAAAACTTTGTGCACTTAAAACTATATGGTATGATAAAAATTATAGGTTGCTTACAAATTCAAAACATGCACATTTATATGGAGGAGATAGCATTTAATTGGAGGATATAGCCAATTTAGTAATAACAGAAATGCCTATTCTATTTTAGTTTTACATGATTAGATAGTTAACTTCGTATATTTAGTACAATCTTACCTATAACATTGGAAAATATTTCTTTTCCTGTTAATTACATATCCATAAATTACATTGCAGATCTGAGCCAATATCGGCCTGTTTATGCACCCAAAGATTTCTTAGAGGTTTTGCTTTGGATTCGCAGCCCAAATTATCGCAATCTGGAGTAAGTATATAATTTGCAATAAAGTTTGTTGTGCATCTTTTATGCAAGACAGATATAAGATTATCACAAAAACACCTTATTTAAGTGATTTCCTTCGTTTTGATACTAATAGAACCTAAAAATGGCATCTATGTACTTGTGAATAAGATACTGTAAGTAAACCAATGTTCTGAGGAAAAAAAAAAAAAAAAAATTATAAACCGAGTTTGGGGCTAAATTTATTTTTTCTCATAAGGAAGCCTTTGTTTAATTTTATTTAATTTGTTTTATTAATTAATTAAAATGTTGAAAGGCAATTGGTAACAATAAAACTTTTAGATGTATAGGTACAATAGCGTCTAATCCAAGGAATAACCATACTCTTTGATCTCATTTTCTGTGAAAAATTTCTCAAAGGAAGTATTATTTAAAATGCATTTTCATAACACCTGCATTTTAGAAAAACTTACCCAAAACTAATAGGTTCAGAAGAAAGGAAAAAAAGAGGTTATAAAATGTATATGTGAATTCTATTCTAATAAAAGTAGTTTTGGAGCAAATACCAGAGTAAATATTAGAGCAAATTATAAAATTGAAAGAAGCATAGAGACAGTGAAGCACAACTTAGAACAAAAGTGAATTGAGAAGATATTGACAGTGTGAGTGAAGCAATGTGTTAATATCTTCTCGATTCACTTTTGTACTAGAACAAATATCTACTCTACTTTTAAAGATAGTGAAATAAATTTAAAAACTAATTTCATTACAAATGGAATGGTTGAAAATAGTTTTATCATATTACCTACATTGTTTTTATTTGATGTTTCATGCCAGTGATGAAGGGAGTTGGGATTTCACACAGATTCCACTTCGAGTGAAGTCACTGGCAGAGCTGGTAAGACAGACTTCATAGTACACAATTTGTTAATAATTATATAACTGCTTTATCTTTGAGAGTGACTGCAACACACCATTACTACTTTATTTATCATTTCACTATTCTTTTGTATTTCCCTTCCTATTTTGTTGTAAACTTTGGTCTTAAATATCTTTTCTTTTCTTTTGCACAAGAGATTGGAAAACTTTGAAGGTCTAATATATCACTTACATATGTTCCTATATGTGGACGATATGGTTATGCTGTCGAATAACAGAAATGATTTATAACTAGGACTTGACAGATTACATAACTGGTCTTTTGACCTCACAGCTTAGACATAAATATAGGTAAAACCAAGCCCATGAAGTTTAGAAGAGGAGGAAATCTCCAAAACTGACATCTTAGTATGTGGAACCGACAAGCTGGAAATTATTAACTCTTATAAATACCTGAGTCTTACACTGCAGATAACAGGCAAAACCTTCACTAAGCATATAGAAGAAAGATGCTCGGCAGCAATAAAGGCCATGTTTAACATAAAAAAGATCCAGAAACTCTCAATGGACACATCTATATGCTAGGTGCTACGTGATCAACAAAATATGGGAACACCTAACAGCTCTGAAGAGGAGGAGACTCTTGGCACTGAAAGCAACCTTCCTCAAGATAGCCCTCCAAGTATCTAAATCAACCTGATAGAGGATGACATACTTACTGGCAGACACAGATTACTTTATAAAAGAGACAGGACAGAGCAATGGCCTTCAAGTTACACTGGCATATGAAGAATAAGGGAAGAAAAAGCTGCAAACATAGATTTAAATTTCTTTGTAACACCAGCCATGAATACTGCGGAATGGAAGGAGCCTAACTTCGAGCTAAGACACATATACACGAGAATCGTGGTATATGGATTGCATCACAAGATCTGTGAATGAAGACACTACCTGGCATCAGAACTATGTACCTGCATTCTTTGTGGTCAGTTTTGTGGACAATATCACATACTTATATGCCAATCAAGGACTCACTCACTGACAGTTTATGCAAAAGACGATACTACTACTTGGCGATCAATATAGCACTATATTAGTCCATTTGTACACATTGTGTTCAATAAATACTTTATATATAAGTATCACACATAAAAATAGTTATGTCAAAAGAAACAAACATGATAAATTTTCATGACAGCATTGCAAATGCTCAAGTTGTCCCATGCTACACATCTATATGGCAGTCAAGTTGAAAACATATCTTTTATGATCATGGATTTTAAAGTGGTGATGCACATTCTTTTAATACTAATCAGCAACTTAGAAAATTGAAAGATGGTATTTAAATGGTGCTCAAATGCAGATCATAAAAGAATTGTATAACCTGGAAGTAAGATTCTCAAGTAATAGGAAATGTAGGAGATGCAGTCCTAGTGTGTACAAACATACACAAAATAGAAATGAGAATTGTAGAATATATCGAGATTCAACTGTATTGGAACACCACAGTGAAGCGAAAAATTATTAAATTTTAGATGAGTCGCATTTCTTACACATCTGCTTCACTTTCGTACCTATTTTGAGGACATGTTTCGCAAATCTTCGTTTGCATCTACGGCTCTTGTGCGACATGTCCTCAAAATAGGTACGAAAGTGAAGCAGATGTGTAAGAAATGCGACTCATCTAAAATTTAATAATTGTAGAATATGTTTACTCCTATGCTGATGGTAAAATTGCTGGAAAGATGTATGTAGTGGAAGTTGAATTAAAAATCTTGAAATAGAAATTTGACAAACATCAAAAAGGTGTTTATAAACTGATGTGGTATACAACATTTTCAGAGAACTTTTAGAGCTACCTAAGATTTATCTAAGGGGAATAGGATTGGCAGAACTATAGGATAAAGTGAAATGGTATAATAGCATAAACAAAAATGATACA
Organism: Mantis religiosa; assembly: GCA_030765055.1. Lineage (NCBI taxonomy): Eukaryota > Metazoa > Arthropoda > Insecta > Mantodea > Mantidae > Mantis > Mantis religiosa. The sequence goes on from CM060956.1 coordinate 52,514,173, forward strand.
ACATTCAAAACTGATTACCGTAAGAAACTTCTAGAATGCTTAAAGTTTTAAAGAGATATTAATAAAAGAGAAAGTGGGTATGCAGAGGTGGAAAAATTGCTGGAAGGAGAATATTTGGAGGATAGCAGTGCAATCTGGGAAATAAGGGACAAAATACAAAGCAATACATTATAAAAGGTACTGTGAGGAAATGTATATTAGGCATGCAGTAATCAAAGTGAACTTAAAACGAAAAATCTAAGTCCACAGTCTCCCAGATACAGATATAAAATCTTTCTCAAAAAATTAGAAGAATGTTTAAACAATATAAATAATAACCACATAATCATGACGGAAGATTTCAATATAGATACTGTTAAAAATGATAAGAAACAATTTAATACTGACAGAAACAGAGCCAACTAGAGGAACCAGAGCATCTGCAACATGTGTAGACATTATGCTAACAAACAAATAGTAAATATATTAAATTTAAATATACACATCTGCTTCACTTTCGCTTCACTGTGGTGTTCCAATACAGTTAAATCTCGATAGTGAATACTTTAGCAGTGACCACTATGCTCAATTAACTGAAACTAGACCCCTTAAAAATTAAAGCATCAAATAAATAAATTAACAAGTTAAAAGGATAGTAAGCAAAAGCTCTAAAAATCAACATTAAAGAAGCAATGGATAGCAGTTGCTCTTAATGCCCACACGGAAGAATGATTAATTTCCATCAATTTACCTAATAGTGGTAACTATGAAGCCTGGGACTTACGTACTTACAGCAAGTAAGTCACCACAAAAGCTATGTATCTCATTGTATATGAGAGCCCCTAGTGGTTTACTGGGAAACATACGAGTCAGAGAATTTAATGTCATGACGACATGTTGGCCATGGTAGCTCCATGGTTAAAAGGTTAAAAGAAACCGGACAAAGACTGGGAAATCCGTGGTTCAAATCCTGGCTATGGCAGCATTGCTATAGCAATTTTTCAATCTGACTGTACTTATTCAAATGATCGCCTACACATGGCTACTGTGGAAGAATGATTAATTTCCATAAATTTGGTTCCTACTTATTTGTTTCCTCTATATATCAACCATCTGTTAACAAAAATAAAAGAATCTGGGAAATTAGTAATTGGTTATACTGATGATACCACAATTATTACTGTAAAGGTGATCTCAGAATAGAGAGTTAAAAAGTATAAGTAAGCATAACAAAATAGAGTGGATTTTAATCGCCCTAAAGAACAGCATCCATCGAATATTCAATTAAAGTTAGAAAGTAAATTAATTAAACAAGTAACAGAAATAAACTTCCTTGAACTAGTATTAGATGACAAATTGAAAAAAAATATATTGACAGAGATGCAGAAAAAATAAACACAGGACTACATAGATAAGAGTCAACATGAAAAATTCAATGCCATGGCCGGGATTTGAACCACAATTCTCCTGGTTTCCATCCCGTCACTCTTACCCATAGAGCTAAATCTGACTCATACATTTTCCCGGTAAATCACTAGGGGCTCTCGCATTCGAGATACATCGTTTGTGGCAACTTACTATTGTAAGTACCTGAGTCCTAGGCTTCATCATTTAACTCGTATTATTTTAGTTAATTGATGGAAATTAATCATTTCTTCACACTAGCCATATATAGGCTAAGGATTTTGATAGAAGGAGTCAACATGAATTTTTCATCTTGAATTTTTTATGTTGACTCTATCTATCAAAACCTTAGTCTATATATGGCTAGTGTGAAGAAATGATTAATTTCCATCAATTAACTAAAACAGGACAACATATTTTAAGATAGCACAAATAATGGATAAAGAAAGCTTAGCTCAAATATACTATGCATTTATACATAGACACGTAAGCTATGGGGCAATTTTACAGAATAATGCACCAAAAAATCAATGCTAAGAATCTCAAGACTGCAGAAGCATGCCATACAATTATATTTGATGATATTATATGAATTATATTTGATAGATACTTGCAGAAATGCATAAAAATACTGTCACTGATCACATTGTTGGTTGTTGCCGCGGCCTCAATTCGCAGCCGGCACGTGGGCGAGCACTGAATGCTTGCCGAGAGAGAGACAGAGAGATGTCTGGATAGTTCCGTCTTTCTTTTGCCACTGCGAAAGGCCTTGAAACATCGGCGGCTTTCTAGAACAATGATTGGAGGTATGAAAGCCGGAAAAGTGTTAGAGCGTAGTCAGTTGCTAGTTAGTTATTAACTGAGTTGCAGCTGTGAAATGTGAGAGTTGTGTGAGGGTTATTGAACTGTAGTGCAGTGAATTCTTTTATTTGTTTACGTGTGACAGGAGTAAGGGAGACGACCTTGAAGGCGGCTGTTGTGTATAACATGTCATTTTCCTGCTGCAAGGGGTGTACAAAGTGTCTTTTTACTGAAATAAAGAGCATTTTAAAGTTCTATAAACAAGACTTTAAATTCTACAAACCCACAAAGTCAAAATATTAAACATATTAACATTTGCAGCACATAATGGTCAAAATAAAAATATGAACATACATTAGCAAAACTGAAAGGAATTTGAACATTAGATTTAAAGAGCATTTTAGGAACATCAAAAACAAAGAAACAGATAAATCAGCAGTAGCATACCATCTCTGGAATGAGAATCACAATATAAAACAAGAAATCCATTTATTAAAAAGTATTCAGTGTCCAACAGCATTAGTCATGTGGGAAAAGATATTCATAAAGAAATATGAAGGAGAGCAATTTTGATACCACTTTTGAAGAGAAGCCAAACTTAAAGCTCATCAAGATACCAACATGATGCCCTATCGCCTCCAAAGAGTTCACCAAATCAAAATTCAATAATCAACATTAGCTGAGGATGTTAGGAAGATTCTAATAAAATGCATTCTACCTAGGTAAACACTAGCAATATATGCAGCACTGAGTACTAATCGGACTCAAAACTATATAAATTTTGTGCTTCATAGTCCTACTCAGAAGAACATGAAGCATTTCTGGACATTGTTTACAAAGCATTTTTTCTTTGTTTTGGTATGAGCACAATGCTCCTTCAAGTATTGCTGATACATCCTGTATAATTAGTTATATTGAAAGGAGCATTATATGAAAGATACTGTTGAAGTAATTCTGGTATGATAAGGTTATAGTAGTAGGCAGTACCCTTTTACTTGTTTCATATTTACAATTAAAAGTCGATGGCCGGTTAAGGATAGAGGCAAAGTCTCTGAAACATGTTCCGGAAAAATTTAAAAGTAAGTGTTGTTTAGTGTCATTAATCGACTCCCTTTAAATTTAAAAGAAATCTTGTTTAATTTTTTAACATATTACCTTATTTCATTAACTCAATGCATATTTTTCTACTTCAATATACGTATGACTGCACCACATATTCATCTTCCCAACTGTAGTAAATAATAAAAGCGAGCAGAAATGCTTTTGTGTTCAGAAAAGCAGAACACAATAAATTGCTTGTGATACAAATAAGAATGTTTTAAGCACTTAGAGCAAAAACAACTTTGGTCAAGCTAAAAGTTACTTATATTTCATTTGATTGCAGCGCTGTTTTTATGCAGAATTATCTCGTGGAGAACCTCTACTTGGTGTTAATCCTTATATGGCATCAACTGTGGGAAACTGTCCTACACTGGAAGCTGAACGTACCCTTCTTGGAGAGAAAGGTAATATTAAATGATTCCATAAATTGAAAGTAAATGGGGATGCACCTTTTTGTTTTCAGAGCTATATTATAGAATATTTTATTGAACTAACCAACATTTTTTATTTGTTTACCACATTGCAAGATTGCTCTAATGCTCTTAGTGGAAAAGATGTTGTCATTAATAAAACATTGATAGAACTGAAAGGCAGAGTTTAGTGTTGCATTTCCAGTCACATTTTAGTATACAAATGTTAGTTGAAACAATCCTAGAATTCACAATGATATATACAAATAGATGAGAAAGGTTTGTTATTGGGCTCAAGGAAATGGCCAAATAAACTAAGGATTGGCTATGAGGTTTCAAGATTCATGATTCAGTGGTGATTCACAGGGACGGTCCTGAAAACGTTTCTGTTTTTAATAGTGACATAAGTGAAGTTTTAAGTTTTAATTAAGTATGATTCAGTAAATCTTTTAATATTAAATTAGCTTCACTTTTAACAATGTTTTTATACCTAACTATTTCCATGCTATAATTTGTTTGAAAATATAAAATTTATCTAATTTATATTCTCTTTTATCAATTAGCTCATTATTAACAAAAACTCATTTGTGATATAAACAGTTGGTGTTTGACATCACTGTTACTAAATTCCTCCAAACACATATAAATAGTTGAGTGTTGTTTTCACATTCTAAATATATTCAAGCCTATATTGTTTAGCACAATGCTTCACTGTCTCTATGCTTCTTTCAATTTTATACTTTGACTATATTGTTTAATTTGAAAATATTTCAATGTTAACATTCACTGCTTTGAACTTCAATTGGATAGAACAATAATTACACAAATAGTACAATATAAGGGATGTTTATGAAATGGGAACTGGCAATATGGAAATAAAGTCATAGTAGATTACACTGTCATGTTAGCTGTAGCCTATGAGTGAGACTAAAATATTTAATAATTCAATCTATAGAAATTTTAAACACTCTTGTGTCACATTTAATAGCAAAATTTCAACAGAGCTCACAAAGAATCTATAGTTTATTGTATCCTTACTATACATTAATGTACTAATGAATGAATTTATTGTACAATTTCAGCTTAAATTTACAATTTTCCAAAACATTTATTCATCAGCATCCACTTTAATATTGTACATGCCTAGTAACGTCTTTTGTGTTGTACAGCCAATATAGCTTTCTAATCCTCGTCACTGTTATGCAACATTTACATCCCTTTGTTAAATTTGTTGTAAAATTCATTTTATCTCCTCCTATAGCCCTCATCCTAATTCAAGGTATTTTTCCAGATAGGCTAAAAGAAGTAACTGTAAGACCACTATATAAACAAAAGAGAAGCAAGACAAATGTAGTAAATTATAGGCCTGTAACTTTATGCTCCATGTTTTCAAAAATCATAGAGGGTGTGTTCCTAAAACAATTACAAATGTACTTTAAAAAACTTAACATAATATCAGAATGGTAATTTGGATTCCAAGAAAAGAAATCAACAATAAATGCAATAAATAAAGTAAATAGTATTATAATTAATGCATTAAATAACCATGAACGAGTAATAGCTATATTTTTAGATTTATCAAAAGCATTAATTGTGTGGATATAGATATACTTACAAATAAATTAGAAAATCATGGGGTTCGAGGATTAGCTCAAAAGTGGATAGTATCATATTTGAAAAACAGTACACAGTGTGCGGAAATAAACCATAGAAATGGCTTGGGTATGATAAAGAAAGTTAGATCATATTTTCAATCAGTTAAACAAGGAGTACCACAGGGTTCTAAACTAGGACCATTTTTATTTTTAGCCTATGTGAATGATATTTTTGAAATAATACTAAGAAATGGAAGTTTGGGAATTGGATATGCAGATGACATGGCAATAATAATTAGAGGCAAGTCAGCAATGGAGGTGGTAAAGAAAGCAATCAAATTAATTAAAATAATAAAACAGCACTATTTAAACCTAAATATGATTCTAAATGCACACAAAACAGCATGGATACATTTTTAATTAGGAAATTATAGTAAAAATGATATAAACATTACAATAGATGGTGAAACAATGCCGGAAGTTCAGCACACTAAAATTTTAGGCGTAATAATAGACAAATAATTAAACTGGAAGTCATATATATCTCATATAACTAAAAAGTTAAATAAAGTTATATTTATAATGAAACAAGTAGGAAAAAATATGGATTATGAAACTTTAAAACAAATATACTATGCATTTATATACTCACACAAAAAATATGGGATAACTTTATGGGGAAATATCACAGCAACAGAAGCAAAAAATGTATTCAAACTACAAAAAAAAAAAAAAAAAAAAGCAATTAGAATAATGGCAAAAATAAATAGCAGACAGACATGCAAATTAAAGTTTAAAGAGTTTGGTATTTTAACTGTTCCATGCATATATATATGAAACAATAAAAATTATTTTACAAGGAAAATAAGAACCAAAAAATCATGATATACATAATTATACTCTAAGAAATAATTACGACTATTTTAGATCAGTGTATAGGGGAACTCTAAACAACCGCTACAGTAAAAGCATGTGTAAAGAGCTATATAATAAGTTACCAGAAGAAATTAAAATAATTAATAAAATGGAATATAAACTGAAAGCAATAAAAAAATTCTTAATAACAAATGCATTCTATAGTTTGGAAGAATTTAAGTATAGAGATATGTAAAAAGATAAAACTATGTATATATGTATATCAAATTGGAATTGACGTGTCCTTGAAATCATTGTATTCAAAGGATAAATAAAAGTATCTTATCTTATCCTTGACTATCCTCAACCATTTTTCATTTACTTTCTTTAGAAAATCTCTGACCACCAATTGTGATGTCCATTGTTCTGGCAGTTTTGTGAGAGATCTAAGATGCCAAAATAAAAGTGTATGTTCACTGCTGCATTACAAGAAAAGTATGTTAGCCTATTTATTAAAGCTACACGGGTGATCAGCCATGTCAAAGTAATTAGATTTGAGCTTTTGGCCTTTCTAAGCTCCATGATCTTCTTCGGGAACTGAATGAAAAATGCTGGAGAGAGACTTCCTCATACGGGTGGAGCTTGTGTCACGCCATGCATAGCAGTCTCTTATTTGTCCAGCTGATACACAGGAAGGATGAACTTACGTTGTTGAATAGTTTTCTGCGCAGTCCATCATCTGGATAGGGATTTTTCCAGTCTTATATTTTTTGTGCAGTCTGTCATCTGGATTGGGTTTCTCCCATCATGGGATTTCTGTGTGGTCCTTCATCTGGCTATCTGGCTAGGGCTTTTATTGCAAGTATATTTTATTGCAGGAGACCAAACGGGATGGCTCAGGCAGTTTCGTCTGTGGCCTGCATTTGGGAGGTCCGGGTTCAATTCCTTTGGCCGACCTACCTGACCCATGGATTTTTTCAGGGGTTTTCCTGGGTCACTAGGCGAATGCTGGGTAGGTAATTACATCCCCCGAATTTCCTGTCCCTCCATTTCATCTCCATTATAATTTTGCATCATCTTTCATCTGGTGGTCTCTTTCAGGGTAGAAGTGTAGCAGGTGTCTTGGCGCTGTTGTGACACCTTGGGTCAGCCGCCGTTTGTCTCCTCTCGCTTCATCTTTCCTCCCTGGGGATGCCCCACTTGGGGCTTAGGTACAATAAACCACAGGTTTTGGGGCTGAATCCCCTCCATCGTAATCCTAATCCTTATTGCTAGAGCCCATGCAATTGCAATTTATAGAGAATTTTAAATTAACTAAGGTGATTATTTATGCATAAATTATCAAATACTAAGTCTTTTTTATTTATACTTTGTCTTCTGTTGTAAGTACACAATTGTACAGAAAACATGGTTCGATTCTGATATTCATTGCACCCTTTGTAACACCAAGTTTTCCATGTCTTCACTTAAGAATACTGTTCCTGCATCTATTTCCTTATTATTACACTGTTCTGCAAACTTCTCTCTGCTCCATCCTTTTTAATCTTTTGGTAAACTTTTGAAGATTTTTTATTTTCTATATCTCCCAAAATCTCCTATCCTCCAGTATCCTCTATCATTCTCTCTCTCATTTCCAAAATCCTGAATCACATCTTTCCCCTTGTAACCATATGTCTTTCACCTCTATTTCCTTCAGTGCTATTTTCAACCCAGCTACCATAATATTCCTATTTTTTATTCTCTTGTTTTACCATTCAAATTCTTAATATATTTGCTTACATGGTCAAATATCTGTGCATTACATATTAAACTAATGTTGAAAAAAAATTTGTTGTACTAATGCTTAATTAAATTTTGTAACAATGGTATTTCAGTGCTAACCTCTAATCATGCTCCTGTGGCACAAGAATTTTTGAAACGTGGTTGTCCCAGAAGTTTGAGGGGACGCATATGGGCTCAGGTTATGGGTTCATGTCTACGTCCAGAAAATTCTGAGCACTTTAAGCATTTGAAAAAACTAGTGCTACAATATGATCTTTTAGTGGACAAACTCATTATTAAGGTAAGAGCAGTTATTGCAAGCTAAGCATTCTTCTCCTTGAAATTTTCATTCCAATAAGTCCAAGGAAATTAAATATTTTTTAGACTTAAAGAAAAATAAAGAAAAAAAATCTATATCTGATAGAAAAAATATGAATAATTTTAAGCATATTGTTCACATTTAAAAAACCTGAACACTAAAATATCTATTTTTAATACTTCTTAGCATTATTGTTTTGAAAATTTTTTCCATCAAATTTTTGCTTTTTATGAGTTTTACAAATTTTGCATTGTATAATGATTACAATTGTTAAAATTAATTATTTTCTTGAAACTGTAAAATACAATAAGCCCAATGTAGAGCAGTCTAAGTTCATACAATTTTGTTTTGAATAAAAGGTATGTTCCCAATGAGCCATTCATCAGTTTCACAACAGTATGGCTCACTCCTTCCCTCACAGTTAGCACTGTTTTGCCCTCAAGGCACTCTTTGGATATAGGGATGAGCCACTGGCAGACAGTTCTTTGGGCCTATTTTAGAGGGCATACTTCTTCCAGGAGGTGCAATTACAGGGTGGGTTAGTGAAGACACTAAACTTAGAAATTTTGCAAGCATTATTGAAAGTCATTTAGGATTATGAAGATAAAATTTTTACATCTAGTGAAGAAGGCAACCAAATTGGGTGTACATTATTTAAATTCATGCGTTGTGCATTAATGGTTCTACTCATCTCCATGTAATTTGATGGAGTGTGATGATTTCTAAATATTGCAGCTCAATTAGAATATGGGGTTGAGTATATTCCACATCATCTTAAATGGGGATTTCACTGCATAAGAATTGATTCATTGCACTGCTTTTTCTTTTATGGAAATATTTCATATAGCAACTATCATTGTAGAGCTGGGGTGACACTACTGATTGTGATGCTTGAACTTAAATGCTTGAAGTATGCCATTCTCAGTACCCTTTCTGCCTATAGCAATCTATGCAGGCATGGGTGTTTTGGCATGGGGATGAATTTGTGTGTGGGTATAGGTCTATGAGTGAGCACAGGTGTGAGAGGCATAGGTGTGGATGTGAGCATAGATTGAGTGTGGGTGTAGCTGTTATAGACATGGGCCTGCGCATGGGTGTGAGTGTGGTTGTAGGTTTGCATGTACATAGACATAGTTTTCTTTTTTAAAATTTTATTTTATTAACACTGCATGCTCTGTTATATCCTAACACTACATGGAATTCTTTAAGTCTTTATCAGGATGCTGAAAAGGCAATAAAGATTTAACTCTTTCATCACAACAGCTTGTGAGGGAATTTTTCATAAAACTACTTTGAGGAATATATCAACCATGAGGAAATAAGTACCATGGTGGTACGAGCAGCTAACAGTGTTGAGGAAAAGAGTAAATGCTCTGCTCAGAAAATATTAAATAACAGTAAATAATCAGCAACTCAGGGAAAAAAGCTCTATACACCTAAGGAAAAAATGAGTACCAGCTGCATCACAAACAAAAAGGTCTAATTCACAGAAAAAAATACTGTACAATCGCAGATGGAAGCAACCCATGGCATGAGGAATACAAACTGGCTCCAGGAAAGATAAAGACCCAACCCACCCTATCTACCATTCAGAAAACAGATGCTGCTTTCACATCCATTTTCAATGAAACAATGTAGACGTAAGTGTGGGTACGGAAATAGGTGTGAATATGGGTATGGGGATGAGTGTGGTCATGGGCTTAGGTATGAGTGTGAGTATAGGGTGGATGTGGATATGGTTGAGGGCATAAGTGTGAGTGTGGAAGAGGATATGGGTATGAGTGTTGAGAGAAATCACATAATCAGTGCAATACAACAATATATTTTTATTTTTTCTGCCACTAGAGAAAGTATTATATTTTATGATTAAATTTTAGATGTTAAATCTCGATATATTTTATGATCATTATATTTCAGCATAAATACATATTTTAAGGTTGTGCTTTTAGAAAAAGATGAAAGACTATTTTTTTACTTTCTTTAAGATGACTCTAATGATTCTGATTACAATATATGTATGCCTTAACTTTTCTGTGAAGAACTGTAAGTTCTCTTCATATGAATGAATTTTATATAACTATAATCTTGCCTTAGAAGGGAACCTTGAGTAAACAAAAGAAGCATGCACACCTGGGGGAACACATGTATTATGTAAAGGCACATGCTTCTAATTTGACTGGTATAAATGCATACAGCAGTGTTTATTTCAGAATGATTACATTATTTTCTTTTCATTAACAATGCTATTACATTTGATAACACATTTTGAAATAATAGTTGAAAAATTTTGTCAGCCAAGCTTATTTTTACACAACAAAGAATACGGACAACCTTGAATACTTCTGTTTCTTTCTCAGAAAACATACACATAAAAAGCAAAAACTAAACTCAATGCAACAGTTTTTTCTTCACTTTTAAAAATCTTCCCTTTAAAATGTTTTACACATACATTTTTACTCATAATTATTAAACCTTAACCACACTGTAATAAACATTTTGAAAACAAGCGAGCATCATTAAATGCAGCAAGACTGACCAAATGTATTTTAGTAAGAGAAAAGCATGCACAGGCATACTTCCATTCATTATGTTTTTCATTAATTATGTATGTTTTTTGAAATACAGTTTGAACTAAATATTAATATTCTTACAGTCCTTTTTAAAAAATTAACTATTAAATAATATAAAACAAAATTAATTTTCATAGTCCTACATAGGGTTACTTTGTTGTAATCTGTGGTCAATGCACACACAATGCATGCTTTTATTTAAATCAGTTTCCCTTCCAAGGCTGGCTCTTATTGAAAATCGTAAGAGGTACATACAAATTGAGTATGAGAAAAGTTGCTACTCATTAAATGCAACAAATTTTTTCAAGTATTCACTGTTTTCAATAAGTTTTATATTGCATATTTACACTTTATAAGTATGCCATCTGCTAAACATGATCTTTTGTTTCTTCTATTGTACAGACTCATAATTGAACCATGGAAATCCTGTTCCTAAGTGTGTGCCTTAATAAACTTATTAAACTATTAAATTATAGATGAGTCGCATTTATTACACATCAGCTTCACTTACAGTTAAATTTTGATTTATTAAACTGCGTTGCTGAAAGTTATCACCGTGATAATGTTTTTACAGTGCTTTACTAGAAGAAACTTATATCATGAATATAAGTGGTGGTGGTTGTTGTTGGTGTTCGTGTTGGCTTTTTCTGAAAGAATTTTCTAGTTCAAAATTATATGAATATAGTCTACCAATTTAAAGACTGAAAAGGTAAAAATGTTAATTGAAAAAAACTATTTGTATTTGTTTTTTCAATTATGCATGATTGGAGGAATTTAGTAACGTGACATTGAAATTAATTGAAAACACTATTTGTAGTTGTTTTTTAATTAGTTTTTCAATTAATTTTGATGTCAATGTTACTTAAATCCTCCAATCACACATAAGTAAAACTTGGAGAAATGTTTGGTTAAGATTAAGAGCTAGTTCAAACCAACAAGCCCCTTAATTAGTGAGTTTAAAATGTGCCATTTAATGTTATTTTACACGTTGAGTGTTTTCAAACAATTTCTTAAGAAAAACCTAAAACCAAAAATTTGATATAGAAAATGGGATAATTAGAGCAATTTTTTTTAAACAAGAAAAATTATGTTTACTATATTTAGGGAAGGTAAACATTCACCATTAAATTGTATTACTAAAGTAATGTTTTTGTCTGCTTAGGATGTGCAGCTAACAGCTTCTAATGATGATCAGTATTTTGTTTTTGAAGATGTGCTGTATCAGGTCAGTATTGTTTTCTTACTTTATAAAACATTATTTATTATTTAAAACACATGTATTTATGTCGAAAAAATGAGAGATTATGGATATTACTTTTATTTAAATTGTTATTCTTTTAACATATTAAAATTAATTAGGTTTTTTAAATCTTGTTTTCTTTGTTCTCTATGTAACGAGTGTGAAAATGAAATTACATAAAGGCATCAATATGCATCAAGTGCATGCGTGCGTGCGTGCGTGCGTGTGTTACTTTCTCTATACCTATAGAATGTAAGAGGGAAATGTTGTATAGATACACCAAAACATTTGGTACAAAGATTTAATAGAAATTGAATATATTGGGATCCCCTGAACCCTGAATTTAGGGAAAGAAAAGAGTATTCTGTTGTTTAAGGACTATGATACAATGAAGCACAAAATTAATACAATTTTGAGTCGAACTAATACTCAATGCTCCATTTATTGCTAGTATTTACCTAGAACGCGTTTCGTTAGGATCTTCCTAACATCATCAGCTGTTGTCGACTAATGGATGCCGGTTCAGTGAACTCCTCGGAGGTGATAGGTGCGCCTCTTGATGAACTTGAAATTGGGGTTGTCTTCAAAGGTAGTATCGAAACTCCGAGGAGTTCACTGAACCGGCATCCATTAGTCGACAACAGCTGATGATGTTAGGAAGATCCTAACGAAACGCGTTCTAGGTAAATACTAGCAATAAATGGAGCATTGAGTATTAGTTCGACTCAAAATTGTATTAAAGAAAAGAGTGTTTTTAAAACAAGGTTTCTGTCTGTCTGTCTGACTGTCTCTTTAGGAACAGCATAAACAAAAGAATAAAATTATTAATTTATAGATGAGTCGCATTTATTACACATCTGCTTCACTTACGTGAATAGGTACGTAAGTGAAGCAGATGTGTAATAAATACGACTCATCTATAAATTAATAATTATTTCGCTTTACTGTGGTGTTCCAATACAGTTAAATCTCGATATAAAAGAATAAAAGTTGATTAAATATTACACTTGGTAAGTTCTTCATCTTCCACAATATTCGTTATATTGAAAAACTTTATTTTATTTTCTCAAAAAAGATTTTCATGAACATTAACAAAATGTCACATATATAATAAAATATGATAAATTTTCTGTGAATAGTCCATAAATTAGTCTTTATTTTATTGAATTTTGTATAATAAGGAAATTTCACACAAAAAACTTACTGCAGAAAAATATAGAGCTCATATAAAACACTGTGTGTGTCAATTTGTTTCTTGCATTAGCCATTTTCAAGATATTTCATGTTGTAAATTTGAGCCTTTACTGTCAAGCTTGAAGGTTTGTGATTTTCTATTTTTATCCCTCCTTTTCTTTCAATTGCAAAAACTCATTACCATGAATAAACATCAGTTTTTGCAGGTTGAAAACGTCTTTCTTAATTAAAAAAAAAATCTAAGTAAAAATATATATGAAAAACCAGTGAGCATACAAGAACCACTTTTTATATTAATATAATATCTAATGAATACTTGTAAATGTGTCATTAGTTGAGAAAGTCTTGTTAGTGTATATCTGATAAGTAGCTAGGTAACTTAAACAGTTATTTAGACTGGAAAATGACTAAATGAATGTCTTGTTTGGAACTGTATATAAAACATATACATTTAAATATAATAAAACAGGAACACAAAAACAGTGATGTATTGATAATTTATAAAGCTGAGTTAGATTAGAAACACTAAACATCACTAACTAAAAAAAATACCTGAACATGCTTCAAGGACTAAAGGACTAAAGACTTGTGATCAGCATCCAGTTCACTTCATTTGACATATGCTGGCAATGGGGAAGCAAGTCCTTAATCCTCAAAACATGTTCACATACAATTCCTTTCTTGGAAGTGTTGAAAACAGTGTTGTTATGATAAATTAACTTTAAAGAGAGTCGATTAAAGACACTAGACAACACTTACCTTTAAATTTTTCCGGAACATGTTTCAGAGGCTTTGCCTCTATCATCGGCCTCTCTCATCTACAGAAACTAATATGATTTTCGAAAAATTCACTTACCATCCATGGGCCTATGATAAATTCAAAAAAGTTTTCAAAAAACAAAATATTCAACTAGCACCAGTCAACCATTTCTCCTTAAAAAACCTAATTTGCTCAAACATCAAAGATGCCATTCCATCTAACAAAAAATCTGGTATATATCAAATTGAATGCAATGACTGTAGTCAAACTTATATTGGAAAAACAAAAAGAAATTTAGAAACAAGAGCAAAGGAACACTTTAGAAACATAAAATATAAACAATTAGAAAAATCAGCAGTTGCCACACATTTTTGGGAAAAAAACCACAACATAAATCCAGAACCAAAACTACTGAAACATACATCAGGAAAACAAGAACTATCCACATGGGAACAAATCTTCATTTCAAAAAATAGGAACAAAGTATTCAATTTCGACATCCCCCAGAAGGATTTGTTCAGCAAGTTCCTTGAGCCGCCACCAGAGGAGACCTGTGACAAGGTATCGTCAGCTACACCAACGAGAACCAGTCGAGAGCCGGCCGATGATAGAGGCAAAGCCTCTGAAACATGTTCCGGAAAAATTTAAAAGTAAGTGTTGTCTAGTGTCTTTAATCGACTCTCTTTAAAGTTAATGTTCACATACTCTTTTTAGTTAGTGATGTTTAGTGTTTCTAATCCAAACCATCTTTATAAATATTAGAAACACAATTTCTCACATCATAAGGGGATTCAACTTAAAAGACCATACTTCTAATTATTACCTACCTGTGATATTAAATGTAGAGGTATAAATTAGGACAAAAACATTAATAACATGAAATGGCATATGAAGCAAAATAATCGTTAACAGTGAAGCAGACAAATATTAAAATTCAGTCGAGACTGAATCATCTCAATTTTAATATAAAATGGCATGTTTACAACTTGCTGAAGGATGGATGAGAATAGAATTATCCAACAGTATTGCAGTATAAACCAAAATGCTGACATTTCCGATGATTCAGAATAAAACAACACATATCTGAAAAACTCACAAAACAGACTTTACATCTTAGTATTGTAACATAAAAAAAAAAAGAATATGAAAGTAGGACTTTATTGAGCATATCAATAATGATCTGCAAAGAAGTATACAGAAATATACAAATGATTGAAATTTTGTGATCTGGGAATAAGTTCTCTGTCCCCTTCAGTTTTTGTTATTGTAGCTACTTCTAATGCAATTCTGAGGTTTCAAAGAACAACCAAAAAGCTATATTTTCTCACACTCTCAATTTAACAGGTGAGTCAAAAACCCTCAAACCAGCTGCGCAAAGTTTTGCCTGTCTATGTCCTTGGCACATGACACCGACTTCTTCTATATAGAAAGATGTGGATGAAAATATACAACATTTTTAAAACTACTTTAAAAGGTTTTGAAGGTAATGAGTCGGTAATTTAACTTACTTTAAAAGGCTTTACTTAGCAGCTTTATGAAAGGAGATACTGAAACTGGTCATCATCATTGTTCATACATTTTTGGTACTTCTTTAGTAAAATATCCATCACTTGTCAAAATTCATGCTGTGAAATGCTATCAATTTTCTGGTGTATATTTTAATTCTTCCAGGGTGTGTGGGTTGTGGGTTTGTCTTGTACACTTAATTTTAAGTTACCCAGAGATATTTTTCACAGATGAGGCTTGACTCCACCTTCATGGACATGTATAATGCTAAGTACAAAAAAGGATTGTTAGATGCCTAATGTCAGGAAAAAAATATGACTCCTGCAGGAACTTCTTTAAGGAGTTGAAAATCTTGACTCTGCCCAGTCTGTATATATACTGTTTGCTATGTTATAGAAAACAAAACCTTGAAAATTTCACCACAAATAATCAAATACATCATCATAACACCAGAGGTAAAACAGACTTAAGAACAATAACACATAGAACTACACTTTATTCCAAAGGAGTTAGATATTCAGCAGTCACTCTGTATAATAAACTACCGGCCAATCTGAAAAACATAAAATCCATGAGGTGTTTCAAACTATCGTTGAAAGAAATTTTATTAAGTGATTCATATTATGATATAAGTGAATTTCTAGATACACTGTAGCTGGCCATATAATTGTATATATTTGTGATGCATTTTAAATGCTGTGTAGTTGTAGAGCCATGCAACTATATATATTTATGAGTTCATGCTTAGATCTTATTAATTACAGTTGATGCAACTTATTTTTTATTTTTATATTTATATTATTTGTATTGTTCTAAATATTTGTATTGACGTATCCAATGTCATTGTATTGACTTAACGGATGTATAAAACTACTACTACTACTAAGCAAAGTCTATCAGGGAGTGGAAACTCCCTCTCTAAATACCCCGGAGCCACTGAAGGATGTGCACAAAATAATTGTTACTTGAGCTCTGAGAAACTAATATTGTTCATGAAGTGCATGACAAGAAAATTAGTATATAGTGCACCATTAGCAGAGAGTTATAAGGCAAATCAATTCAATAAAACAGTTTACGTCTGCACATAAGTGAATACAATTTTGCCCCTCCTTCCCCTCCTTTTTTTTTTCAGAGAATTAACAGACAGGGAACATAATTTTTCCTTTTTCCAGCAAGACTCTGTAGCAGCTCATATGGCCAATATTTCGACAAGAACAATTCCAATGACAATTTCAGGACAGAATTAGTAGTAGAAATGTTTGACCTTCTCAGTCCCTTGACCCAAACCTCTATCTTTGGGATAACTTAAAACATAAAATATACAAGACAAATCCACACGCCCTAAAAGATTTAAAACAAAATATCTGCCAGCAAACTGCCAGCAATTCGCAACATGAACTATGGCGATAGTTTCCTAAAGAAATGCCAAAAATGTAAGTATAATGATGGTGGTCAGTTTCAGCATTTCCTTTCATAAAGCTAGTAAGTAAAGCCTTTAAAAATAGTTTTAAAAATGTATGGTTTCATCTGCGTCTTTCTATGGTATGATAGCAAGAGACCACAATGAGCACTGAGAACACTATGCTGCCTATGTTTTTTATTCTCACAGTATTGTGACTTTGTGGGTTCGTAAAGTTAAAAATCCAAATTGCCGAAATTCTAAATGTTCTTTATTTCCGTAGGAATACACTGTTCAATTCTCACGTAACAACATTACATCACATATCACAATCTACAGCACCAAGGTCGATGACAATAACAAACATTAGCTTACATTACAACATTTCACAGCTGACTCTCGTTTTACAACAACCCTTGTTATACAACAAAAACTCTTGGCGAGTCGGTACTTCCTTAAATACCTCATTCCTAAATTCGAGATTTTTCCGGAACAATAAAGAAAAAAAGCTTTTCTCTGTCAATCGAGATATCACTAGAAACTTCCAAACACTGAAACCCTATCTGCGCCGGCAAGTCCTTTACATCAGCTATCTTTGTTTGCTGGCTATTTGTTTACACTAGCCACGCTATCGTTAACTGCTTATGCAAGCTCTTTATTACCGTGAAACAATATCCGCCGTCTGTTTTCTATTTGTACCGAAACTTTTATGCCTGTTGCCGCGGCAGTATTTAGAAATTATTCCTGCAATGCAGAGGTGAATATACTTAATATAACTATGAGTAAGGACTATGATATAATGAAATACAAAATTAATATAATTTTGAGTCAAACTAGTACTCAGTGCTTCATATATTGCTAGTGTTTACTAGAACACATTTTGTTAGGACTTTCCTAACATCACCAAATCAAAAGTCAACAATCAAGCTGAGAATGTTAGGGAGGTCCTAATGATACACATTCTAGGTAAACACTAGCAATAAATGGAGCATTGAGTACTAGTTCGACTCAAAATTATATTAATACTTAATATACCTTGTACATTTAATACTATGTTCAAGGCCCCAAATCAACCTTCCCATATGTAGGTTTTCAGAAAACACAGGAATTTCTAAATAGTCATAACCACCTATAATTATATATAAAGATATGTTTTATTACTTTAAAAATCATATACATTGTAGCTATTTATAAACAACTCCAGAATATTTTCAATAGGCTACATAAATGCAAAACTACTATTTTTTTATCAGACTCTAAAGTAGCAATTCAAGCTATAGCATCCTCTAACCCAAAAATGAAGAAAATTTTGGAAATACAAAATATGTGGTGGCGGCGGTGGTAGTAGTAGTAGTAGTATTTATTCAGCCCTTAAAAAAATTACATTTTTATGGCTTCGTGAAGAAAAAACAAATAAAAATTACAAGAATGCATACAGTAAAATCCTATTCTTAACTAAAAGTGTACAACATACTGTGAATTTGTGGGTTCATAGAATTAAAAGTCCAATTTGCCGCAATTCCAAATGTTCTTTATTTCCGCAGGAATACATTGTTCAATTCTCACGTAACAACATTACATCACACATCACAATCTACAGCACCAAGGTCGATGACAATAACAAACATTAGCTCTCGTTACAACACTTCACAGCTGACTCTGCTTACCTCACTGTTTTTCAACTGCAACTCAACTCTTGGCAAGTCTTCGCCTCTTTAAATACCTCACAGATAATTTCTAGATTATTTGAAAATAAACCAGAACCCGAAAAGTCTCTATCAGTCAAGAAGTAACTAGAAATTTCCATTTATCTCAGTTTGTTTGTTTCGGCAGACCTTTATTTGCATGTTATCTTGGTCTGCCGGGTCTTGGTTTTCACACTGCCCGCCTATCAGTTCCTTTTGTGTAAACAAGCCACACGATCGTAGATATGGTTTCAACGTAGGTACGAGTTCATGGTTAGAAACTATAAATTAATTAAATTGACTATCATATTTTAAATAATCACATTTGCACACTATCCAAAGTTTGGTAATCATACAATGCTAAGCCCACCTCAGTAGCGTGTCTGCTTCACGTTCAAGAGCTCCTAAGTTCGAATCTCGGTTAGGATGAGTTACCTGGATAAGGTTTTTTCCGGGGTTTTCCATTATCCTGGAAGACGAATGTTGTGTAGCTCTTTTGAGCATCATTTCACCCAATTCATTCATCGTACGATATGACTTAAGGTTGGAGGATGTAAGTTACAAGTAGTAACACAGTGCTAAAATGGATCCCAACCCCTTGTGGTATACATAGGAATTAAAGGGCTGATATCCTAGCAAAAAAAGTGGTACAAAATTAAGCAAAGAGAGAGAAATGCTTTTTATTATGAATCAATGAAAAGAATCATTAAAAGAAAAATAAGTGATAGCTACAGTTCCAAACTAGTCAAGAAAATTGGAAATAGAAAAATAAAATATTGTGACTTTGTGGGTTCGTGAAATGAAAAGTCCAATTACACAAACTCAACAATGTTCT
The DNA here is from genome assembly GCA_030765055.1 of Mantis religiosa. Classification (NCBI taxonomy): domain Eukaryota; kingdom Metazoa; phylum Arthropoda; class Insecta; order Mantodea; family Mantidae; genus Mantis; species Mantis religiosa. The sequence continues at coordinate 52,533,587 of CM060956.1, forward strand.
TTATTTCCACCGACTTACAGTTTGATACTTGCAAATTACACAGAATTACGTAATGCACACAATTACGATTCACCAGTTCGTCCGTTACAATTTCACTGTACTCGCGGTTACGTAAGCTCCGGTACACCTTCACAGTTACGTACAGTCTTCCGTTGCACAACCCTTTCGTTCATTAACACACCACTGACTAACTCTTACACCAAGAACTGCGACTGTCTCCTCACTCACTGACAAAACCAACTCACTGACTGACTAAACCAAAACCAACTCAACTCACTAACTCCCTCTGTCTGTCTGTAACTCTCTTTATATAGGAATATCGCCGGTTTCTCGTGTTTACAGGATTGTTCTAGTAACAGAAAGATCGAGAAACAGGTGTAGAGAAAACCGGCGACACAGTCATGTTTTTCCCTGACCACAGTCTGTCACCACCACAAGACAAATGAGGAGGAGGTGTGGCTAACCGAACCTCCCCTACCTTCCGCTGCCAGCTGCTTTCACAGGGTGTTCTAGCGCTCCCGTTACAATATATTATTAGATGCTGTGCTGTCAAGATGAGGAAATTGATAGTCAACTATTATTAAATTGTGCAGCACTTAAAAACTATTAAGATCTAACCTCTAAATATCGGGAAGCAAGGTGGAGAATGACTTCACTGTTAACGCCAAAGAGACGCATGCACGCACGCACACACGCACGCACGCGCACACACACACACACACACACACACACACACACACACACACACACACACACACTTAAAGAACTGTATTGTTTGTGACTGTTTTCAGATTAAGAGTGATTTGATGGATAATACATATTTAAAGAAGAATATTTCTCCACTGTTTAGTACAATTTAGAATGGAATTATTTCCATATTAAATAATTTACTTTATAATATCTGAAGTGATCAATAGGATAAATTTGTGCTTATGTAAATGTTATTGGTTTTATATAAGAGGGAGACAGATAAGTATATCATTGCAGTTCTTCTTTTAGGTAATGTTATGTTTCTCTCGTGACACAGAAGTTCTTTCTGTGTTTAATCACAGTGCTTGCAATCCAGTTCATGCAATATTGAAAAACAAGCCTCCTACCATAGAAAATACTGTTGCTTTCCCTCCGAGTGGAGTAATTCCATTTCATGGATTTACAATGTATGGTAAGTAATGTTAAGTAACAGTTACCAGTTACCTCAGAGTAGGCTCTGAGGAAACCACTTATGAAATAGTTACAATTAACTTTCAATTTATTTACTAATATATATCTAACTCTTATTTCAGAATTTCTGTTTTAAAAACTGTTTAATCATTGTGTTAGGTATCAGCAATGCGCATATATTTCATTAATACAGCAATTTAAATATGATAATTCAAATAAAAACAATGAAATAAGCAATTTACCAAGAAAGAAACTGTTATATTATGTTACAGTTTAGTTGCATGCTAGTAGTTGTGGTTTGTTGATTTTGTAGTTAACATTAGACAAATGTACTTCTCCAGTGGATTTTAACACTGTAAAATCACATTTCTTGAAAATTATTTTTTACAAATAAAATATATTAATTAGTAACTTAGAATAAATTGACAGAACCATAAAGAACTGTTCATTATAGGGACAATGGCCCAAATATAGTGCTAATATTTTTGGAATAAATTGTTATGTTGCAATCTCCTTTAAGACTATATTTCCACATACCACTCCTTAGTAAAAATGTAGTGAGTAGCAATGATGACATGCACTTAAAACTGCCTTGTAGGAAAGTCCAAAAAACGTTGTCTCTTATATATTATAAACCAAATAAGTGTTTATTTTCACAGCAATATATTGTAACATAAAACTTTGTTTACTTTCAGCAACTCCATTTTGCTATCTGTATGCCAATCCTGCAGCACTGTACCATACTTTCCGAGCCTTTTATCTGAGATACTGGTTTCATCTTCATGAAGTATCTTCTCATGAACAAAGCCTTCTGTGTCTCTGTCTTTTGTTTGAACGTTTGTTAAGGCTTCATGAACCACAATTGTGGTTTCATTTTAAGAACATCAATATTCAACCGTAAGTACTTTTTAAAAGTTAAAACATTCTACATTATAAATTTCATGTTGTATGTTTCCACACGCAGAAGTAGTAAAATACACACAGAAATGGTCACAGTATATTATAGTACAAAAGAAAAAGATTGCTAAAAGATTGCTGTCTAAGGTTTGTGCAGTTACATGAATTTTATTCATGGTTCAAAAAGGTAGACAATGTGCTATTATATCTGCACCTCATTTCTTGAATAGGACATTGGCAAATGAAATTAGTGGTAATAATTGTTTGTTGTAGAAGAAAAGGATATCTCCAAATTGTGAGATTGGTTGGTGTGGGAAGAATTAGCACAGTGGTCATCATGCCTCATGCTGTAGCTCCGTCTTGCCAAAACAAATGTATTCAGGTGATAGGTTCTTCTTAAATATGGAATGAAAGACTATTCAATTGTGCTAAAATATCATTAGTGTTGACAGTCATTACAATCATCCTCAAAAGAAATATGGTCTTACAATGACATATGAAACTCCAGTAACATACTAGACAATGACTGAATACATAGTGTTTTTTCAAACTGAAGTTTTGTTGTATGAATGCATTTACACAGTAACAGAGGTTTAGCTTATTACAAATTTATTTAGATTGAACTTTACTTTGTCATTACCAAAAAAGAAAGAATTTAATTATTCTGATATAACATTGTTCTTAAATTCTGCAGAATATCAGTTTACTTTACTTTTTCTATTGGCTTCAGCTCTTTAGAAACATGTAATTTATTTACTTAGAACCTCAAATTCATCTTAATTCTCTTCATGAAGGTGTAGAATAATTGCTGTGTTCTTGCTTATTGGCAAATCAAAGCTTTGAACTTTGCTGCAGAACCTCCCACATTCTGTGATATATGTTTAAGTACAGATTGTTTTTCTTGCGGACCAGTATATTTGTATCAATAACATAGTCTGCCCTTCTTCACTGATTTACTCCCTCAATGACATTGCCCTGTGTGGAACATTAAAATCAGGCCTTCTCCAAGCTGTTGTACCTAGTAATGCTGTTTCTATGAACATACAGTTCCATAGCATGAATTCTAGTCTCTACCAATTAATGATCCAAGACAAAGTGCAATATTTATTATACATGTAAAAAAACGTTACACTAACTGCATTAACAGCAGGTTAGACTACTGTAAATGTACTATTTCCCATGGCCAGCACTGTATCAAGGACCTTTTGCTATTAGTTCCAGAAAGAAACTAGAAACATAGTTATTTTAATTTCAAGTTTTTAGATATCTACAACCACTTATAGTACTGTTATGTACATTCAGTGATGTTCTCTGAGCACAATTAAAATCAATAAAGAGTTTTTTTTCTATTCTAACTGAAATGTGAAAAGCTGCATATGTCAAACTCAATAAACTAAGTTAGTATTTTTAATATAGAAACAATATGATTGTTAAATTATAGATGAGTCATATTTTTTACACATCTGCTTCACTTTCGTACCTATTTTGAGGACATTTTTCGCAAATCATCGCTTGCATCTACGGCTCTTGTGCGACTGAAGTTAGATCCAGCGGTGTGGGTAATTCTGGGGTTGTTGCTGCCATCTGTGGATTTAGTGATGAACTTGAATGTGGGATTCTCTTCTAGCGGGATTTCAAAGTTCATTAGTTGGTTTTTATGTTTTTCTATGTATATCCTCTAAAAACATAAAAACCAACTAATGAACTTTGAAATCCCGCTAGAGGAGAATCCCACATTCAAGTTCATCACTAAATCCACAGATGGCAGCAACAACCCCAGAATTATCCACACCGCTGGATCTAACTTCAGTCGCACAAGAGCCATAGATGCAAGCGATGATTTGCGAAACATGTCCTCAAAATAGGTACGAAAGTGAAGCAGATGTGTAAAAAATACGACTCATCTATAATTTAATAATTTTTCGCTTCACTGTGGTGTTCCAATACAGTTAAATCTCGATAATATGATTGTCTTTCAGGATACGAGTAGTATTCAAGTGGCTGATGAGGGCCTTCAGTGGACACCTACCACCAGAGCAGCTTCTCTACTTATGGGACTTGATTGTAGCTTATGATTCACTGGAGATCCTCCCCCTCCTTTCTGTAGCCATCCTAAGTTTCCGTAAACAGAATTTGCTTCTTGTGGATAAGCTGCCCAATATTGAAGTGAGTAAATATGCAAAATTAAGAATAACAGTACAGTAAGAAAAGAGCAGTAAATTTAGAGCATAAATAAATGGTGGTACTTGCTTGATCAACAATATCTGATACATTTTGTTAAATTTAAAACTATACTTAGTTTTACAGTGTTTTTATTTAACTTCCTTTTAGTTTGTTAGCAATTTCATGGTATTTTCAAATACCTAAAAATAGGTTATGAGTAATTTTCAAGATTCAAAGAATGAAAATTTAAATTAAACTTAACTGATGGAAATTAATCGTTCTTTCACAGCCGTGTATAGACTAAGGTGATCCAGGAGAATACTGTGGTTCAAATCCCGGCTGAGGCATTTAATTTTTCAGTTTGACTCTGTATGTTTAAACTAAACTGTTTACATTATTTACTTTACTATAAATGTTTTATTTCTTTGCAGGCTGTCCTTGCAGATCTATCTTCCATAACAGTTATGCCACTACTTCAACTAGTATTAATGCGAGATTAATTTTAAGGGCATGAAATTGTATGTTAATGTAAAAATGTTTTTGAATAGTCTTATGCTATAAAATAATAAGGAAATTGCACACTTATCTGTTAACATATATGTACTATTTGTAATAGAAATTCATGCGACACATATAAACATTTTCATTAAAATGCATCCGTGTTTTATCTCTTTTTGCAATCTGACATATTAGTGGAAGACTCCCAATGAGAAACAATAGAAATCAAAATGCACAAACATTTGCAACTGCACTTCTATCATTGTATTAATTTTCATAATCTTGGGCTTAAGCATATAATTCAGATGAACTTCAGTGTTCAGATGAAAAGAGACATCAATTGCCTATGTAGTCATGGAATTTTCATACTGCACAAGCAGTATGTGCTACTGCTACTGCTAATAGAATAGTGTGTCCTTTCTCTGTTACTAATGCTAACCAGTTGATCAACATACTTTATATATGATCCTTTTATCTTTTTTTTAATTTTTACTTGCTTTACTGTCTACCTATAGCAAGTGGAGGCAGCAATGTATTCCACTCAGCATAATGGAACCTAAAACATGGGAAAGCAGTTCTATTGATACAAAAAGTGGTAAGAAGGGAGAAGCTAAGGCAAAGTTGGCTCTGAATGGTATGCTTGCTGTGTGAATGTATTTCAAAAGAATTCATAGAAAATATGGGAGTTGTTTTGTGGTTCTTAACTTAATGACCTGGTTCAGGTGCAATTTAGTGACCAATTTCCAGTATGAATTGAACTTTAGACCTACCTTGTGATTTGAATATTCCTTCTCCAAAGCATTGTCTAGAACTATATTTAACCTAACAAGAGAACTATCACTATGCCACCTGTATGTGCCTGAGAGTTTGATGGCATCATCTCTCCTTTATGTGGGGCCTATGTGCTAAATATCGGGTGCACAGTACAGCTAGAAGTACCCGAAAATGTGTCCAGAATATGTAAGAGCTTATAGACATAATAATGCAACACTGTACAGGAGGGATTATTTACACTTGATGGGCAGCAGTCTACACGTGGCACATGTAAGGAGTGCCATCCCACACACTCGCACATAGCTGATGAGGGATGTTCAATAGCTACTTGCAAGTGGACGCATGCAGCACATTCCAGGCTTCAGTTCTAAGTGTTGTGGTTCTACTCCACAGAAGATTTTTGGTGTACATGGTATATATATGGCAGGCATTATACCTTCAAATTTTCAGATGCATAGTGGTGTGAGTACAGTGACAGTTCTCTTATAAGTTGACCCTGCGATTATTTCTCACACAATAAACTTTCCACCCCTTACACAATGTTGACAGAATCTGTAAACGAAACCATGCAGCAGGTGCAAAATTGGTTTAAATGTAATGGCTTCCTTATAAATCCTGACAAAACTCAAAATATTATGTTCAGTTTAAAACATGTAAATACTGCCAATGATAGTGTGAAACTTCTAGGTATTGTAATTGATAAACAGTTATCTTGGAATCCCCATATTGATTTTGTATGTAAAAGTTATCACGTATAGTATTTCTCCTAGCAAATTTAAAAAAAGCAGTACCAAAAGAATTCGTTAGAATGGCATATTTTTCATTTTGAAAGTCAATCCTAAGATATTGCATAGTCTTATGGGGTAGTAGTCCACATATAAATGAGGTATTGAGAATTAAAAAAAAGACAGTAAGAATTTTGACTAACTCAAAGAAACTTGAACACTGTAAACCACTATTTATACAATTAGAAATTCCAACCGTTGTTAATTTTTATATATATATACACGATGTCTTAACTAGCATAAAAGAGAATTTGCATATCTATGAAGTTAGGGGTGATATACATATTCACAACACACGTAGTAGTAGTAGTAGTAGTAAAGTTGATATGCCATAAAACAGACTACAGAAGACTTCCAAGTACTACAGAGTTATAGGCATTAAACTATACAATTCACTTCCATCAAAAATAACGTCTTCAAACATTCATATATATAGAGACTATACAAATGGCTCATAAAGGATCCTTTATACAGTGTACAAGAATTTCATGCAACAAGTAAATGTGATATGTAAATGTGTGTAATTAATTTAATCTAATAATGTATAGTTATAAGTTCTTTTCTTCTTTCTCAGACGAAGCCTATTGTAATCATTGGAATTAACCAAATGGTGAATAAATATATTATTATTATTATTATTATTATTATTATTATTATTATTATTATTATTATTATTATTATTATTATTATTATTATTATTGTTGTTGTTATTAATGACTTTCTGTGAAAGTAAATTACACTTAAAGTAAAATCAGCAAAACCTGTCAGTTAGCCAAAATTATTATTTGCGGATTAGTAATATAAAGAATCAGTGGTAATTTGAAACAGAAGCTGCAATTAACATTATTAAGTAATGCAATAATTAAAACAATAAAATAAGTTGAAAATTTTTTGATAATGCCTTCAAGTGGAGGCGAAACGCTTTGAAAGAAAATTGAGATATGTGAAGTACAGTGTGTCTCAGTCGACTTATTGTATAATTGTTAATTACAATTAGTGGTATTTAAGAAGAGAGCAAAACTGAGTAAATATGAAAAATTGAAAAAGGGAAACAAGAAGTATAAATATGAAAATACATATATTCAATATGTATCAATCAGAATTTTTTCAGCTTTAATGGACAGATCTATAAACAAAAAACGGGCCTAGCTATGGGCAACCCATTGTCTCCCTTCTTAGCAGAGTTATTTATGAGTGCTTTTGAAACACATATCACAAAAACTTTTCCAAGTTATTTCAAAGTTTGGTATCGTTACGTTGACAATAGTTTTGCAACAGTACCTAAAAAACTCATACAAGATGGTCTTAAACTTTTGAATATACAAAATCCAGCTATAAAATTTACATTGGAAACAGAAGAGGATGGTGTACTCCCATTTTTGGACATCAAGATCAAAAAAATGAACAACAAACTCACTTTTGGTATTTACAGGAAACCGACACACACAGATATTAAGATATTAAGAACAGTTTCAACCCAAAACACACCAACATGCCATTTTCAACAGTTTAATCTTTCGGATGATCAACTTTCCACTAAACAGAGAAGATTATCAAGAAGAATACCTACACATACTAAAAGTATCTATGTCCAATGGTTTCAACCCAAATTTAGTGGACAAAACAGTTAACAGACTCAACAAAGCTAAGAAAATAAAAGAAATCACCACCCTAGAACCTATAGGAGAAAAAGAGAAAATTTTTTTTAAAAAATTTACCTTCCATCCATCAGCCTATAATAAATTCCAAAACATCTTCTCAAAACACAACATAATTCTTGCACCTCAAAATAGATTTAATATCAGAAATTTCTTAAAAGGAGCCCCAAAAAATTCAATTATTACCAAAGAAAAACCAGGAATATATGAGATCAAATGTGAAACTTGCCCTAAAATTTCCATAGGAAAAACAAAAAGAAATATTGACATCAGAACTAAACAACATATAAGAAACATTAAAAATAGTGAAACAGAAAAATCAGCAGTGGCTTTTCATTTTTTTGAGTACTAGACATAACATCAACTTGGCAATTTCTTTAATAAAATATGTTAATCACCCCATAGACCTTTCTGTATGGGAAAAAATCTCCATTAACAAAAATCGTCATAGAGTCATGAAGTTTGAAACTCCACCACTGGACATCTTTGACAAGTACATCATACCATCTATCTACGATACGGAGAAAGAGGAAACCACTACAATTTGCACCAGTCGAGTTCCAGCTGATGATAAGTGCAAAAGCTCTTGAAACATGTCCTGTGAAAAAACAGTGTGAGTGAAGCAGTGTGTCAATATCTTCTCGATTCACTTTTGTGCTAAGTTCTGCTTCACTGTCTCTACGCTTCTTTCAATTTTATACTTTGAGTTAGGTCTAACATTTGAATTCCGCCACTGCCGGGAGGGCCAGGCTCTGAGGCTTCCTTGGGAGGTGGAGTACAAGTACCTTCACTTCTGGTTATGGATGTGGAACAGTTAACTTCGCACCTTTCTCGCCGCTCTTCTTGCAGGAACATTGGGGATGACAACATTTTTGGCTTCGCTTTCAATGTAAGTTTTCGGACACTCCTTCTCAAAATTTTTCTTCCAAATTATTTTCCCCGTGTTTTCTCCCTGAATTGCTATGAATTTCCTTGGGGATTAGTGCACAATTATAAATATTAAAAAAAATTGTAAAAAAACCACTCTCTTATCTGTGGCAAGGTTATGTTTTTGAAAATTGTTAAGTTTGGAATTTTTTTCAGAATATAAAAGATTGTTGAAAAGAACTTAGTATATTTTTGTACATTTTCCTTACCAATCTTTCCCAGCCCTTTCAAATATAGAATTAATATCTGTAGGAAACGGTACAAAATATAGTTATGAACATTTCATGAAATGCTAAAATAAAAATAATAAAATACTTGCAAATATCACAAAAGAAAGTGTGGAAGAAAATAATCTTATACAAATTCCATTATTTATATAAGATATGTTCTAAATTAAAGCATTCAGTACTGGCCATTTTTTGCAGATTTTATACTCTTGGACCAGTTATTTCATGGTAAATGAAGGTAAAAACTGAATTCCAGGAAACTGTTTTAAAGCACTAAACCATATTATATGCATGCATAAAGTAGGTGCTGCTTCATATAAGTCAAACTGCTATTTGCCACAGGCAACCTGTTTCACAGAAATATTCTCTTGGTGTGATGTGATTATGGCCACTGCATGCTCTATTTTATATGCAGACTTAAATCTGATGACCCAAATTAAATAAATGGTGGTACGGAATGACTGATTGATGAGGCAGGTACAAAAACTCACTGAAAAAAGTGATTTCTACCTTTTTAAAATATATTTTTATTTTAAATTTAAATCTCCATATTTTTTAATCAAGATTACAATAACAACAAAAACAGAAACATATAAATACAATCATACAACAACAAAGTGTCAGCATCAAGATGCCGCTCATTACAATCTTTTAAAATGAAACACTTTATGCAAAATAAAAAGAAGTCACCAAGTTCATTAGCAATTCTTCCACTCATGTGCTATGAATATCTTAACTGGTCTTAGATCCATAATGTCTTTTTACTTAAAATCTTAACTTCTTATAGTACTCAATGTTGGGCCATTTTCTCCAAGAAGGTTTATATCTAGACTTAATTATTTATATGTAAAAACAAAAAACTGCCTCCTAAAATTAGGGTTGCCAACATTTACAAGATAAACATAACAATTAAATGATTACAAATAAGTGTTGCAAATTACATAATACATTAACAAAGAAAATCCAAACATAAAAGTATACGGAAAGTAAAAAATGATAAAAGTTTTTACACAAAATAGATGTATAAAAAGGAGTTACACAATGTTTTTCTTCAAGTTAGTTTAAACTAGTGAGGTTCAAACTAATTGGAAAATCTATTTTAAATCTTCCTTCTAGAAGGATTAAAAGATTTAAGTCAAACATCTTGTAACAGGATACATAAAAGTTATTGTTTCCAAGTAAAAAATATGTAATAAATAATTTCTTGAGAAAATGCAATTTTTTTTTTGGTTAAGCTGCATTTATTGTATTTGTCAAGTGACATATTTAAAAGAAGTGAATAAATTTAGGAAATTTCTAATGAAATAGAGAAAGGCGATTATAATCTGAAAGTGAAATTACCTAGACTTATATACATTTGCACAGGAGTAAACCATTTTAAACTTTAAATATGCTTCCAGGTTTTTTGACTCACACATAAAGGAGAAAATATTGTCCCTATGATCTTTACAGGAAACTTTTAATAGTAATTGATACAGTTAATTGTTAATGTTTTATAAAAATTCATGTATGCCTTTAGAAGTCTAGTTATTTTTCTTGTAATCAATGTATGTAAATCAGTAATTCATTATTGCTGTTTATTCCACTTGCCAGATAGCTGTACACAAAATTGTGTTTACTTCAATGAACCTGACTACTGAAACATATTGTAAAGGACTAAATATGAGTCTATTTTATCGTGCACTATTTTATCATGCTCAAATTTTGAAAGAATAATGCAATAAATTATAAAAATGAAATAAAGACTAATTTTTAATAGATTGCGATTGCATAAACATATAGCAATGTTATCTTACATAGGTAACATAAAGAAATATTTAAAGCAAAAACTGCAAACTAATAATATTTCTACAAAAGCAATGAAATAAAAGCAGCAGTTTCTTCATTAATATTGGAAATTATAATGGAATCCATGCACACATCATAAGCAAAATAGAACAAAGAAATTACAAGAGAATTTATCCTGCAATATGTTTTATGCAACATTTAATACACACACTATAAAAATATACATGCAATAGTAATGAATGCTTTCTGTTATTTAAATCAAGTGAGCAAACAAATTAATATTTTAATCAACTGAGTATGCATTTAAGAAATTCAAAGTAACTGGAAGCTATATTAGATTATGTAAACTTCATGTCAAATTGAATTATGTTCAAGATATTCTCAAACATCAAGCCAGGTGAAAAGAGGATAAGACACCGATGTTTTGGGAGCGTACATCTCACCCATCATCAGAATATGAATGCATAAAGAAATGTTATTAAACACTAAACTGAGATATCAAAAAATTAATAACGACAAAACACTACCAATATTTGTATCCCTGAACAAAAGACTGTAGTAAATTAAATACTAGGTCAGGAGATGAGATGGCATGGCATGGCATGGCATGGGTGTCGAAAACAGTGGCAGCTCATGTTGTCTATACCTTGGGGGGCTGCATTGATTACTGGAATTTTAGCTTTGCTTAATTATTTGAAGATGAACAGCAATCTTTCTTTTTAGCAAACTTATTGACCACTCCCTCATAAAGTTCGGGATGTTTTCCATCAGTTCTTTTTCTATGGAATTTCTTTTTCTTAAATAGGGAATCAATTTCTCCTGTGTATTTAATCAACCCCCTGAACACCCCTTGATTTTGTGACCCTTCATGCTCTTCATGACCTCTTAGGGATAGCTCGTGATAACCACAAAATTTCACAGAGTTGATTATCTTTATAAGAGTGTCCCTATTTGTGTGGACTTAATCGTTGTGACAATCTATTGATTCTTTATAGGCTTGGCTTAAACATGTCCGTACTTTTACTCACCCAAGTGAAGCAAAATTAAGCATGTTATTAACATCGTTTTTGGACATTTCATGTTTATGACATTTTTCATATAGTCTCTGCAAATCTGAAACCCATGCAATGTTGGCTGCATCTTCTTTAATTCCAAATAAAAGGCAAGAAAAAGAGAACAGGGAATTGCTGATTTCACAGCCACATATCCAATCGTATTTTGTGTAAATTTCAGGACTGAAACACCTGCTATATTGTTTTTGGCAGCTTGTTGCACTCTGAATAATGTTTAACACAGGAATTGGTCTTCCTCATACTTTAATGTCACATTTCTCTTGTAGTATTAAAGCGCCAAAATGAAGTGACTTTAAATACTTAACTGAATTTTTCATTGTTACAATCACACCATTGATACCAGTATAAAAAGTCACATTTGATTACACTGTACTGTCAGGAAACAAAAATATAATTGACTCACTGTGAAAATGTTAAAAAACCGTCGATTTCACAAAAATTTGCACGAAATTGCACTTACACCGCTCTTGGGACTGCAAGCAATGCACTCCAATGAGTTCAGTAAGCTATGGGGCAGGCAGTAGGTGGAAACGTGAAGAGAAATGGAAGCAATATGCACGTTAGTGAATTGTCCTGGCAGTCCAAGAGGGAGAAGCGGCTTCACATATGAACTTGTCGCATAGTCTATGAACTTGTTGTAATGATTTACAATATATATACGGATGTAATCTATTCAATTTATGTAGGTAAGACAACAACAGTAAAATTAAAATTTGCTCGGAGGGGGGGGGGGGGGGCGGGCTGCAGGCGGCCGCCACTGGTAGAAAACTATTTAGGGCATAGAAAACGTGACTACTTAATTGGATATTCAAGCTGTATAAATTTGTGCTTCCTGAGCTGATTGATTTCTATTTTAAAGGCTGGTTTCAAAGAGGAACTGAACTGAAAACCAGCATCATGATTAAAGTGCTCCTCTGAGAGAAAATGGCCAAAGCCTCTTAACTCTCTGCTCCCAATAACTGCTGCATTTTGCAACAATGGTCATTTCCCAAAAGCTGGCTCTGTGGTTCTTATCAAAGCAATACTCTGCCAGTCCAGACTTTTTGGGTTGCATTAAATGAATGCTCCATACATATTTGTTTATTCTGGTTGCGATAGTCCTTCTGGTTTGTCCTATATTCCCACATTCACATTCACAGGGAAAGTGGTACACTCCCGGAACTTGGAAGTCCAGTTTGCCTTTCACCAGTCTCAATAGGTGTTTATTCTTCGGAAGTGGCCTGTGGATAGTCCTGAGGTTGTAAAATTTCCACACTAGCCATGTGTAGAACAATTAGTTTGTCAATTAACCTAATAGTGATCTAAAGTATGAAGCCTGGGACTTGTACTTATAACATAGTAAGTCACCACAAAAGCTATGTATCTCATTATATATGAGATATCCTAGTGGTTTACTGGGAAAATACGAGTCAATTGGAGAATTTAATGTCATACTGGCATATTGCCATGGTAGCTCAATGGTTAAGAGCAACTGGATGGAGACCGGGAGATCTGTGATTCAAATCCTAGATATGGCATTGAATTTTTCAGTCTGACTCTACCCTTTAATTTTTCTGTGTTTACCATCGCTGTATGAATACTTATGTCCCACAGGAAATGCAACCGTTCAGAACAACCACATTTTTGTATTTTGTGGAATGCTGTAAATATAATGCTGATACATCACTATACTCATAAGATGTTTGATGTTCATATTATGACAAATGTTTGAATTTTTAAAAGTAAAATGTTCAAAATATAACAGTTTTCTTATTATTGGCAGCTGTATGAATATTTACATTCATGATTGTATATCTATTTACATAAATTGAGATTAGAGGGAGTTCTTAGCAGTTATTTTTAGGTCACAGCCTAAATAACCTTGAATAATTTTAACAGTAAAGAAGAAACTAACAGGCACAATATTGATCTAATATACCATTTTCAGGAATAGGAATAGCTTAAAATTTGATCAAATCTTCTTTTCCATTCCTGGGACCTGGTAAAGCTCCCTGTTAACTGTAAATACTCACATTGTAATGTATGTATTTTAATTTTATAACTGTCACTCTGGTTTCCTCTCTTGAATGTGAGGCAGCCTTAAATGTTGATCATTTAAACTGCTGTTCTAATTTCTCTGAACACTATTCAGGCTGATGAATAAGGGCTCATACGTTTACCCAAACAGAGAACAATATGACTTGAGTAGTTCACTTTGGGCAATTCACAGATTAAGGAGTCTTGATGCCTGAAGAAGTGTGTGGTTCTGAACACTGAATTCCATCTTTAAACTATACACTGCTCTATAACTTCATTCTCTTCTTTAGTAGATTACCCTCTTTTTAGGGTTTACAGACACAAGGACTTATAAGCCAATAGTGGTCAGTAACATGTTGAGGAGGATATACAGCATAGACAGATGGACGATCAAACCAGCTTGGTATAGCGGTGGAGATGTTAGAAAAATCTGCACATCCAATTATCCAACATAGCAAATGACAACTACTGAATAAAAACTACTGGTTAGGGGAGTCAGACCTGTGGATTTGAATTCAGGACATCCTGAATGCCCATCAAATGCATTACTACAGTGCCACATTGCTTGGTGTGCATTTATATGATTTGAGGGCTGATCAATAAAGACTGAGACTGATTTTTTTCCTGTAACTTCCTTATAGTTTCCTATCTGCAAAAAGGAACTTTGGAAAAGAGTGAGGTTTCACATATAATGTCCATAAGTAGCAGCACTCTCATATTGGTAGGTTGATAGTAATGCATTGCATTGTGGTATTTCATATACCACAAAATGGTGTTGATGCAAAAGGAGCAGTACAGAGCAATCAATGAAATTGTTTTCATTTAAATCCTACAGCCTCTAAAACTTATGGAAAGCTGTGGCAAGCCACTGCCTTATTCAACAGTGTTTGGGTGGTTCAAGGACTTAGAAGATCAAGTTCTCTGAGTTAAGCAACTATGGAAGAAATCAGCATCAACACAGCTGCTGTGATTGTCTGTAAGGATTGGCAGACAAAATTATACAACCCTAGTAGTGTTGACAATTTCATGTGGCACTGCCTTTACAACTATGCATGATTGTCTGCATATGACCCATGTTTATGCTTGTTAGATACCACACTTATTGACTTCTGAACAAAAGGCTGTGCAAATGGAGGCAAGCCATGAGGTATTGCATCTCTTTGTTGATGGAGGAGATGCACTTCTGAAATGTATTATCACTTGTGATGAGGTATGACTGCATTATTATAATCCTGGATGAAAACAAACCAGCACAATGTGGAAATCGCCATGTTCTCCAATACCAAAATAGATGGAAGTTGTTCCATCAGCAGGGAAGATAATGGTCAACATTTTTTTGACTGTAACAAAATGATTTAACACATGAAGTTCTCCTTAGTGTCTAAACTAAGGAGGACATTGTAAGGAAATGACCAGAACTACCATAAACTTGATAGTAATTTCTTATGATAATGTGCGGCCTCATGTTGCAACTCAAGTCATGCAGTTTAATAGCTGAATTTAAAGTTTACCTTCTGCAATGCATCTGCCTAGTCCTGATTTTGTATACTATAATGTTTTTTTATTTCCATAATTAAATCCAAAGCTCCGGGGCATTCTCTTTGGGAACTCTTAAGCAGTGCTTAAGAAAAGTAAGGTGATTCTCAAGGACCTCGCAAAGAATAGCCTGCATGTGTTCCAAGAAATGGCATAGATACTATAAAATATGCATTCAAATAGAAGGATATTACTCTGAAAAAGAAAATATAAACCTGAAATGGAATAATAAACATCTGTGGGGAAAAAATGCTCTCAGTCTTTGTTCATAATTCTCATAAATGAAAATGGAATATTAAACATCCTTTAAACTGTGTCCATGGTTTTTGGAGAGAGCCAATAATAAATGCTAAAAAGGACCTTAGTTTAAACTGATACCAATGTTACACTGATTTAGTTATAACAAGTTTAAACCATTTTGGAGAAAATGACTTTACCTAACGACAGATTGAAAAGATTTCTTGTAATGAAAAAGTCTACAATAATTGCTGCCTTCTAAAAAACAGAATAGTCTGACAGAAAATCTTTAGTACAGTCAAGAGTTTAAGTACTTGTATCAAAATGACATTTTCCTTAACACTGCATTTATGGGAAATGCAATTCTATTTTTTTTCCCTATGTTTGTTACTCACAGAATCAATTACAGATACCTATGGTAAAACATACATCCTATCCCTTAAAAAATAATTTTACCAAAATTATATCATTTATAATATACTTGATGTTTTGAGATAAATATGTGATGAATTTATGGATTACTGATCAAAAGCCTTGAATAATTATTAAAAAATGTTATGCTAGTATAAACAAGATTGTTATACATGCACATCATTTCTGCTACAATCCATTGGTGTATTAAAGATATATTTACACTTTAATCCAGAGTACACCATGGTACTGAGAGCTTTAACAGTGAGCAAACCACGTTGGAGTCATATGGGATTACTGGTTTCCCATTAATAAGGAATATTCATACGCTCTAAAATCAAGAATCCAAGGAAGCTTGTACGGCATCCATCATGTGCTGAGCAAGAAGATGCTCTTGACTTTCCTCAGAAAGATGTGGTGTAATGACGGCCAACAGCTGCAGGAGATCCCCTAATCCAGGAATACCAGAGCTCTTCAAATCTTCAGCCGTCTAAAAGAAAAAAAAAAAAAAAAAAAAAGATATGATGAAAAACTAAATATTAAAATGAAATACCATTAGGGCAAGCTTTTATGGGCCCTAGTTCTCTAATCCTAGTAAATAGGTATTGGTCCATCTCACATGCAGAGTTAGTAACCTAATACATAAAATATGCCATAATCACATTGGAGAGATAGAGCAATGGAGTGGATTTTCCACTCTTGATCGAAGCACTAATTTCTCACACAAAATACTTCATGAGGGGCCACTCCTAATAAAACTTATACGTAAGCATGGGCCAGATTTTGAAGACTTAAATGATCAATGAAATAATTCAAAAATATCAATAAAAGAATCTAAAAATTGACAACATTCATCAATTGATGGAAATTAATTACTTTTTCACACTAGTTGTGTGTTGGACAAGGTTTTGGAAAGGTAGAGTCAGAATTAAAAATTAAATATCATAGCTGGGATTTGAAACCATGTTGCCATGGTAGCTCAATGGTTAGGACAACCACACAGGGACCAGGAGATCTGTGGTTCATATCCCAGCTATGGCATTGAATTTTTCAGTCTGACTACCTTTCCAAGACATTTAAGAGTATGAGAGTAAAATAAAATTCTTTCTTCTGTAAATTTTAAAAAATTAATTTTTTATGCATTATAAATTAATATTCATTTAAATTGTGAATTTGTATGTTCTAGTAAAATAAACATATAAAAATACTCATACCTTATTCAGAATTATTGCATTAACTAACCAGAGGCAGGTGCAAGTTTTTGAAAGTTAGAAAATGCCTGCTGTTGGAAAGCATATTTTTGTACTTTAAGAAACTCCTTTTTTTTTCTTCTTTTTGTTATTTACGTCTTCCAATGCTAAGTCATATCGGACGGTGAATGGAGTCCAGGATCCATGGAGCTTAGAGTTACCCGACAATCGTCTTGAAGGATAAGGGAAACCCCCGGAAAAACCTTATCCAGGTAACTCACCCTGACCGAGATTCGAACTCGGGACCTCTTGAAGAAACTCCTTTCCACATCTGCTGACATGACTAGAGCATACTTGAAATATGCTATATCACTGGTAGTGAGATTTTTTACAACATAGGAGGTATCAAATGTTTCACTGGTCTTGAGTTTCTTTTTCATTTTGTACTTCATACCTACCTCTGCTGGACAAATAATTAAGATAGCTTATAATTACATTTTAAAGTGGTACCATTTTATGAAGTTTCATAACAATTGATTAAGCCATTCCTGCATAGAAAAAATTTAAAAAGTAACTTTTGAATACAGAGTTGCCAATTTTAACAAGATTTAGGATTAACTTTTAAAGAGAGTCGATTAAAGATACAAGTTCCTTGAACCACCACCAGAGGAGACCTGTGACAAAATATCGTCAGCTACACCAACGAGAACCAGTCGAGAGCCGGCTGATGATAGAGGCAAAGCCTCAGAAACATGTTCCGGAAAAAATTAAAAGTAAGTGTTGTTTAGTGTCTTTAATCGACTCTCTTTAAAAGTTAATTTATCATAACAACACTGTTTTCAACACTTCCAAGAAAGGAATTGCAAGATTTAGGATATCAAAATTTAACTGTATTGGAACACCTCAGTGAAGCGAAATAATTATTAAATTATAGATGAGTCCTATTTATTACACATCACATTACACCATCGCATCGGCGACAATGTGAACGATGGTTCGCGAAACATGACCTCAATATAGGTACGTAAGTGAAACCGATGTGTAATAAATACAACTCATCTATAACTTAATAAAGATTCAGGATAATTTTTATAATATGTATTTATAAGTAACAGGTAAAAGTAGCAAAATTATTAAAGTCTAAAAGGTTTATATAAGCAGAAGTATGAAACTTATGTCGGTAAATATTTTTTAACTTTTAAACAAAGGAACACAGTGTGTCTGATATGCTGATTCATTATTATTGTTAGTATAAATAAACATGAAAACTAAAATATTATACATTATAAGTCTGTTACTTTTTTATCATCTTACTTTAAAATGTAGTAAGGCAGAAGTACTGACATACCAAACTTGATATATTTAAGTTTATATCCGCCAAGAAGCAACATAACAATACTCAAGAAAATTTCCTTATTCAAACTAACCTTCACATGGAAATTGTTTCATCACTTAAATTTTATCAAACACGGTTTTAATGATTTTGATATACATATTCAAGATATCTATATAATCAATAAAATCTACATACATTTTGAACCTTTTGGAAACAGCGTATGAAGTCCTATTTATTTTGAATGAACTCTGCGTAACTTTTTTACAACCAGGAAACCATAAGAGGTAGATAAAAGCTTCTACACAAATAACTTATGTCTATTTAAAATACAAAATTTGTTTCATTTAAATTTTTTGGAGCATAGTCATTTCTGTGATATCTATTGTTTCTGGTTTGAAGGTTCCATCTTTGAATAAGCATTAAATCTGTTACATATAGTGAATAAAAATCAATAAGAGTTGTTATGATCTAAGTATTTTTGTTTATAGTAAGACAAGTATTTAGAATTTCTGAATTTTGGCATTTTCTGGTGTTTTTGCTGCTTTCTGTTACACATAATGAATATTACTTTTTCTAATATGCTGTATTTTGTAAACAGAACTGTTTTATATGGAATATTTTATATGAAAAATAATGGTTTAACTTTCAACTATTTAGCAGCTATTGCTCAGGATTTCAATCCTTCATATATTTCATTGTAAAATAGAACTTCTAAAACAAAATTTTACAGCAAAACTACTTACCAAACTATCCAGCCAAGCTGATAATAATGGACTAAGGTAAGACATTTTTTCACACATATCTTCAGAAGTGCTTATAATTTGTTTCAAACGCTGACCAGCTATAACCAATAACTTAGAACAAAGCTGTGAAGGGTCATGTACTGCTGGCATTATCTGAAAAAAGAAACAAAAGGATATGATTCAGAAAAAAAGTTAACTGAATTTTGTTTTCATGTTAAATCATTTACTGAATATGAAATAATTTCACACATTTCAATATATTTGAAAAAGTAAACATTTGAAACTATTGATAGTGAAATAAATTAATTCAATAAATTACAATAAAGTGTGACTAAACTTCATTAATTACTATAATTGATAATAATATATATAAAAGCAGAACTATTATTAAATTATAGATGAGTTGTATTTTTTACACATCAGCTTCACTTACGTACCTATATTGAGGACATATTTCATGAACTACTGTTCGCATCTTCAGCTCATATTGCAACTAAAACTTGAATCAGTGGTGTGGGTAGTTCTGTTGATTTTGTGAAGAATTTAAATGTGGGGTTGTCTTCTGGTGGGATTTCAAAGTTCGTTAGTTGGTTTTTATGCTTTTCTATGTATACTTTCTCCCAGATGACGAGCTCACTATGTTTTTGTACATATTTTAATAATTTGGTGCTATCTTCAATTTCATGATTTTCAGACCAGAAATGAGCTGCTATTGTGAACTATTAATATTTTTGTATCTTAGATGCCTGAAATGATCTTTCTTCCTAATGCCTATGTTTATTTTTGTCCTCCCTATGTAAATTTTTTCACAGTCTTTACACGTTATCTTGTAAATGTCTGATTTTTTTGTTTGTTTTTTGTAATTTACATCCTCCAACGTTAAGTTATATCGGACGATGAGGCCGGGGTTCATGGAGTTTAGAGTTACCCAACATTCGCTTTTCAGGATAAGAGAAAACCCTGGAAAAATGTTATCTAGGTAACTCACCCTGACCGAGATTCGAACTCGGGACCTCTTGAACTTGAGGCAGATATGCTATCATCTACGCTACAGAGGCAGACATTTTTCTTCTGGTTTCAACTTACCTGTATTGTTGCTGTTAAGCAGGATTTTAATGTCGTAATTGTTTTTGGTGCCAATGCTATATTATATTTCTTGAATATTTTTTGGAACTTTTTTGTGGCCCAGGGGTGGTAAGTAAACTTAGCAAATCTAATTTCTTGTTCCATCGGTGAAAGAGCTGTGATCTGTTTTAATCTTTTTTGAAGTTCGAATGATTTTTTTTTTGTGTGTCTACAAGGCTTTTTCCGTACCCATTTTTAATTGCAGTTTTTAAGATATGATGCTATTCTATTTGATATTCTTGCTGGCTAAGGGGTAGGTTAACTAATCTGTGTGTGAGGCTGTTGATGGTGGCATGTTTGTGTCGTATTGGGTTGAAACTCCTTGCTTTCATGTAATTATCTGTGTGTGTTGCTTTTCTGTGTATACCAAATTCCAGTTTTTCATTGTTTTTTGAGATTTTAAGGTCCAAGGAAGGTAGGGTACAGTGCTCTTCAGTTTCTTCTGTGAATTGTATGTTGGGTTCTTGAAGGTTGAGTAATTTCTAAGCTTCATCTATCTGTAGTGTACTATTACAAATATGACATCTACGTATCTGTACCATGTTTTAAAAATATGAGGAAAGGCTTTAGTTATATGTATTTCGAAAAAGCTCATGTATAGATTGGCCAGAAATGATGATAGTGGGCTTCCCATAGCCAGTCCTGACATCTGTTTGTATTACTTTCCACCGAAGACAAAATAATTTTGATAGATACATATTTTAGTCATTGCCAAATATTCTTCTACTGTATTGGCATCTAGGTTTATAGGGGTTAGCCATTTCTTTAGTCGAATCAAGTTTGTCTTTTGGAATGCTAGGGAAGAATGAGCGGATACTAAAGTGTCTTGAGGTTTTAGTAGAAAAACTTCAAAATCTTAAACTAAAACCTCAAGACCCTTTAGTATTCCATCAGGTAATTGTTGTCTTGGTCAGACACTGGGAATGGTCCAGCTATGTCGACAGCGATGAGTTCGAAAGGCACTCCGACGCTGTACTGCTGCATGCGACCCCGCTCCTTGTCTGGGGGCCGCAACTCACCACGTACATGTGACATTGACAGCACCATCTCTCAGCATCTGCTCAGAGCTCCAGCCAGTAGTAGCACTGTCGGAGGTTGTCAATCGTTCGGTTTGCTCCCAGGTGTCCCCCTGAAGTACCTGCGTGCACTTCCTCCAAGACTTCTGGGATCTTACTCCTGGGAAGTACCAACTGTTCTCTCTGCGCCTTCCCATCGGGTGATTCCCATATCCGGAGCAGCATGCCCTCTTTGGCCTTCAGGGAGTCAGTCCTATTGGGCCCAGTACGACTTGTATGTATCGCTTCTGGATGCGATGTAATCCCAGGTTGGTCTTGTCCCTGCCTCCACTTCTCTCAAGAGTGGCCCCAAGTTGGCGTCCACCAGCTGCTCCCTACTCAGGCCTGCGCAATCGCATATAACCGCAGGGCCTGCCGTGACCACTCTGACTACTGCGGCACACTCCTGTTTCACTCTCGTGTACTGACCGCACTCTTCTGGGCAGGATCTTCGGGACATGGCATCTGCGTTAGCGTGGCTCTTCCCTCTACGATGTTCGGAGGTGAAGTCATACCCTTGCAGCCTCTGGACCCGACGGGCTGTCTGGCCTTCCAGGTTTCTAAAACTAAGTTAGGGCAGAGTGGTCAGTCCTCAGGTGGAATGGCTGACCATACAGGTACTTGTGGAAGTGCTCTGAGGTCTTCACTAATGCCAGCATCTCTTTTGGGTGACGCAGCAGTTCTTCTTTGCCTTGGATAGCGTCTTGCTGTAGTAGGCTATCACCCATTCGCGGCCATCCTGGATTTGGGATAGAACGCCTCCAAAGGTTGCTGGCATTGGGAGTCCACAATGAAGCCGCCACCTGATTGTGAGAATCCCAAAATAGGAGCACTGCTTTGCTGGCCAGTTGTTCGACTGCCAGGGCAAACTCCCGCAGCGTCTCCCCTGGCTGCTGCGTCCTAGATTTCAGTTGGCTGCGGCCAAGCGGTGGTTTCCGAATCGGTTTTCTAGGGCCTCCCAGATGCTATTTGGATCGCGTTCAGCACCTCTGCGGCCCGTCCCTGGAGGCTGCTATTAGCTGTGCGGCCTCTTCCTCTGGCGACCACTTGCTGTTCTTGGCCACTGTTTCGAATAGGCGGTGGAAGCCTTCAAAAGTTGACGTGCCGTCGTACTTCGGTCGTTTGACGCGCGCAAATGTATCGCGTCCCGGCGCGTCGGCCATCAGATCTTTCAGCCCTCTGTCGACGATGTCCACCATGGCGTTCAGGGACTTTGTGTTGCTGTCGGCCTTTCCCTCTAAGTCGTTAACGCGGTCCGCCAGGTCTTCGACGCGCTCGTCCACTTGACCCATCCACTTCCCAGCTCCGTGACGTCATCCCTCACGCCGGCCAACTGCTCTTCAAATTTGGCGGTGAGGGCCTCGTTTGCAGCCTTCATTTCTGTGACCAGGCTGCTGTTCGCCGCTTTCATTTCCGTGGTAATTTGGCTTAATTTCTTCCATCTTAGCGGCCAGGTTGTTATTTGCCATTTACGTCTTCATAGCGGGAGTGTCATATGCTATTCTAATTTCTTTCAGCTCTTCTAAGATCTTCGCCAATGCGGCTTCCATCGACGTGATCCCGTTCCTGACACCAAATGTGACTGCTAGGGTTACATAGAATCAAAAGTCTGGTTTAGAGAAATTTAGAACACTCTTTATTGCAGTAAAATGACGTGAAATTGACAATTAGCTCTCTTCAAGGTCGACTCGGTGCTCCGCCGCATGTGAACAAATGAAAGAAATCACTGCAGTACACTTCAAACATCCACTGTCGCAATAAACATCACACAACTGCCGCTTCTAACACTTTGCCGGTATTCATACCTCCCAGTCATTGTTTCTAGAAAGCCATAGTCCTTCCAAAAAATTTCTCTTAATAACAGTAGACCAAGCGCTCTGGAGCATCTCTCTGTCTCTTTCTCTCCTGCCCACGTGCCTGACTTCGGCTTATTGCAGCAGCAAAACAATGCCATCGGTGACAATACATGCCTACAAGTGGTTGAATCAAGTGGTGAGACAAGTAGTATAGGTGAAATGTGCTATGAGCAATAACAGTTATGAATTCTTGAGAAATACTGCTTAGCCTTTACCATGTTCTTGTAGTGCTGCATCCTATAAGGAGTCACAAATGTCATTGAAACATAAGAAATTACTTTAAATAATCTCTAAACTTTCAAAGGTATATCAATTCATTTTGAATAAAATGAATAAAATCTAAGTGCAAATGTATTTATTGCATATGTGCCAATATTGGTAGTAGAAAAGTGTGCTGCTGTCAACATTGCTCCCACAATCACCACGTTCTTTGTTGCCAACATTAAAAAAGTCAATATACTAGTCAATAAATGATACAGCAAAACTTTTCGCTGCTCTAGACTATTATCTAAACTATTATCTAAACTAAGCTAACATTTTAACTATACCACAGGGTAAATCTACTGGACATTCTTGATTAACTCTTGAAATTAATTGGCTTCCCTGTTCTTGCAGTCTTGGTACTCTGCTAAATGTGCCTACATCCATTTGATTGTGCCAAATATGGCCCCTTGTTAGGAGATGCCAGAGAGATTACTAACAAGACTCAAAGTTGTTAGTGTGGATGTTTATTCTGGAGTAAGTAAATGAAATGCAGACCTGATTTACAGTTAGGTGGGTTGCAAAACACTCAAACATTAAGCCACTGTATTCACTCCAGCAGACAATTAGAATTGTGCTGGTGAACTCCACATGCTCCTCAATTAAAACAATGAGGGAGCCCCATCCTTCTGATTATTAGAGCATACTATCCATTCATACTTTGTTAGTGACACTGCCAATCAGACCAAGGTTCCATTTTCCTTCCACTTGGCTGCCATGGTACTTCGTCCTTGCAATTTTGCATTCATTGATCTGCATGACATGGCTGGCACTGCCTATTTTGTCCCTTTATATGTATTTCTTGTCTATTGAGGATAAGCACACCACCCGACAATAGGTGAACCAATCTGTGGCCTATGTTTGTGCCCTCAATGGAGCTATGGATAACAATTTGTTTGTATGAGAAGGCTTGGGCATAGCAAAGTGTAACCAGGAGTACTTGAGCAGGTGCTACTCTTGAGTTCTTGATCCAAATACCCTTTGCTATGGGGTCTGCTCTTTCTTATATGAAAATATCTCATATCTCCCATCCTGTTTCTTAACAGGGTGAAGGTGGCATCACACTCTGGACGTAACATACCTATTTTTAGTAAGCTTTCATCATATAGGAACTGCATTCATTTTGCCTTAGGTGACGCAATGGTGTGAGATCAACAATATTTGCAAATTTAGCCATAGGCACTACAACACAATACTACAAAGTTTATTTACTGCTAGGCAGAGATATGCATTTTCACAATAAATGGTTACGGTATATTACTTCTAACAATGTGACATGTACAGTTTTAATACCATCTGCAAGACAATACGTCTGAGGCATTGGTCCAAAGGTTGGCAGCAAATTGCTCTGCAACCATTGAGGATACCTGCACTGATATTCATGGTAACTTCAGCACGTTTTGTCAGTACTCATTTCAGCAGGTCCAATGTAGGACTTTGAAACATTTTTTGGAGGATGTGAAGGAAAGAATATCCCACGCTTTTACCAACACCAGTTCTTTAATTAACAGATACATTTTCATCCAGATAGTGTTTCAAATTTTATCATCAAAGAAAACGTAATTAGAGTCAACTATGAAAGCGTAGTACTAATGTATATATGCATATAATCAGACATAGATCAATTCTGAGCCAGACATTCTCAGCCAATTTTTAAAAAAACAGCACACAGACAGGCAAGATCACTTAGATTTACACAATATTATTTATAATATGAATGACTAAGTGATAATAGCACAATATTTTCAGTTTTAGAGCAAATTTTAAACTTCGTAAAATCTGGTCATAACTAATTTAATGGTTAATTTGCCTAATTTGCACAGGTTAATTAATAATGAATGTAATAAAGAAAAAATAGATAATATCATGAAGAAATTGTTCAAGTATAACTCCTTATAATATAAACACTTGAAACATTATTCTAAACTTACTTTACCCAATAATAAAAGTTTCAATTAATATCAAAATTAGTTTCAACTTTGTTTTAATTGAACCACTTACACACTGTACAATTTAGTGAAAAAAATGAAAAAAATTGACATTACTGACAGAGAAGAAATGTCTCATATTTTGCAGTTAAATTATAAATTCTCCAGGGCCAGTCTCACAACTGGTAAGTGAATTTTTGTTACAAATATTTATTGATAGTTATAACTCCAGATTTTACTTATATCAAAACAAAATTTTGCCCTTTAGTATCACCTAAACTGAAAAATTACACAGCATAAGATCAAATTATTTGAACATAATCATGCCTTTCTATTAACTCTTTAAAACGTAAAACAGACAAGCTGTGTTCTGTGAAACTTGAATGTTGTGTATGCTGTGTTACATTATTAATGTGAACTAACATCACCAAGCCTATTAACATCTTTTCTTCTCTATCATTTTTTTTTTTTTTTTTTTTTTTTAATGCAGATGTCCCTCCCATTGATAAATTATCTAACAATGTATTCTAACAATTAAATAACAGCAGCAAGTAACTAACATAACATTCCATGAATTTTAAGTTTTCAGAGGCAACAAAATAAGGAGCTAACACAGTATAATTACCAATGCAGAGTAAAGACTTACTTCTTCAGCCAACCGATCATAGCCATAAGAA
Source organism: Mantis religiosa (assembly GCA_030765055.1). NCBI lineage: Eukaryota > Metazoa > Arthropoda > Insecta > Mantodea > Mantidae > Mantis > Mantis religiosa. The sequence continues at coordinate 52,559,909 of CM060956.1, forward strand.
TAGAGTTCACAGATCTGATGACAGCGTAGAATATCACTGTTTACATGCCAAACAGATGCCAAACAATAACATTTGCTCATCCACTGGACAGCAAGTTTTGTGTCCAGTCGAGCCTGCTGCTGTAAAAATACATTTTAGCATTATCAACAGTGCTGAATTCATTACAAAAAATATGCAACAATAGAAATTGAAAAATATGCATAACAGACCTTATCATTAAGATTACCATTATCCCATTCTACTCGCTGAATGGTCTGCATGGCACCCGAGATTACATGGAATAAAAACTGAGATCTGCTTGTTATCAGTGCTGGATCAGGATTGTGGCTTGGAAGTTGAGGTTTTGTTGTCAGATCAGCAAATAATGCACTATGGCCCTGAAACATATGAGTGAGTGTATTAATTTACTGTTTAAAAAGAAAACCCAATTACAGAAATCCAAAGAGACACAACAGTAAACAAGTAAACATCACTTCTGATATGCAATTATTCCTAAGGAAAGTTTCTCAGATGTTAAAGTTAGCTATAAATGAACAAAACTGTTGCTTTTATTCCTGCAAGGTATGCATTGAGCCTTAGAAATTACAACTTTGTCTTCTTAATTATGCCTTAAAAATTCATAAATTTAATGGCAAAACATTACCAACAAATTTTATTATTTGTTTGTATACTTTCAAGCTAATACCAGAGTCTTTTAATCAGAAGTATTTCAGTTTTCATGAAGACTTGTGTTTCAATGCTACAGATGGACTGAATCACTCATTTCCTTTGTTCCATCTTTGACATCCACGAACTAAGATAGAGTATCTCATAGCATTTCTGTCTACAACCCCCTTTATAAAAAGTAGCCCTTAGTCAAGGGCTTATGGATGAATAATTAGCATCCTGATTATTTTCCATCCTGATTTTTGTGAAATTAATATCAAACGAAAGCTTGTAAAGAAATGTATATTTTTTAATTTTGTGCAGAACCATAAATAAATACCTCCAAAACTTGCAAAATTTCTGCTTTAAAATATTTCTGAAGCATGTTCATATTCTTTTATTTCTTAATCATGTACCATAAAATTTATAGGTCGCCAAAGTGTTTGTGGGGGAAAGACCTGAGTTTCTTTTGGGGAACCACACAGTTCATACTTTACAAAAATTACAGTTGAGGTTCAAAATTTAAACTAATAACTAATAAGATATGAGCTGAGGGTGTTAAGGCTAGGTATACCTTAGTAGATATATACACAGGAACTGGCAAAATCGAGACACTTTCTCGGCAGCTTTGAACAGTTCTAACTTACTCATAGGAAAAGGAAGCTCATATTAGAGTGTTGCTAGAAAAAGTTACATGCATCTAAGTTTTATAATGCTAATTTGTCAGCAGCAGTTAAAGATACAGATAAATCCATAAAGTCATTTAAGAATATTTTGCGATGAAAATGTAATGCTGAATTATTGAGTTATCTATGGCTTTCACTGTTTCAAACTGCATGTTCCAAGGAATGGATGTCTAAAGAAGGGTAATAAAATACTAACATTAAATCAGCATTGAAGTTGTACATGTCCCAAACAGTCCTAGTTCAACAAAAAACTTACAATATTTGGAACTTGCAGGTTTTGTGCACATGAATCCAAGGATAAAAGGTATTCACGGGGAACTTAATTTTTCAACTCCCATCAGTTCTCAAACACATCCCCATCCACAGAAAATTATTCTTGCAGTAGCCTACAGGATTATACACGAGGTATTATTGAGATCAGCACCTATCCTTACTTCCATACTAGGTCTTGCCAATGAGAATTACGCCAACTTGGAATGACTATGTCAACCATCCTCCCCTTTGCAGAAAAACACCAAAAGTATACTTTTTCATATTTTTGTAATTGCTATTACATGTTGAATAAATGGTTGGCTAAATGCTTATATAATTATATTAAACTGATCCTTTTTTTTTTTTTTTTTTGTTAAAAGTACCTCAGAACAACTATTTTTGATGAAATCTTGATATCAAATGTTTTAGTAAAATACAATTTACTTATTTCAGATAACTAGTAGAGAAAGCACATATCTGTACTAAAAGTTTTGACATAATACTTCATTCACGTTCTCATCTGTTATTTTGAATCAACTGATCAATTAAACATTAAAAATTACAATTTAAGTATGAAATACATACCACATTTCCAAACAATGATGAAATGGGCTTTGTAAATCGTAAGCTGAAGGCTGCCATCATATGAAGAGTTAGAGAAAGTTGATAGCGAAGATTAAGGAGATCAGTATTTATTTTGGACTGTGCCAAAGCTAATTCTGATAGAGGTGGTGGACCTGTAACTTCACTATTCCACAGTTCTTCATACTTGCTTGTATCTATTTGAGAAGGTGCTTCGCTTGCAAGACTTGCCTAAAGAATAGAATGTAAAAGAAATCAGTCATTTATTAAAACTGTAATTCCACTTTGAAAGTAAGGAAGCAGTACTTACCTCCATAAATGTATCTAAGAATGTGGTACAGGTTTCTAGAAATGCAGACATTTCTAGATCAGAGATGCCTATTTCTTTCCTGCAAAACCATTCCTTAGGCACTCTGCCTACTTTTTGGAATAATCTGGCTGCCGCTTCGAATCTCAACCTCAAATGCATGGTCCACATAAGATTGCAAATGCCTGAAAGTGTAAATATGATGGTTAAATGTTGCTAGCATTTGATAGTAAAACCATTTACTGTCTCGTTCTCAATATTTTTCATATGATGATGATGATGATGATGATGATAGTTGGCACTACAGAACATGTAGGCCCTTGGCCTCCCTATTTTTCATATATAGTGAATCTTAAAGACCACCAGAGCCTGTTAAAGAAATGGGTGTGACATAAATGTGATACCAATGGCAAAAATATAAAGATCATATAAAATATATTATTTATGATGAATGGGTTAAATTATTTTCCTTTTTTCCCCTCTCCCTTACATCACTGATCCGGTGTTAGGAACCATTTGCGTTCTACTAGCCCGGAAAGTTGAGGTGAGGGAGCTGAAACATTGACCTGAGAGAGGAAACCATGGTTTAGGGGCCAGCCCAATGCCTGGGGTGAGAGTGAGAGAAGTGAAGAATAATATGAGGGTGGAAATTTGCAGTCGTCTGGGACCGAGGTTTCAATTCTTACTTTCCCAAATGCATACCTAATAGACAGAAAAGGTATATTATTCCATCCTCCATTGAGATTTCACAGAAATACATATTTTTGAAGCTTCCTGAATCCAAAAAAAAAATAATGTTTTTGAAAACATATGCTGTGTGCATATGCATGTTTGTGTGTGCATGTGTGAACAGCTTAACACAAAAACAAAAGGTATTTACCAAACTTGGTGTTAATTCAGTATCTTGCAAAGATTTTAAGAAAATTCTCCCACTCTATACCGCCTTTTATAAAGAAGATTTTATTTTCTTAAAATTTTTTCTAAGGATTTTGATTAATACAGCATATAATTTCCTTTCATGGCAGTGTTGAAAACAGTGTTGTAATAAATTAAATTTAAGGGCGAGTCAATTAATGGCACTAAACTTACTAAAAAAAGTAAATGTTGTTTAGTGTCATTAATCAATGCATCCTTAAATTTAATACAGCATATGTTTAAGATATTTGCATGTCAAATAAGATGTACATCTTGGATTTTCTGAGAATAGTCTGTGAAGGCCCCTTCACTCAAAAGAAATTTTATATAATTTTGTGGAACTGTAAACCCTAAGAGATAAACAAACGATTATCTCAAAATTATTGTATCTAATGCCTTGTGTTTGGTAATGAAGCTATTAACTATGTTGCTGTGCAATATTTTTCACATAGAGTAAACATAAAGAAACATCTGGACACTGCTGAAGATGATATTGATTCATTCCTTACTAAAGGTCAAACAATGAAAACATTGAGGAATCAAAATCGCCAATTTTATGCAATTGATTTGACAATCACAACCTATGATCATTCAAAAAGATACCATTTCTTCCTTCCAGGAGTATTTGGGAATAAAGGAATGTTCTTATTAATTTCTTGAAAATGATCAGAAACTACACGAAAATTTAATGTACACCTCTTTAAAACACACAACTTGTTTAAAACAACTTGATGGTGGCCTTTAACATTTCTGAGATATCCGCTGTTATAAGTTTTAATTTTTTAATATTTTCATCATTATTTTAAAGTGCTGTTGTCATTCAGCTGTTTTTCATGGTGTTATGCAAAACTGTGCATATAATGGCTTGTTTTATACACTTGACTGTCAATCCAGTTTCCTCTATGTCTCTTCCACTACACTGAAACATGCAATTAAACTATTTATACAAAGGTTATCATAATTAACCAGAAGCAGGTAGAAAAATAAGCTTTTGAGAAAATACTTTGTGAAAGCTATATAAAAAAATAAATGTGGGTAGAGAAAGTCTACACTGTAACAGATCTTCTTTACAAACATTGCCATATAATGCAGAATAAGTGCTTATGTCATTTCTGCTGATGCCAGCATAGAAAACAGTAGTGTACAGAGAATCAGCATTATCAGCAAAAGTTAACAGAAGTAATGCACTCTTTTGCTTGCTTTGCTGTGCAATATCTTAACTTATATTTATGAATATGAAAAGCAGATAGATTCATAAGTAAACAGTGGCTTCACTTACACAGGTAAAAATGTGCCATTTCATGTTAAATGATTGTAGTGGTATTGTTGAAAATTTTTGGATATCCCAATTCCCTTTGAGTAATAACAATGATAATATAACAATGACGATAATACCAATAATAATAATAATAATAATAATAATAATAATAATAATAATAATAATAATAATAATAATAATAATAATAATAATAATAATAATAATAATAATAATAATAATAATAATAATAATAATAATAATAATAATAATAATAATAATAATAATAATAATAATAATAATAATAATAATAATAATAATAATAATAATAATAATAATAATAATAATAATAATAATAATAATAATAATAATAATAATAATAATAATAAATAATAATAATTTTAAATTTTCCCTAGTACTACCATTTTATTGTGGTGTTAGGGGACTCTTGTTCCTTTATCCTTAAGGACGGGTTGAGGAACCATAACTCTGGATCGAATAGATAATCCAGGAGGGTGATCAGCCCAATACCTGATGTGAGAGTGAGAAAAGTAGATGAGGGCGAAACAGGAGATCCTGGAGAAAAGCTGTCCCAGTTCCGTGTTGTCCACCACAATTCTCACATGTGGTCACCTGGGATTAAGCCCGGGCTGCCTTGGTGAGACTCCAGTAGTTTAACTCCTTGGCAATAATGATGATGAATGTTTATTGATGAGAGTATTAATGAAATAAATGCAGTGAAATATCAGCATCTTCGCGGTGGCGGTAATATCAGATCTCATTTCCATGTTTACTTCAGATGAAACATTTAACAAATATTATGTTGTACATCATACTGCTAAAGGTAACTCATTTCTATTCAGTCTTCACTTCATAAGAATGAGTTACAAGTGCTAGCCATGTCTATCTATTTATGTGAATTAGAGCTGAATTAATTTTTGCTGAGGTTATTTCAGATTCCTCCTTTATTTTATACTAGTACAACACTGCTCATTTGTTTCTCAGAATTGTATTAAGTCAGTCATGGAGACATGCAATAAATAATAAGTGAAAGTTGCACTCAAATGAGCATTTAAGAGTTTGTCTGTTTTCTTTTACAAGTTCATTTAGTGAGCAGTTCACACTTCTTTTTGCATGATGTACTCACACACGATCGTTCACTTGGTGGAATTTCTGAGTTGTACACAGTAGATGGTGGAATCCGTGAATTGTTACACCTACTATGGTGTGCCTCTGTGGTTGGTTGTTCTCTATCCATTGTCTGTTTGTCATGGCATCCGTTCAGAAGAATTCAGCACTTAGCCCCTTCTTAATTTCCTTTCTTGCTATTGCTTCTCTGTAATCTTCTTACTTGGTAACAGTATTTTATTCCTTAGTCTTCCTTTATTCCTTAGTCTTATTCCTAGTCTTCCAGGAAATAAGTTTCCCGGGCGATTGCATACACCATTCTGTTTGGGCATATTTGCTGGTTCCTATTGCCATTTTTTTTATTTTGCATTCACAGGTTCTATTTTCTCTATGTCACTGATTTTTAATTTATCCCAGCATAGTTCTATCCCATATGTGACTATTGGGGCTATTGTAGTTTCGAACAGTTTCATCGCTGTTTCTAGTTTCAATAATGTGATGTTTTTAATGTTACATATTGCTTTTATAGCCTCTGTTGCTTTCTCCTGTATGTGGACTTTAAATGATGTAGCTGTTGTTTGCATTGTGATGCCTAGATATTTGTATCTGTTTACCATTTTCAGTGATTCATTGTTTATCTTTATGATATCGTTCTTCAATATTTTTCCCCATCTACTTTACATCATTTGTGCTGCTCTGTCCTTGTTTATGATGAACTCATTTTCTGTCACCCATTGCTGTATCATGTTCATATCTTCTTGTAGTTCCTCTTTGTTATTTCATATTCATTTATTTCATCCTTAAGATCATGTTTATGTGATATGGAATCGTCAACATTGTACAACTGAAATACAATTCAATTTACACTAAAATAATACAATTAAGAATAATGCTCACTCACACACAGTCTTAATTAGCTAGTTTATGCAGAACTATCCATTTACATATTCCATAATTGAATAAAATGAATTTTCTACTAAATATGCTTTGAGCTTTTTCTTAAATATATTAACATTTTCTACGTTTCTTATATTAGGGGGTAGTCTGTTGAACAATTTAATCCCATTGTGATAAGCACTGTATTTAGCTAGGTTTGTTCTGCAATATTGTACATGTAAATTTTCGTTCTGCATTGTGCTATGAAAATGAATCTCTTTATTGTTTGGTAGCTGATGTCTTATTTCTCTGATATGGTTGATGACTTCTAATATGTACATACTTGCTGTAGTCATGACCCTTAATTTTTTAAATAATTTCCTGCATGTCTGATTCACCAGCCATAATTCTTAAAGCCCGCTTTTGCAACCGAAATCCTTTTTCTGATTCCGTTGAAGCCCCCCAGAACCTTATTCTGTACCTTATGTGACTATGGATGTATGCAAAGTATGCATTTCTAACCACTTTTGTAATAGTCACCCTTTTCAGTGTATTCAATATATAGCATCCCACACTTATTTTTCTGCATAGCATATTTATATGCGCCCCCCAATTTAGATCTTCTGTTATAACTATACCCAAGAATTTAGTTTGATCTTGGTACTTTACTGTCTCACTATCAAACTTTATTTGTGGCTTTACCATATTTCTATTACAACTTAAATGAAAGTTCACACCAACAGTTTTGTCTGTATTTAATAGCATTCTATTTGCCTCAAACCAGGATGCCAATTTCTCTATATTATCATTTATCTTTTCTTGCAGATCTGTTTCCTTGCTTGCCTTTATTAGCGGATTCACATCATCTGCAAACACCACTTCAGACTCCTGGACACATATTGGGAGATCATTTATGTACAGCAAGAAAAGAAGTGGCCCCAATATAGATCCCTGCGGTACCCCCTGACCTAACTTCTTCTGCATCAATTGACATCTTTCTATACTGAGATGTTCTTTATTGAAGTTATTAATTTCTACTATTTGTGATCGTTGTGACAGATATGATTTAAACCAAGTATTGGCTATTCCTCTTATACCATATGCCTCTAACTTTCTCAGTAGTATATTATGATCGATCACATCATATGCCTTGGTTACATCAAGGAACAAACCTATTGATTTTTCTTTTTGTTCAATAACAGTGATAATTTTTTCAACCAAGGAGTAAACTGCAAATTCAGTAGACTTCCTCTTTCTAAAACCGTGCTGTGCATCTGTCAGAATTTTATATTTTTCTAAAAATTTACTAATTCTATTGAACATTAGTCTTTCCAAAATCTTTGAGAATACTGATAGCATTGATACTGGCCTGAAATTTTACAACTTATCCTGAGGTCCCTTTTTATGAAGGGGTCTAACTTTAGCCGTTTTTAATTTATCTGGGAAAACCCCTGTCTGAAAGCATGTGTTGTAAATATTCACTAATGGTTTTGCTATTTCCTCTATACTACGCTTGACTACTAGATCAGGAATCCCAACTAGCCCAGCTGATAGCTTGCTTTTTAGCTTTTTGCTGTACTTATTAGTTCCTGTTCATTTATATGTTTAATGAATATTGAATTTATACATTTCTTAACCTTGCTGTTTTCCACTATTTTATTAACTCCTGTGTCATATTTATCTCTTAGTAATTTATTGGGATCCTCAACAAAATATGTGTAAAACAATTCAGCTATTTTAAATGGTTCTTTGATTTTTTGCTTTCATGCATCAATTCAAATTGGTTTATGCTTGAATTACTTTTCCCAGTTTCCTTATTTATTACTTCCCACATTGCCTAACTTTGGTTTGTTGCCCTTTGAATATATTTATCATTTACTAGTTTTTTTGCATCCCTGATAACTTTTTTGTACACTTTTTTATATCTCTCTATATAGCTTAAGGTTTTCCTTGACAAATTTCCCGTTTTTTTCAACATGAACAAGAACTTTACCTCTCTGAGAAAACTTTTATCCCTTTAGTCACCCACCGTTTATGATATTTGTTCTTTAAACTAACTTGTTTCAGTGGAAATGTATATCAAAACTGTGATAGACTGTTCCTATTAGCTTATCAAATTTTGAATTTACATCCTTTTCTTCATGAACATCATGCCAACTCTCCTTGCTTAATAGGTATTTAAATTCCTTCTGATTTTTCTTACTAAAGTACCACTAAAGTACCGTTTACTACTGTTCATAGTGCATATTAGTAGCTAACACATCAATCAGTGTCTCAGAATGTTTTGATATTCTAGTGGGAACCTGCACAGTATTGTTCATATCAAATACCCTGAATAAGTTTTCTATTTCCAGGCTTTTATGGCTCTGCTGCATTAAATTTACATTCCAATCCTCACAGACCACAACATTTTTATATTTTTTTGTTAATTTCTGTAGTAGCTCATCTAAGTTTTTTATGAATATATTGAAGTCACTGTTAGATGTCCTATATATGCACCATTACTGTTTGAGTAATGGTTAGTTCAGTTACAGAAAGTTCAAAATGTTTTTCTACACTTAAATACTGCAATTCTTTTACCTCTTTCGCTTCTATTGATACATGAACAAATATCCCTGATCCTCCATGCATACTTTAGTCCCTAAGAAATACTGATGATAGCCTAAAATTATCTATATTTACACAATTTATATTCTGCCCACTTAACCAGTGTTCAGTGAGACATAGTACCTGCACTTCATTTCCTCTGATTCTAGAAGTACCTCTAATTCATTTACTTTGTTACTAAAGCTTTGAATATTTAAATGGCAGATTTTTAAGCTATTTTTCCTAGTTATCTCAATTGCTTTGCCTACCTTTGTCTACCTTTCTTTTTTCCCTACCCTTCTCCTGTTTGTGGTATCAAGGGAAGATTGAGCAGCCTATATGCAAACTGTTGCTAACAGCATGCTTGTGTTGTCTTGGGTTGTATCCATTTGATTTTATGAAATTTTCTGTGTGATTCTACTTTTCTAATTTTCTAACTATAATGCATACATGGTGTATGTGGGAGAAGAACTTATTGTACATCAATTTCTTGATAAATTACATTGTCCATAAAATCAAACTTTTAGTATGATACCTAAAAATATTAGTGAAATAAACACCAAATGCAAACATTATGACAATAACAACCTATGAAATATAATAAGTTCAAAACAAAATTACTAAAATTCATCAAAACAAAACAAAATATTGCTGTCCCTACAAATAGCATTTCAAACATTTCACTTAAATGTGATTACCAGGTTTTAAGAATTATTTTACTTTACTTCATTGCTTACCTTCTCTCAAATGAGGGGATGGAATTGTCTGTAGACAGTTTACTGCTGCTTCAAGTGCTTCTAGGTTGTCTACACTTTGATGCCATGTAAGCATGAATTCCCAGCACATGTTTCCCAATAGGATACTTGAAGAAAGACTGTAGGGAAAATGCCTCTTCAGCATTGATAGATTATCTGTTGAAATACAACATTGAAGTTCTAAGAATCAAAGAACTATATGGCTGTTTTAATTTAATATTTATTTTACTTAGAGACATATAATAAATTGCTCTCATTTTATCAAGCCTAAGTACACTTATAGCTTGACTGTCTTTTATGGGCTATCCTTTACAGGGCATCAGTATGAGCAGCCTCTTAATCTCTATTTAGTTTTTATTGTTTTTCTTACTCTCCATTCTCTTTCCCATTCTGAATTATTTCTTTGCTTTCTTAACTATCCATATCTATTTTTCTTTAACTGTCCTTAAAAACTCTCTAATGGCCTCAAACTGTTCTATCCTGTAATTGACAACATTTTCATGGCCACATATTCTTGTGTCATTGAGTCCCAAATTTCTTGCCTCCATTTTTTAACACCTAATGTTCTACTATACTGTTTTCCACATGTAACAGATATACCTGTTCTCTATCTTTCAACTCTTTTAGAAATTATTCCTATTCTGATTCTTGCTAATCCCGTTTCCTTTGTTGTTATAAAGATAAACATAACCTTCTCTCCCCCAGCATCTTTTCCAAATTTATTGTCTCTCTCTAAATTTTCTACTGTGATTCTTACTACTTCCTAAAATGATCTCTATTTTCCTCCACTTGCCATTATCTACCATCTCTACTCTCCATAACTTCTCCTATCCCTATCCACCAGTTACTTTTAGTACCCTTTGGTGTTCAAACATAACCTTATGACATAAAAACTATAAAACTAACATAAAACTATTTGTAGTCGGTTTTTTATACTATGTTACATCTTTTTTTGAGAAACTAGTTTTGGAAGCTGTTGCTTCCCTTTCAACCTCAAGGTATGACCTTAAATCTTCATCTTCTCATTGTAAGCACTTAATATTTTAAAATTCTTTTGTCATGCCTTTCTAACTCCATTGACATTTGTCTAGGTACCTCTTTAATCCCAGTAACTCTTTTGCAGAACATTCTGAAGATATAATCTAGTTTACCATATTTCCACTGTATATAATATTTTTTCTTTAAACATTGCTTTACATGTCTTCTCTAACCAACTGCCAACTGAGCAACATTTCCGGCAACTTGCTGTTATCCATTTATTTGCTGTATTTCATCCTTTTCTTATTTTTTAAAGATTATCTCTTCTCCAATATATCAAAATTTTACTTTATTGGAACACCAAAGTGAAGCGAAACATAATTAAATTATAGATGAGTTGTATTTTTTACACATAAGCTTCACTTACATAATACAGGTACATATAATTTAATGATGCCTTTATTTCTTTACATTTGCTCAGCTCCTTTTCTCAGAATGAGTTTAAATTTCCAGGCCTGCCTTAATCCAAACTTGTTTTTAACTATTTCTGTAACTTCATTTTGCAAACATTCCATACAGAACTTTAATTTTTCATAAATATTTTCACTCCTGTGATAGTGTTATCACTTACACTTTTTGGGGCAGAAAGCATGCTAGTACTTCGTTTATTTCAAATGGTTTTTCAAAATCTGCAAAAGAAATACACACCCTTCGTCATTTCTTATTAAAACATTTCTCTTCTGAAGTTCTCTCTCTTATTCATTCCTCCTTTTTTATGTATTAGTACTACTCTACTTATTTCTCAAATTTTGTTTCCTTCAATTAATATAATTTTGAGTCAAACTAGAACTCAATGCTCCATATATTGCCAGTGTTTACCTAGAACGCATTTCGTTGGACATTCCTAACATCCCCAGCTAATGTCAACTACTGAATTTTGATTTGGTGAACTCTTTGGAGGCAACAGGGTATCTGTTGGTATCTTGATGAACTTAAATTTTGGGTTCTCTGTCAAAATTGAACAGTTTTCCTTCATTATTAATTTATAGATGAGTCGTATTTATTACACATCGGCTTCACTTATGTACCTATCTTGAGCTCAGGTACGTAAGTGAAGCCGATGTGTAATAAATACGACTCATCTATAAATTAATAATTATTTTGCTTCACTGTGGTGTTCCAATACAGTTAAATCTTGATATAGTTTTCCTTCATATTTCTTTATGAATATCTTTTCCCACGTGGTTAACACATCTGGGCCCTGAACACTTTTTAATAAGTAGATTTCTTGTTCTATATCATGATTATCATTCCAAAAATGGTACGCTACTGCCAATTTGTCTATTTCTTTGTTCCTGATGTTCCTAAAATGCTCTTTAAGTCCAATGTTCAGCAAATCAAAACTCAATAGTTGACATCAGCTGAGGATGTTAGGAAGACCCTAACGAAATGCGTGCTAGGTAAGCACTTGCAATATATGGGGCATTGAGTACTATTTTGACTCAAAATTACATTAATTTTTGCTTCACTGTATCATAGTCTTTACTCATAGGAATTTGTTTAGTTCATTTGTCATTTTTTCAAACCATCATATGCTTTATTACTAAAATTAGGCAAGTGAGTCAACCTTGTATATACTTTCTCCACTTACAAGTTTTTTACGAAGACTAGTTTCTGGGGACTTCTCCCCTATCGTCAGCTCTGTGGTAGACTGATGATGCATCCGGTGTCTGCATCTGGCTTGGTGTTGTGCTGCCATCTAACGTCCTGGTAAGTTTGATGACGTCATCTACGGCGGGAATTTCAAAATTCATCAAGAGGTCCTGTTTTTTCGTAATAAATATGTTTTCCCAAATCTGTAGTTCCAGAGGTTTCTTTGCCTGTTTGATCAGTTCTATTTCTTGTTTTATGTTGTGATTCTCAGACCAAAAGTGATGTGATACGGCCGACTTGTCCATTTGTTTGAATTTAATATTTCTGAAGTGTTCTTTCATTCTTGTTCCCAGATTCCTTTTGGTCTTACCAATGTATATCTTGTCACAATCCTGGCAACTCATTTGGTAAATGCCTGATAATTGAGTTTTCGGTGTGCTATGTTTCAGAGGGTGGTTTAGTAAGTTGCGGATGTTGTGTTTGTTTTGAGGGGCTAATTTTATGTTGAAGCTCTTAAATATCTTTTCAAATTTTTTGAAGTATTTTGGATGAAATGTAAATTTTCCATATCTGGTGTTTGGGTTTTCTAGTTTTTTTAACGTAGTAACGTCCTTTAAGTATTTGTTTCTTTTGTGTCTATAGATCAGTTTTTTGATGAAATTTGTGTTATAGTTGTTCAGTTCGGCAACCTGGTGTATGTGAGCGTACTCCTGTTCATATTCTGCTTTTGTTAGCGGAATGTTGATTAATCTGTGAACTAAACTATGGAATACTGCATATTGATGTTGTACTGGGTTGAATGGGTTGCATTTAATGTAATTGTCAACATGTGTTGCTTTTCGGTATATTCCAAATTGTAATCCTGTGGGTGTTCTAATGATTTTCAAATCTAGAAAAGGTAGCCATTCATCCTGCTCTACTTCAATGGTGAAAACTATGGATTTTTCTTGTAGGTTTAGCAACTTTACAGCATCCTCGGTTAGTCTTCTAGGGACTATCGCAAACACATCGTCGACATATCTATGCCAACATTTGAAAATATGTGGAAAGGCTTTAGTAATGTGTGTTTCCAAATTACTCATGAACAGATTAGCTAGTAATGGTGAAAGAGGGTTACCCATGGCCAAGCCTGCTGTTTGTTGGAAGATCTTGCTGGAGAACGTGAAGCTGTTTTGTTCAATACATAGGGTGGTTAATTTGATGTATTCCTCTATTTTATCATCTGCAACGTTGCTTTTGGATAACCAGCCTTTCATCAATTTTGGAATTTTTTCTACTGGTATGCTCGTGAATAGAGATCTGATATCAAAGGACACCATCACCTCTTCAGTTTTTATAATTGTGTTTTCAATTTTCTTTACTAAATCAAATGAATTGTTTATGCTTAGAGATTCAAACTTTTCAAACTTGTCAAATTCTTCCAACAACCATTTTGCCAGTTTGTAAGTCGGGGCATCTATATTGTTAATAATGGGTCGCATGCTGTTGTCTGTCTTGTGAATCTTAGGTAGGCAGTATAATTTTGGCAAATTAGGGTTGTTTACAATTATACTATTTTTCATCTTATGTGGCACTACTGTATTTTCTTTAATTGCTTTTTTGGTGGTTTCTATGTATTTCCTTAAAGGGTTTTTGGTTAGGGTTGTATATTCTGGATTTTGTAGTAGATGTTCGACTCGCTGGTTGTAATCATTTCGGTCCATAATGACTACCGTATTTCCTTTGTCTGCTTTCAGATAAAAAACTGGTTTTTGGTTCAATGTTTGAATAGTTTCTTTGTAGTTATTTTCCTGTCCGAATGTCATCCCCTTTAGATTTTCTAAGCATTTTGATTTAACTAATGTTTTTTCGCTACCATTTTACAAAAAGTTTGAGGTTATGGTGACGTCAGCGATGTAATCGTCTAAATTGTCCGAGTTGCCGACACAAGTTTTAAAACCTTTGTTTAGAAATTTTAACTCTGTTTCGGTGAAAGCTTGGGAAAAGATCTCAAGAACTTGGACACATAATTTGGACACATTTCGAAACAAAATTACACGACATTTTGAAATTAAACATGAAAGATAAAACACAGACTCTTAAATCGAAAGTACGGAAATTACGCTTAAGGATACCGACGAGAAACCCACACAACCATTATCGCCGTGTCACAGAAACTCCAGACAATGTAGTCAACATCTCTTCCCAAGCTTTCACCGAAACAGAGTTAAAATTTCTAAACAAAGGTTTTAAAACTTGTGTCGGCAACTCGGACAATTTAGACGATTACATCGCTGACGTCACTATAACCTCAAACTTTTTGGAAAATGGTAGCGAAAAAACATTAGTTAAATCAAAATGCTTAGAAATTCTAAAGGGGATGACATTCGGACAGGAAATAACTACAAAGAAATTATTCAAACATTGAACCAAAAACCAGTTTTTTATCTGAAAGCAGACAAAGGAAATACGGTAGTCATTATGGACCGAAATGATTACAACCAGCGAGTCGAACATCTACTACAAAATCCAGAATATACAACCCTAACCAAAAACCCTTTAAGGAAATACATAGAAACCACCAAAAAAGCAATTAAAGAAAATACAGTAGTGCCACATAAGATGAAAAATAGTATAATTGTAAACAACCCTAATTTGCCAAAATTATACTGCCTACCTAAGATTCACAAGACAGACAACAGCATGCGACCCATTATTAACAATATAGATGGCCCGACTTACAAACTGGCAAAATGGTTGTTGGAAGAATTTGACAAGTTTGAAAAGTTTGAATCTCTAAGCATAAACAATTCATTTGATTTAGTAAAGAAAATTGAAAACACAATTATAAAAACTGAAGAGGTGATGGTGTCCTTTGATATCAGATCTTTATTCACGAGCATACCAGTAGAAAAAATTCCAAAATTGATGAAAGGCTGGTTATCCAAAAGCAACGTTGCAGATGATAAAATAGAGGAATACATCAAATTAACCACCCTATGTATTGAACAAAACAGCTTCACGTTCTCCAGCAAGATCTTCCAACAAACAGCAGGCTTGGCCATGGGTAACCCTCTTTCACCATTACTAGCTAATCTGTTCATGAGTAATTTGGAAACACACATTACTAAAGCCTTTCCACATATTTTCAAATGTTGGCATAGATATGTCGACGATGTGTTTGCGATAGTCCCTAGAAGACTAACCGAGGATGCTATAAAGTTGCTAAACCTACAAGAAAAATCCATAGTTTTCACCATTGAAGTAGAGCAGGATGAATGGCTACCTTTTCTAGATTTGAAAATCATTAGAACACCCACAGGATTACAATTTGGAATATACCGAAAAGCAACACATGTTGACAATTACATTAAATGCAACCCATTCAACCCAGTACAACATCAATATGCAGTATTCCATAGTTTAGTTCACAGATTAATCAACATTCCGCTAACAAAAGCAGAATATGAACAGGAGTACGCTCACATACACCAGGTTGCCGAACTGAACAACTATAACACAAATTTCATCAAAAAACTGATCTATAGACACAAAAGAAACAAATACTTAAAGGACGTTACTACGTTAAAAAAACTAGAAAACCCAAACACCAGATATGGAAAATTTACATTTCATCCAAAATACTTCAAAAAATTTGAAAAGATATTTAAGAGCTTCAACATAAAATTAGCCCCTCAAAACAAACACAACATCCGCAACTTACTAAACCACCCTCTGAAACATAGCACACCGAAAACTCAATTATCAGGCATTTACCAAATGAGTTGCCAGGATTGTGACAAGATATACATTGGTAAGACCAAAAGGAATCTGGGAACAAGAATGAAAGAACACTTCAGAAATATTAAATTCAAACAAATGGACAAGTCGGCCGTATCACATCACTTTTGGTCTGAGAATCACAACATAAAACAAGAAATAGAACTGATCAAACAGGCAAAGAAACCTCTGGAACTACAGATTTGGGAAAACATATTTATTACGAAAAAACAGGACCTCTTGATGAATTTTGAAATTCCCGCCGTAGATGACGTCATCAAACTTACCAGGACGTTAGATGGCAGCACAACACCAAGCCAGATGCAGACACCGGATGCATCATCAGTCTACCACAGAGCTGACGATAGGGGAGAAGTCCCCAGAAACTAGTCTTCATAAAAAACTTGTAAGTGGAGAAAGTATATACAAGGTTGACTCACTTGCCTAATTTTAGTGACAATGGCACTCCACTTTCTGAAATACTTCTTTTTATTCTATATCATCATATGCTTTACTGAAAGCTTACGAAAATTCTCCAGGATTCCAATTTTCACTGCCTAATTGTACTTCACTTTTCATATCTGTTGTTAACGTCAATCCTTTGTATTTCTCCATCTAATTTTCCATTTTTATTGTTCTTTAATGTTACTTTATTTGCAAATGTTTCCTAAAAAATTCTGACTATTCTTTTGTCAAGATCTTATTTTATCAGTTTTTTTTTCCATCTACTTAGTATGCAGATGATGCTACACTGGGATTTAGCAACAGCGATTTACTAAAACTAAAAATCAATGTAAATTTGACCTTCAATATTATGGCACAGTATTTCAGTGATATCAAGCTGTGTACTAATGCACAGAAAAGCAAATTAATTCTATTTGACTTTAAGAAACCTCCATTTGAATTCAGCTTAATATGCACAATAGTCTAGTCCAATGTGTAAAAAGTATAAATATTTTAGGTATAGTCCTCGACGACAAGTTAACTTGGAACAACCACATTGAAAACTAGAAAGTAAATTAAGCTCTAGACTTTTTGTACTACGATATTTAGCCAATTTTCTCTCAGTAGATACTAGCAAGTTAGCATATTTTGCATTAATATATTCACACATTTCTTATAGCATCAAGCTGTGGAGGAGACACACATCCAAATTAAACTTTAACAGAATTTTTCTTCTACAGAAAAGAGCTATTTGATACCTGGCAAAAATAGCAAGTACATGCAGGCCCTATTTTAAAAAGTGAAACCTACTCACTCTTCCCTGCATATTTATTTTGCGAACAATACTTCTTTACGTAACAGGAATACAACCTCCACTAATTTTGATATCCACACATATGAAACAAGGAGGTAGAGTAATTATATAGTTACAGGTCACAGGCTAAAACATTTTAAACATAAGCCCCAATACTCTGGTCCAAAATTAGTTAAGTTTGTAAAGCCTAAAAAATACTGTGTCAGCTGCTAAGTTTAAATTTAAACTGACTAAGCTTTTGTTAAGCAGCCTATTATAGTATAGATATTTTGATGATAACTTTGGTGATTTTGAATAGATTTTGTGTGTGTGTGTGTGTGTGTGTGTGTGTGTGTGTGTGTGTGTGTGTGTGAGAGAGAGAGAGAGAGAGAGAGAGAGAGAGAGAGAGAGAGAGAGAGAGAGAGTATGAATGACAAATTTTTGACAATGTATATATGCTGTATATAATACAAGGCATGTTTTTTAAGTAAGTACCGTTTTGGATTTAAAAAAAATGTGCATAGGTATCACAATAATTTTATTTTTACATGAAAGCATGTACCTTAATCTACTTTTCTACATAATTTCTGTGAATATTGAGGCACTTGTCATAACGTGGCACCAGTTTTTGAATATCCTCCTCAAAATTCTGCCGCCTGACGTGTTAACCACTGTATCACATCTGTTTTGACTTCGTTATCATGGCCGCGCCGTAGCTCAGTGGTTAGACCGCTTGGCTCTCACCAAGGCAGCCCGGGTTCAATCCCAGGTGACTGCAAAGTGAGATTTGTGGTGGACAACACGGCACTGGGCGGGTTTTCTCTGGGATCTCCGGTTTCCCCCGCCATCTCATTCCACCGGTGCTCCATGTTCATCTGATGTATCATCAGTGTCATCGCCTGTGGTGCCGTATGTAGTAAAAGCGGGCTATAAACACTACACATTTCATTTCATTTTCGTTATCATCTTGAAGACGCTGACCGCCCAGATGTTTCTTCAAGTGCAGGAACAAATGGTAGTCGCTGGGCGCCAGATCAGGGCTGTATGGAGGATGATCTAGAGTTTCCCATTGAAAAGATTTGATGAGATCTTTGGTCCGATCAGCCACATGTGGACGGGCATTGTCATGCAGCAAAACGATACCCTTACTCAACTTGCCACGTCTTTTTTTTCTGGATTGCACGGTGCAGATTGTTCAATGTCTCACAATAAGATGCTGCATTGATTGTCTCATTACGAGGCAGAAACTCCACTAGAAATACTCCTTTTCTGTCATGCAGCAAAACGATACCCTTACTCAACTTGCCACGTCTTTTTTTCTGGATTGCACGGTGCAGATTGTTCAATATCTCACAATAAGCGCTGCATTGATTGTCTCATTACGAGGCAGAAACTCCACTAGCAATACTCCTTTTCTGTCCCAAAAAAATGTGCACATGATTTTCCAGGCAGAAATTGTTTGCTTAAACTTCACTTTGGTGGGTGATGATGAATGTCGCCATTCCATGGATTGTTGTTTCGATTCTGGTGTGACGTAGGCCACCCATGTTTCGTCACCAGTAACAATTTGGTCTAAAAAATCTTCAACTTCATTGTGGTACCGCTTAAGGAAAGACAATGCACTGCCTAAATGTTGGGTTTTGTGTAAATCTGTCAACATTTTCGGAACCCAATGTGAACACAATTTCCGGTACTTCAAGTTCTCGGTCACAATGCGATACAAAACACTATGAGAATATTTAGGAAAATAGTCGCACAATGATGAAATTGTAAAGCGTCTGTTTTCTCTCACCTTTTCGTGCACTTTCTGCACCAAATCTTCAGTAACAACGGAAGGACGCCCACTCCGTTATTCATCATGCACATTTGTGTGGCCATCTTTAAATGCTCTCACCCATTTCCTTACCATTCCATCACTCATAATGTTTCGTCCGTAAACTTCACAGATCTCACGATGAATATCAATCGGTTTTACGCCTTTAGCACTAAGAAATCGTATAATAGCCCGTACTTTACAATCGGCAGGACTCATGATTGTCGGAGGCATCTTAAACACTCAGTAACCAACGTATACAATGAAGAATCAGACTGTAATGCGTCAGTGCGTAGACAAGAGATGTAGGTAACCAGCGCGCATGCACGGAACGCCGACCATAGCACTGCGGCGGCGGAATCGCAAAATGGTACTGACTTAAAAAAACATGCCTCGTATATACAGTATATAATATATACTGTCTGTTATGTTATAGTGAACAATAAAATGATTGATTGATTTCCTTGAATATCTCTCTTTTACATGCACGCAAACATATCCACCCTCACTCTCTCTCTTTTTATCACCCTTTATTTCTATATTTTGTCCCTATTTTATTTCTGTTCTTGCACTTGGCTTGTTACTAATAATTCCATCATTTCTAATATCTTTCCTATATCCACCATCTTCTTATGGCTTTTTAGGACTTTTCTAATTTGTTTATCTTTAGCAAAAATATCTCCTTTGCTCGTCTTTCACATAAAATTCTGATTTTATTTACTTGTACTTTGTTCTTTCACACCTGGTTCTGTACCATCCTTTTCAAACTACAGAGAATACTTAGCTTAGCTGTTTAATGATCTCTATTTTATGGATTTCTATCATGTAATCTATTCCACTTTGCCCATATGCCTTTATAAGTGTGAACTGTTCTTTCTTATCCTAACCTAGTGCTCTATTGCATATTTTAATGGAAAATATTTAGTAATACTGCTTAAACACAACATAAAACAAGATTTTCAAACAAATTCTATAAAGTATAAACTTGAAAGAAGCGTAGGGACAGTGAAGCACAAACTAGTACAAAATTGAATCGAGAATATATTGACACATTGCTTCACTCACACTGTTTATTCACAGGACATGTTTCAAGAGCTCTTGCTCCTATCCTCAGCTGATACTCGACTAGTGCAAGTTGTAGTGGTTTCTTCTTTCTCCGTATTGTCAATAGATGGCGTGATGTACTTGTCAAAGATGTCCGGTGGTGGAGTTTCAAAATTCATGACTCTATGACGATTTTTGTTAATGAAGATTTTTTCCCATACGGAAAGGTCTATGGGGTGATTAACGTATTTTATTAGAGATGTTTCCAAATTGATGTCATGTCTAGTATTCAAAAAATGAAAAGCCACTGCTGATTTTTCTGTTTCACCATTTTTAATGTTTCTCATATGTTCTTTAGTTCTGATGTTAATATTTCTTTTTGTTTTTCCTATATAAATTTTAGGGCAAGTTTCACATTTGATCTCATAGATTCCTGGTTTTTCTTTGGTAGTGATTGAAATGGCTGGAATCAATACAAATAACACCTGAAGAAATAGAAGAACTTTCACAACTTACAGAAATTTGTATCAATCAAAATTTTTTCAGCTTTAATGGACAGATCTATAAACAAAAAACGGGCCTAGCTATGGGCAACCCATTGTCTCCCTTCTTGGCAGATTTATTCATGAGTGCTTTTGAAACACATATCACAAAAGCTTTTCCAAATTATTTCAAAGTGTGGTATCGCTATGTTGACGACATTTTTGCAATAGTACCTAAAAAACTCATACAAGATGGTCTTAAACTTTTGAATATACAAAATCCAGCTATAAAATTTACATTGGAAACAGAAGAGGATGGTGTGCTCCCCTTTTTGGACATCAAGATCAAAAAAATGAACAACAAACTCACTTTTGGTATCTACAGGAAACCGACACACACAGATAATTACATTAAGAACAACAGTTTCAACCCAAAACAACACCAACATGCCATTTTCAACAGTTTAATCTTTCGGATGATCAACTTTCCACTAAACAGAGAAGATTATCAAGAAGAATACCTACACATAAAAAAAGTAGCTATATCCAACGGTTTCAACCCAAATTTAATAGACAAAACTGTTAACAGACTCACCAAAGCTAAGAAAATAAAAGAAACCACCACCCTAGAACCTACAGGAGAAAAAGAGAAAAAACTTTTTAAAAAATTCACCTTCCACCCATCAGCCTATAACAAATTCCAAAAAATCTTCTCAAAACACAACATAACTCTTGCACCTCAAAACAGGTTTAATATCAGAAATTTGTTAAAAGGCCCTCCCAAAAATTCAATCACTACCAAAGAAAAACTAGGAATCTATGAGATCAAATGTGAAACTTGCCCTAAAATTTATATAGGAAAAACAAAAAGAAATATTAAAATCATAACTAAAGAACATATGAGAAACATTAAAAATGGTGAAACAGAAAAATCAGCAGTGGCTTTTCATTTTTTGAATACTAGACATGACATCAATTTGGAAACATCTCTAATAAAATACGTTAATCACCCCATAGACCTTTCCGTATGGGAAAAAATCTTCATTAACAAAAATCGTCATAGAGTCATGAATTTTGAAACTCCACCACCGGACATCTTTGACAAGTACATCACGCCATCTATTGACAATACGGAGAAAGAAGAAACCACTACAACTTGCACTAGTCGAGTATCAGCTGAGGATAGGAGCAAGAGCTCTTGAAACATGTCCTGTGAATAAACAGTGTGAGTGAAGCAATGTGTCAATATATTCTCGATTCAATTTTGTACAAATTCTATAAACATCAAAGATTATTTACAGGAATGCAACTCATTCATTAAGCTTAAGGTTTGAATGCATTTTTAACAACAGATTTCATAGTTACCTAAAATTTGCATCTCGTGTTCATTAGCTGCACCAATTTCCACTCCAGTCTCAAGATTTATCTTCTGACCTTCTTTGATGTCCACAGATGTGCTCTTTCGAAAATTACTCTCTTCATTTTTGGTATATGCTTGTTCCATATTATCAAATTCAACATCTGATAAATCTACTAGTTGACATGGATCCAGGCCTGCTGAACTCAGCCATCTTGCAACTAATTCACACACTGATCCTAGAAGGAAATACAAATAAAAATGTTTTCAATCCTCTTTAAGTATAAGTAGAACCTACAACAGAGAGGAAGTAAAGGCATAATGGGTAGAACTTTTAAAGATTACCAGAGTTTAATTCATTATAATTTGTAACAGCACAATGATTCAACATGCTACACTGAACCAAATGTTCACTTAATCTTCTTCAACTTTAAGGTTAAGATACTGTAAAACAAGAACTGTTGTTCTTATCCTCAGTAATTGGGTACTGGTGATTTTTCTCTCACCAAATAAATTGCAAGAACCTTAAGAACATTTATAGGTATAATGAGAACACAAAATGAAATATAGGCATCAGAACCAGGGATTTCTACAATATAAAGGATAAGTGAATAGAAATATCAGCAACATATAATACATAAAATGAAGCTAATAAGAGTGAAGCATTACAAATATTACCCACAAATGCATACTTTTGGAATACAAACCACGAATGCATAAAGATGCAAAATTAATAAAACACTCCAGTAATCCTGGGAAAGATATGTGTATACATGCAGAAGAATAAACATCATCTCATACATAAATCCTTTCATGGAAGTGTTGAAAACAGTGTTGTTGTATAAATTAAATTTATTGGGAGTCGAATAATGACACTAAACAACACTTACTTTTAAATTTTCCTGGAACTAGTTTCAGAGGCCTTCGCTCATCATCATCCAATGTCCGGCTGATGATAGAGGAAAAAGGCCTCTGAAACTAGTTCCAGGAAAATTTAAAAGTAAGTGTTGTTTAGTGTCATTAATCGACTCCCAATAAATTTAATTAAATCATCTCATACATTTTAATATCTCAAGAAAAGAGAATTTGATAACAAATGCACCCAGCCTCGAACATCAGAGGAACAAGAACGTCAGTGGCCATCAGCTACACTATGTGGCATTGTTAAGGTATATGTGTTAAAGGTTTGGCTCAATCTAATATCATGAATAACAAAACAAACAAAAAATATAGTTAAGAACATAAATTTGTGAAGAATTTTTTTTCTGATAGTGGTTTTTTTATCTTCCTCCTGCTCATACCATTACAGGTCAGAAGTTGAAATTCCTACAACACTGTGTGCATTTTGCATTTTTACCACACATGTTAATAAAATTTATTCAATTCTCCTAGTAGTGATATGTATATTTACAACATAATCATATTTGACTGTTAATTTTAACATTTGAATCTTATCATTTCTACTTCCCTTAATGTGTTACATTCACTTACACTTTAATTTATACAACATTGGAATATAGCTCTTTCAATACAAACAACCATTTTACTTTCACTTGTTACTGGCTTGGTCAACACAATTTGGACATCACTAATAGATCACCAGTTTATAGAGGCAAGGTTGACTGCTATTTAGTTACAGCCTCGGTATACAGCACTAACTTGTGTTATACATTGCAGTTGTTACTTTTTCCTGCAGACTGAGCACTGTATAAATGTCTGTGTATTTGGAACCATTGCAAAGATATCAACATATTGGTACCAAACCTTAAAGATCAATGGGAAAGCCATATTTTTGTGTGTTTCCAAAGAACTCAAATAAATTTGACAAAAAAGCTGAAAGTGGATTTCCATAGATTACCCTTATTTCTGCCTGTTGCATTTACTATTAAAGCTGAGGAAGTTTTGTTCACTGCATAGGTTTGTTAATGAGATTGTATTCAATGGCACTCCACTTTCTGAAATACTTCTTTTTAATCTATATTGTATTCTTGTGCTTCTGCTGGTTCTGTATCTATCGTAGTTAGCAATTTTTTTAAGTGTCTGTAATTCTTCTGTTTGTATGCTTAGGAATAATATGACATCAAATGAAACCAGTCTTGTCTTTATTGACTAATTTTACTTCTTCAGTTTTTTCTACTGTCTAATTTTACATCATCAGTTTTTTCTACTGTCTAAACAATTTTTTAAATTTGACTTTTAAGCTTTGGAAAGCTACTGAATTTGTTTAGTAAACACTTGACCAAATTACTGGCTTCTTTTATGTGATCTTATGATTGAAACAGTTATTTTAGGTTTAATTTTATTTTAAATTAATTTGTGATTGTATTGGATAAAAAACGAGGCTTAAAATAATAAGTGAAAGTGTGAAAGTAATCTGATAAATAGAAGAAAAGAAAATTGAATATTAATCATGATTTTAATAACAACAAAGTTAATGTAAATTTAGGAGAAATTTTATTTTGAGTAATAGGAGCTGTAGCTTTCCTGATGGTGTGAGTATTCCAGGTTCTCTCGGGCTTCGAGTCAGGTGTAGATGTGGTGATGTACCAACGTTTCGGGAGCATACATTGTTCCCGTCTTCAGGGTATGCTGAATGAGTTAAACTGGTGTGTGCCTATATTTATGGGACAGCCCATGTGCACTGTGCGGGCCAATGACAGGCGCCGAGGCATGGCTGCTTGTGGTAGGTGCAAGGGATAGTCCCAACAGCCAACTAGGTACCCACTTGGATAAATTGCTGCAACCTTTGGTCGACCAGTGCCAACATCACGTCAAGAATTCAGCTGAATTTGTACAAATCCTCAAGAACATCAACATCTCATTATCTGATATACTCAACAGTTTTGAAGTATCCTTATTCACACGGGTACCCCTAGAGGAAACCATCCAACTTCTTTCAGAAGAATTTCCTGCCGACATCACAGAACTATTCCAACATACATTGGCCTCAATGTACTTTATGGTTAATGGCATATACTATGAACAAGCCGACGGCATGACAATGGGCTCCCCACTATCACCAGTGATATCAAACTTCTTCATGGAACACCTTGAACACAAAATTTTAGACACGGCATCACTTAAACCGTGCCATTTTTACAGATATGTGGACGACACGTTCGTCATCTGGCCTCAAAGGAAGGACACAGTACTGGACTTCTTAACACATCTAAACAGTCATCGGCCACAGATCCAATTCAAAATGGAGGTAGAGAAGAATGGGAGGTTGCCATTCCTCGACGTCTACATTACTAAGCTCAGCAATGGTAAACTTGGCCATGCTATTTAACACCCATGCACACACCCACCCACCCACGCATGCATGCACCCACCCCCACACACCCACCCACCCACACACACACCTGTATCTTAACACAGAAAGCTTCCATCACAAGTCCCAAAGAGTCAGCGTATTGAGCAATCTTGTTCACAGAGCGGCCGCCATTTTTGACCAAGACCATTTAATAGAACTGAAGCACCTCAGTCACACTTTCCGACAAATCGGCTACAAAACTACCGATATCACAGCCTCTATCTCAAGGGCCACTCATAAGAAACTGCCTAACTCCACTCTACAAATGACAGTTGAACCTACGGCCACCACACCCATCCCATATACTGGCAAGCTATCCAGTATTATCAGCAGAAACACAACATCAGAAACACAACATCAGAACTATAAATGTCCCACCACCCAAAATCAGAAATCTGCTTAGACCAGTCAAATACGACCTCAAACTGAGAGTGCCAGGGATTTACCGCATTCCCTGTGAATGCGGGGTTCCTTACATCGGACAAACTAGGAGAACAATAGCCACCAGGATAAAAGAACACAGTAGGAGTATCCGCCTGATGCAATCGGAGAAATCAGGTCTAGCTGAACATTGTTTCGAACAGGACCACCGGGCTGACTTTGATGGAACAACAGTTATTGCCAAAAGTGTGAGCTACTGGCCATGAAAATTGAAGGAAGCACTGGCTGTCTTTTCCGAAAGACACAATCTCAACAGACTCAGAACTACAATTAAACACTGCCTGGAAACCGGCTTTAGAGTTCTACCAAATCCAGCACAGAAACACAAAATTAACCTTGGAGTAAGTCATCTGACGCAGACCATTTTCTGTTAGGTCCACGCTCCAATCCACTCAAGTGGCTATGCCTCGGTGCCTCTCATTGGCCCGTGCAGAGCACATGGTCCCATAAATATAGGCACACTCCAGTTTAACTCATTCAGCATATCCTGAATACGGGAACAATGTATGCTCCCGAAATGCTGGTACATCACCACATCTACACCTGGCTTGAAGCCCGAGAGAACCTGAAATTATTTTGAGTGTTAAATGGTGTGAAAAAAAATGATTTGAAAGAAAAATTATAAAAATATTATTAAATATTACAACATAATTATAATTGGATGTGACGTGGACTAACAGAAGGTGTTGACTTGCCAGGACAGGACCATTAGCACGAAATTGGTTGAAGCTAGCATCTTTCCTCTGCGCTTAACTGTCATAAAGAATAGAGCGTGTGTGTGTGCGTGTGTGTGCGTGTGTGTGCGTGTGTGCGCGTGCGCGTGCGTGCGTGTGTGCGTGTGTGTGTGTGTGTGTGTGTGTGTGTGTGTGTGTGTCCGTAAGCACACAGAAAAGATGTGGTGCATAAAACATAGCAAAAGCTACATAACTGGTTTTTAAAACTATATAATAATCAACGTTCACCAAAGTTATTATTCATTAATTGTTTAAAAGAGTTATTTCAAAGATTTTAATTACATTAAAGTACCATTCAGAAAACAGAGTTATAAAAAATTATTTCAGCTTCATACAAATCCATCATTATTTCTCAATGACTGCACCCTGAAAATGGATCTCATGTAAACACTATAGCAGCCGAGGTAAGTTCCAGAATTCAGTTTCGAGAAAATCAATGTGGTGCATCATCACCATCCCTGCATCACTACAAAGTAAAATTCAGCTACATGATGTGGTTATTAGAGGTGATTTTGTTTTCACTCTTGATCTGATCTATTATACTGGAGCATTTGTTTTTTCACTATATTTTTATTTTTTCATTTAATGTTTGTGTAACAATTTGGGTGTCTGCTATGTAGTCTTCTACTTGGCTGGAGTAGTCCATACATGTTTTTAAGCCTTGGTTCACCATATTCAACTCTCGCATTGTGAAAGTTTGGTTAGACAAGTTAATTACATTGGCAGTTGATTTATTTGGTTATGTTATGCTGTTTTGTTTCCTTGGTTAATTTTTCTAAATTGCTTGTTTATCTGAAAAATTTTTAAGTTTCTTTTTTAGTTTGGCTGTTTTTTCTTCATTTTTACATTATGATATTCAAACACACCACCAAATATCAAGTAATAAATTTAATATTTTGATTGGCACACAGACTCAAAATCAGCTACAGATTAAAAGAACATCTTCAGTTTTATTTTCCTTGATGGGTTATTAATTTGAGATTTTGTTAGGGTTTCTAACGTAACCTTACATACAGTACACAAAACAAATGGGTGACACTGTTCCATGGAAAAGATATCCCACAATGTGGCACTAAATAGCTCTTGTGCAAGCAGCACTGAATATTTTTGAAAGAACAATAAAATACATGCTAAATATGTCATTTCCAGAGAAATGATAAAGCACCAATAATTGAAAATTTTGAAATTATATCAAAAAAGAACAAATAAGCAAATAGTGTTTTCAAAATATTAACCTATTTATAAATGGAAGAAGCTAGAAACAGTGATGTGCTAAGATACATTTAAGATGAATTGGTAAAAGTAACACTAACATAACTTTTTTTAATCTCTGTTAACATGTTTCGGGAACATGTGTTCCCATCTTCAGAACATGTCCAACTGATCCATGTTGTTGTTTCTGCTGTTTATAATGGTGGCATCATGTGGCGGTGAAATGTACTTCCAGAGGGTACTTGTGGAGGTAAATCAAAATTCATTAACTGTTGTTTGTGTTTCAAAATAAAGATATTTTCCTATGTGTCCAATTCTGTTGCATGACTATTCGGTTTGATTAGAGTAATGATTAGTTTGATGTTATGGTTAGTCATCCAGAAATGGTATGAAACTGCAGATTTACTCATTTGTTTGTATTTTAAGTATTTCATATATTCCTTTAGTCTAGTTTCAGATTTCGTTTTGTTTTATCTACATATACTTTATTACAATTGGAGCAATTGATTTTGTAAATTTAAGCTTTTTTTGTCTTGTGGTATAGGGTCTTTTAATCTATTACAAAATAATTTCTCTATGCTTAATTTAAATTTTGTTCTCTAGTGCTAGGCTAATGTTGTGTTTCATGAAAATCTTCTTAAATTGGTAAGATGTTTTTGGATATGTGAATTTCTTGAATTTCAATTGTTTTTCTTCTTGGATGAGATTTGTGGTATCTTTGACATGTTTCTGTTGTTTAAATTTTGTAATTTTCTTGTAGATTGTTAATTTGTTGAAACCATTGTTTTTGACCTGTTTGCTTAATTATAACCCAATGTGAGTGAATTGACAAAATAAAAAATTTTCTGACATCAAAAGCCAACATGATCACATTAGATGGAGATACTATAAATTATTTTTAAGAAAGAGTTACCTTTTCCTTTATTGAGTATATAGCTAAGGGACACAGTGGGTTTATCATAAGGGCGACGATACAGTCTTCTCCTAATTGTCTGTTCCCCTTCTTTCTCGATTCCTGGTGGTGCAGACCTGAAAAAAAAAAAAAGAGGATATCCTTTAGAACATGTCCTGTAAGAAATGTTGTCTGAGTCCAACATGGCACGCACGAGGCATGCACGAGTGCTGACGGAACCTGCCGAAGTAATCTCGCAGTTGTAGTGCTCCTGACACGGTTATTGGTGTAAGCTTCTGTTGCCAACCTTTAGACCAACTCCCCAAGCATCTATTTTGCAGATGTTCAAAACTTCACAGGTTCACAGTACATGTGCCATATAAGGAAGGTAGCAGCTTAACTGTAAAATCTGAAAATGAATATTCCATCGGGACTCTGGCATTCAGTAAATAAAGTTATTAGGTGGAAATTGTATCTGAAACCAATAGCTCATTTTATAAGTTTTATTGATCTTGCACCTTTATGTGAAAACGAAAAAGGTATACAGTTTCTGTACGACGCAAGTTTGTTAAGAACGAGAATGTTTTGCTGGGAGTACGATGCCATCCTACATCAATAAAAAATACCCGGTATTGTTTAAATGTTCATTGACTACAGATTTGAAGAACAATTTTTACAGATTTTTGCAACAAAACGTAGTGTAGTTGTTGGATCAATGTTGGCAGTGTTGGAAGTTGTCTGCTATTAACGTCGGCGCATGCCACATCTGACGTCAGCGCATGCCATCTTGGCAGGTTCCGTCAGCCCTCGTGCATGCCTCCGATGTTGGACTTAGACAAAATTTCTTATGGGACATGTTCTAAAGAAGAGCCAAAAAAGATATCTTTATATTAGTGCTGCGTGATTTAATCAATTAACCAAAATGATTAATTGATTAATTTTTTATTTTAGATTAAAGATTAAAATTTTTTAATCGAATAATAGAGTCGATTGAAATTAATCGATTACAATGAATATTAATCAAAACTGTTTCAGCCAAATTTGGCCCTCTTTGTTTTGATGTATTGCTTCCAACTTAAACAGCCTTTCCAAAGCATCAAGCTTTCACTAGACAGGTAATGTTCTTTGAACTTTGAGATAATATAACTCCTGATAGTTAAAAGAAATTACTCTGAACCTCGAGAGAGTCTAAATAACACTTCGGTTGTGAAATATTCTAAGAGGCACATAACTACCAAACTACATTCAGATGTTGACAGAGAGGTTTCTTTCAATACAGCTTATGTGTGATAACATATCATATACAACAGATTATTTATCGCTTGCTAGCATAAACTGAGCTGTACAACCTTGAACCGAACACTTCGCTTACAATCTATGGAAACAATAGCTGATCCCTCTTCTCAGGGCTGATGGTGGCGTAATTTTGCTGTAAACTGCAGTAAGTCAGTAACGTTTCTGATAGTGAGTGAAAGTTTTGTATTAAAAAAGTCAAAATAAGGAAAAACGTTTTGCGCTGAGTGGAATTAAATTTATGGCATACAAAAGTTTGCGACGGAAACTGGGTGTACATTTTGGCTTTAAGCTAAATGAATCTGGTAAAGAGTCTGACAGGAAAAAAAAAGTATTTTGTAGAATTTGTGGGAAATCATTTAGTTATAGTGGTAGTGCTAGTAGTTTGAATTATCATTTGAAACACACCTATCCATTTCAAAGTGCTAACGAATGATCTCCAACTGTTACTCAGGCATCGCAGTCCAATCTAAATAATTTCATAGCCAAACCGATTTCTTGCATCAAGGAAGCTGAATTAACAAATAAAATCGTAAAATGGATAGTAAAGGATAGCCAATTTCTCTATACTGTTTTGGATGAAGGGCTAAAAGAAGTTTTAAAAGAAGCTGTTGGAAAGAGTTTGTATAATCTTCCATCAAAAGATGTTGTAAGTAGACGAAGTTATACGATATTGAAAGATCTAAGCTATTGGACACATTAAAGTATGTGGAATATGTTAGCTTAACAGGCGATTTCTGGACTTCAGTAGTGAATCAAAGTTACTTAGAAGTTACTGCCCACTGGAATGATTCTAACTGGGAGTTCTGCAGTGCAACGTTGCAAGTGAAAAACATAACTGATAAGCACAGCGAAATCACTTGTACTAATGAGTTTGAACAGGTTGTAAATGATTGGAACTTGCAAACTTAAGTCACTGCAATTCGTACAAACAATGCCAGGAAAATTGTACCTGCTACTGAGAAAAATCAAAATATAACAATATTAGGTGCTCTGCTCATACTTTACAATTAAGTCTCAATTAGGCGATTAAAAGTGCTTCTATAGATACCCTCCTTAGTAAATGCAGAAAAGTAGTGGGCCACTTTAATCACAGTCCATACCTAGAAAATGAACTGTCTAAAAAGTTGAATGATCTTAATATTCCACAGATAAAATTAAAACAAGACATAGTAACCCAATGGAACAGTACTTGTATTATGTTTGAAGGTCTCCTCAAAGCTAAGGGAGCAGTTATTGATATATTAGATACCCAACCTTCAAATATTATTCCATTAACCCTTTCACCGATATGGACGTCATATGACGTCCAAGTTAAAATGCCCCAAACCGATATGGACGTGTATAGACGTCCTGCGCATACATGCATTTAATGCTCATTTCACGCCAATTATTTTAATCTTCCTATTTTACAATAAATTTAAATTAGTTCTATAAGGAATGTAAACGTACCCTTAAAGTAAAAATTATTTGTGGTTGGTTTATTGACACTCGTCACTTACTTTTTCATATATTTATGAGAGACTAGTTTCAAAGGCCCTGGCCTCCATTTTCAATCTCTTCCCAAATGGCAAATGTTGTTATCTGCTCTCTCTGGTGGTGGAACTATGAACTTTTTTGTCAAATTATCTGCTGGCGGGATTTCAAAGTTCATTACGCGATCCTTATTTTTCCAGATGAATATGTTCTCCCATGTTGTCAATCTATTTTGGTTTATCACTGCTTTTAATAATTTTGGATTTGGATCAATGTCATGGTTTTCATTCCAAAAATGAAATGCTACTGCTGACTTGTCTTCTTGTTTCAATCTGATGTTTCTAAAGTGTTCTTTGACTCTGGTTTTTAAATTTCTTTTTGTTTGACCTATGTAGCATTTTTCACAATTCTTGCAATTTATTTGGTATATTCCAGATTTGTTACCTGAAGGAATTTCATCTTTTGTTTTTGAATTTAGTAATTTTAAAATTGAGTATCTATTAGTAGGTGCCAAGATGATATTTTGTTCCTTGAATATCTTTTTAAATTTATTAAATGTTTTTGGATGATATGTGAATGAACTGAATATGCTGTTGCTTTCTTTTTCTTTAATAAATGTGGTTGTTTCCTTAATGGTTTTCTTTAGTTTAGATTTTCTAATTTTCTTCAACACCAAACTTTTGTTATATCCGTTTTCTTCTGCTATGTGTATTATTGCTTTTTGTTCCTTGAAATATTCTTCTTTTTCCATGGGTATGTTGACTAGTCTGTGTGTAAGGCTGTTTATTATTGCATGTTTATGTGTAATTGGGTTGTGGCTATTATTTTTTATATAATTTTCTGAATGTGTTGGCTTCCTGTAAATTCCAAATTTTATTTTTGTATCATTCCTGATGATACATCAGGATACATCATCAGGAATGATACAAAAATAAAATTTGGAATTTACAGGAAGCCAACACATTCAGAAAATTATATAAAAAATAATAGCCACAACCCAATTACACATAAACATGCAATAATAAACAGCCTTACACACAGACTAGTCAACATACCCATGGAAAAAGAAGAATATTTCAAGGAACAAAAAGCAATAATACACATAGCAGAAGAAAACGGATATAACAAAAGTTTGGTGTTGAAGAAAATTAGAAAATCTAAACTAAAGAAAACCATTAAGGAAACAACCACATTTATTAAAGAAAAAGAAAGTAACAGCATATTCAGTTCATTCACATATCATCCAAAAACATTTAATAAATTTAAAAAGATATTCAAGGAACAAAATATCATCTTGGCACCTACTAATAGATACTCAATTTTAAAATTACTAAATTCAAAAACAAAAGATGAAATTCCTTCAGGTAACAAATCTGGAATATACCAAATAAATTGCAAGAATTGTGAAAAATGCTACATAGGTCAAACAAAAAGAAATTTAAAAACCAGAGTCAAAGAACACTTTAGAAACATCAGATTGAAACAAGAAGACAAGTCAGCAGTAGCATTTCATTTTTGGAATGAAAACCATGACATTGATCCAAATCCAAAATTATTAAAAGCAGTGATAAACCAAAATAGATTGACAACATGGGAGAACATATTCATCTGGAAAAATAAGGATCGCGTAATGAACTTTGAAATCCCGC
This sequence comes from Mantis religiosa, assembly GCA_030765055.1. Lineage (NCBI taxonomy): Eukaryota > Metazoa > Arthropoda > Insecta > Mantodea > Mantidae > Mantis > Mantis religiosa. The sequence continues at coordinate 52,593,229 of CM060956.1, forward strand.
CAGCAGATAATTTGACAAAAAAGTTCATAGTTCCACCACCAGAGAGAGCAGATAACAACATTTGCCATTTGGGAAGAGATTGAAAATGGAGGCCAGGGCCTTTGAAACTAGTCTCTCATAAATATATGAAAAAGTAAGTGACGAGTGTCAATAAACCAACCACAAATAATTTTTATATTAATTTTGACGTCACTGTTACTAAATTCCTCCAAACACACATCACGTACCCTTAAAGGTTTCTTTTTGAATTGTACACCTCCAAAACTGGATAAACACCCAAGGGCAGATCTGGAGATTCACACCAAATAATATTGGTTTCCTTGCGAACTTCTTTTTCGCAACACACTACACATTTTTGAAATGGTTAAAACTTTTTTTGGTTGTGGTTGGTATACTTTTAGGAAAGTGTTTTCTCTCATGTATGAGGGGTGATGTGGTGAATTTCTTACCCACTAGTATAAAGAGGCCTCTGAGTATTATAATACACAATTAGGTTACGAGCTCTTTATATGCACAAGTACAGGTAGACGAATGTCTTGCATGAATTTACAGCTCTGAAAATTACTAAACAACTGTGCAGTTACATCCAGTGGTATAAAAATACTTTTTTTTACCATTTAGCTGTTTTTCGTGTAGAGGGATAGCTAGTAATAGCTGATCCACATCACCCATATTTGACCCGCCATTTCCCCAAACAATGGAATAGCTAACATGCCATCTGTAGACCAGCACACGTCACTGCTACGTATGTCCTAAAGTTCTCCTTCATAATCGTACAAGAAATCTTCCAGATTTTCTACAGTAATATCAGAAGCCTGTACACATCATACCCAAGCTAATTTATTTGCTATATTACCGGGATAAGCCATGGTTAACATTGAAATTTAACAATTTCAAATGTGCTATAAGAAATCACTCTGAACACAGAGAGAGTATACATAACTAAAATACAGGGCGAAAACAGCTGTGTAAGGCTACCAGAAACCTTGGTTGAGAAACACTGTAATAACAGATGCTGACAGAGAGTTTTCTTTCCAGTGTAACGCAACATATTCTCGTATGATTATCGCTTGGTATAGCATAAATAAACTAAACTTGAACCGGAGAAGTCGCTTGCGTAGCTATACATATATACATTCGTTCATATACACACAAAGCAAAATGATTCAAATGTTAGGGCGTGTTCGGCGCAAAGAATGGCTTACGCTACAGTGAAACAAAGTAGTGAAATTACAACGATTTATTAATGTAGTCTCTACTTTATTGTTACTGTAGATTTATACTGCCTTTAATGAGTTTTAAACCAGTTTTTGTTTCGTTTAAATAACTTAATAAATACGGAAGATACGGAATTGTATTTATGATGCACTTTTACAGCATTTAACAATTTAAATGTCCTGTTCTGTTTATTGGGTATCCGTTTCCGGCCCCTGAAGGGTTTAAATGGCCATCAGTGAAGCGCTTAACTGAAATTGAATGGGAAACAAAGAATGTTTGAATGTCTGAAACCTTGCCTGGGTATTTAAGATTTTCTTGGGGGAAGTAAGTACGTCACAGCAAGTGTTGTGCTACCTGCAATAACTTATCTAAGGTTGAGTCTCAAAGTCGCTGATTCAGATGCTCTGTTTGTGATCAGATTGAAAACTACTGTTGTCTAAGATTTAACAGAAAGAATTAATAACTGACCTAAATTAGAAATGTACGAAGAAGTAACAGCTCTCGATCCGAGATTCAAATCCTTGAAATGTCTTCCAAGAGGCACAAGAGAATTAGTATGGAAAAGACTTTCAGAAAAATCTGTGGTAAGTGCGAAAACTATGACAGAAGTAAATTTGAAGAAGAGAAAACTGATTTTTAATGAAAATGATGATGTCTAGGAAACCGTCCCATTAAACACCACTTGCTACAGAAATTGACGTCTACAAGTGTTTGGTTGAAATGGATGATGACTTCGCAAATCCTCTTCAGTGGTGGAAGAAATATTCTATTCAATTGCCAATTCTTTCATCCACAGCGAAGAAATTACTTTGTGTACCAGCTACATTGGTTCCCTGTGAACATGTATTTAGTGATGCAGGAAATATTGTCACCAAACGAGGAGTAGCACTTAATTCAAAGCATGAGAATGCACCTACATGTTTAAAATCATGGATGAAACAACAGTGACTAGGTGAGTCTTCATGTAAACTATTATTTGCATGTCAGTCTCACAAACCTTAGTAGATATTGATATAATACGTTATTACATAATTACTTACGAAAATATTGTAGATCTAATTCGAAATTTAACTGAAATTATAGATGAGTCGTATTTATTACACATCAGCTTCACTTACGCACCTAATTTGAGAACATGTTTCATGAACCATCGTTCGCATCGTCGGCTCTTTTGCGATCCTTTTTGAAATCCTGCCAGAAGATAACCCCACATTTAAATTCATCACAAAATCAACAGATGGCAGCAGCAACTCCAGAACTACCCACACCACTGGATCAAGCTTTAGTCGCAAAAGAGCTGACGATGCGAACGATGGTTCGCGAAACATGTCCTCAAATTAGGTACGTAAGTGAAGCTGATGTGTAATAAATACAACTCATCTATAATTTAATAATTGTAGATCTAATTCATTACATATATAAAGCATGTGCACTTGATGGAAACACAAATTTTGAATCTAAATATTTAAAAGTTTCATAAATATATAAATATACAGAGTATCAAAGTACATTATATAATTCTTATACCTAATTTTGAACAGATAATATCTTGATTAATTGATAGATTAATCAATTAAAGTAACATGGTTAATCGATTAAAAATTTTGATCTATCTACAGCACTACTGTATTGTCACCCGAACGTCGGAACACCCTATAGAACGGGCAAGCAGGAGGGTTGGACGTGAAGTATTCTGGGCCGCACCCTCCCATTAATCTCAGTCACTAACCGAGGGGATGTTTGTCGCTTGTCGCTGGCCGCCCCTCCCCTCTGCCCCTGCCATCTGGAACCTTCGCGGTGATTCACTGAAGCCAGAGACGTCTAGAGAACAGTGATTTCCCTATAAAAAGGGGTGCAATGAGTGAGGACAGTCAGTCAGTTAGTCAGTGCTTGACGTGCTAGTGTACGACGCGAAGACTGTGTGAGTACATCGGAGGATTGTACGTAATTACAAGTGCAAGTGAAATTGTAACGGACGAACTGGTGAATCGTAATTGTGTGCATTACGTAATTCTGTGTAATTGGCAAGAGTTTAACTGTAAGTCGGTGGAAATAAAGAACATTTTTGAGTGGTGCAATTGGACTTTTCATTTCACGAACCCACAAAGTCACAGTATATATATTTACCACTGCAGTGATATAAATTATGAGCTGCTATATAACAATAGGGTAGAAAAATCAATCACAGCATCCTTATCATAGCTACCTTATCACAGCATCTAAAATAGCCACATTTTCCAGCTGTCCTATTAACATAAACCACTGACACATGTCGCGTGAGAAATTTTCCCATTCACTAGCTGAACTGATAGTTTCATCCTCAGGAGAAGTAGTACTAGACTCCTGTGGTTGTGAAACAGAATTTCCATTCTCTGCATTGGAAGATGTGTTTTCCAATTTTTGGCTCTGAAAAACAAGAAATAAAGTTTGTCAAAAACTGAGCTTACACATATTCATCACAACCATTTCTTCACTAGGAGGCATTCATTAATCTGAATTTCAGTTTTTTTTAATTAAATATATACTTGGTTCAGTTATGAATGTTGTCACTTAACATATTTATCTTGAGCTTACAATACATAGAATACTACTGCAGTAAAACTTTGATGGGTTACATACATTTGATTTTATCTTTCCACTATCATTTATTTTATATAGTTTCTACAACTATTCATAAGAAAGCTTATTTTTCTATCCATATAGTTCTATATTTGGGGCACCAATAAACTGCACCTGATTCTTCTGGATGAATAAATAAATGACTGATTGATTGATTTTCTTCATGCTAATGAACATAAACTATTTACATAAATAGTTTTCATTACATATTTAACTGTACGTACAAGGGAGATAGAGGTCACTGAACAAATAAATTCTTAATAAGGATTATTATACAATGAGGCAAAAAATTAATATAATTAATATAAACACCAGCAATATTTGAAGCATGGAGTACTAGTTCGACTCAAAATTATATAAAGATCTTTTCCCATGTGCCCAATTCTGCTGCATGACTGGTCAGTTTCATTAATGTAATGTTTGGTTTGATATTATAGTTGATTGTCCAGAAATGGTGTGAAACTACACTTTAATGCTAAAAGAATTTCAAATTAATAACCCAGCAAGGAAGATAAAACTGAAGATGTTCCTTTTATGTCCCCCCACCCCCCAAAAAAAAGAAAAAGAAAACAGTGATATTTAAATGTCAGTGATGAAATGTCAAAAAACTGACTACAAATAGTTTTTCAATTACCAATACCGAACTCATCTTAAATAAATACATCTTAGCACATCACTGTTTCTAGCTTCTTCCATATATAAATAGTCAGATGATTTCTTTTCTTGGCTTTCAGTGGGGTCCACGTCCTGTTGGAAAATAAGTAATGTACAAGTGTGTACAAGTAATGTGAAAGTCTACATAATCATTTAAATAGTCAGATGTTTGAAAGTTATATGTTGGTCTATTACAATAAGCAATTGAATAGTGACAGCACTTTGAAAAATGACTAAGTATTGAAAAATTTAAACCAATTATAAATGTCTAGGAAATGCCACAAAAAAGGTTATAAGAAATAAATTGTGTGTTTTAAGGAACTCTTCACTTTTTGCATGTTGTGTTTTTGCCTTTTAATGTTTACATCATACAAAATTGCTTCAGAGTCTGTACCTAGAAATTCAAGATATAAATTTTATCTATGTAAATATTAAATACAAACATAACACATTAGAGAATTTTTGAAAAATTAAAAAAAAATTAAAATTTTTCCATGTAAGGGTAGTTTGGCATCATTTATCAAGTGTTTCATGTTACAGTTGTTATTTTTTTTTTTTCGTCCTCCAATGTTAAGTCATTTCGGATGGTGAATGAATTGGGTGAAATTATGCTCAAATGAGTCCAGGGTCCGTGGAGCTTAGAGCTACCTGACATTCATCTTGAAGGATAAGGGAAAAACCCGGGAAAAAACCTTACCCAGGTAACTCATCCTGACCGAGATTTGAACTCAGGACCTCTTGAACGTAAGGCAGACATAGTACCATCTACGATACCGAGGTGGGCACATTTTTCTAAAAATGCTTTTTCTGAATTAAGGGAGTCTCAGCATGTATCTCTATTGAAATACTGCTTTCAAATTTGAGGTGTAAAATAATACCTCCTGTTATCTGTTACAGATAGGTGGCAGAGAAATTAAAACTGAAATCTTTAATTATATATCCATTTGCTGGTCCTTCTTAGACTTCAACTACCTGGATCTTTTGAATCTAAATTATTGTGATATTAAGTTAATGCTTAAAAAAAAAATTATTTGCATGCAAAAATTGCTAAGTCAATTAAAAAATGTACCCTCTGTAAATAAGTTTAAAGCAGAACTACACAAATTCTTCAAAAAAATCAGTTTTACTCAGTAAATGAATATTTAGAATATAATTTAAAGCAATGTAAACTTAACAGTTGCATGTATTTAACTAAACCAATATATTTCATTTTTATCCTTTTCATGTGATCGAGACTGCAAGATTTATCAAGAAGAAAGATTTTAAAAATTCCCAAAGTGTAATATTTGCTGTCATATCTGCAAAACATTCTATTTAACAGAGTTGTGATATGATTGTACACATTATCCTAATGATTTCAAGTGTAAACAGTAATTTGTATAAGTTGTAATCTTCATATTGTAAATAAGTTATAGGTAGATTGTAAATATTGTCTAATACTCCTTTCAATTTTTTGACAATGTCTATAATTTTGATGATGGCTAATTAACTGAAGTGAATTGAATCACTTAGTTTTATTTTCTTACTGTAGTACACATTCTGTTCAAAACCATTGCCAATATACTGGACTTTAGTGGTACAACTTTGAGTGATAATGCTTTTTTGTTGTGCAATGCCTGCGTTATAAAAGATGTAGAAATACCATCCAATCTACCAAACAGGAGTTTTTTCAAGAAAGCACTCTGTGACTGACATAATTAGTTTTGATTAGTTATTTATTTGTGATTCTATTTGTAGTAGTGACCTCCGTCATTCATATATAAAAAGTAGTTTTTTTATTGTAAGACTTAAAGCTTTCATGGCGAGCATTATTAATTAAAATTTCACGGGTGATCAGCCATGTCAGAGAAATTAAATTCAAGCTTTTGGCCATTCTAAGCTACATGGCCTTCTTCATGAATTGAATGAAAAATGCTAGCCGATCGTCCTCATATATGTACAAACTTCCTCATGTGGGAGGGGCTTGTGTCCAGCTTGGTCCAGCTGGTTCACAGGAAGGCTCAACTCACATAGTTTAATAGTTTTCTGTGTGGTCCATCACTCTAACTGTACTTTCTATACCAGAACTTAGGGGAGCATGTTTCAGAGACTTGTCTCTATAATCAGCATTGATTCACTCCGAAATTTTACATTTCAGTGTTAAAAACCTTCATGGTTTCCCCCCCCCAAAAAGATTTCAAAATTCACTTCTCAAATCTTACTTTGTCTACTACATATTACAGCAGGTAGAGAAGTACTGCATTCCACCCAAAAATGCAGTGTTGAGATTTCTCTGTTTATATACATTTTGAAAATGCATGTATGCAGAATAATTTAAACAGGACAAAGATTTTAATAAATTCCACTATAAAAACTACCCTTATACAGAAAAAAAAAGTTTATTATTCTTTTTATTTTGTCAAAACCAGCTCTAAACATTTTTGTTAAAATATTATATATTTGGAATATTACATGAATAAAATACCCATCTTAAATTATCTGTAAATAACCTGTGAAGTCCCATTCATTTTGATTGAATTTTGTATATTTAGGAAATAATTAGGGACAGATAAAAATGTATGAATGAACAAATTAAGAGCTCATTAAAATATACAATTGTTACCAAATTATTTTTTGGTGATATTAGCCATTTTACATTCCATGAATGTTTACATTTTCTGAAGTTTTATAAAGTTTGCAATTAACCTTCTTTTTGTTTACAGTTGTGCATTACTATGTCTTTTATATTTAATGCTACACACTTCTTACATTAATGGATTACCAAACATGTTCTAATTTTAAATTTAATTTAAAAAAAATAAACTAAGCATTTGTTCAAAGTATAAAAATTGAAAGGAAAAAAAAAGCATAGAGACAGTGAAGCACAAGTTAAAAAAGTGTGAGTAAAGCAACATGTCGATATCTTCTTGATTCACTTTTATTTTAGAGCATTTGTTACTTATAGGAAATTTATATAACAATAATACCGTTTAAGTTCAACAATAATTGGAAGTTTCGGAACAGTGTGGTTAATCACACTATTAATTGAACTTTTATTATATTTACACTACCTCACTTACTTTTGTAAAATCAGAACATGTTTTGAAAATGTTTGCTCCCATCCTCAGCTGATAACCGACAAGTTGTATTGATGGTGGAGGTCTCTGGTGTTGTCATATAAACTTGCTGAACTAGTTCATGGTAGGAGCCCGAAGGTCATAATCCAATCCTTGTTTTTTTAAATGTGAATGTTTTCCCATACTGGGATTTCAGTAGGGTACCTTGCTATAATAAGGAGGTTGATTTCCAAGAAGTAAGCAAAGTGTTTGTAAATATAGCTAATAGTCAATAACAAAAAAGTTGTTTTACCTTTCTTTCTTTTTCTTTCTCTACATGATGTGCTACAGCTCTACACACAATGGCTCCTGTAAGTGCCATAAATGGGTTTGTTGACTCCATAAGCATACTACGCACTTCTCGCCACCATGATGATAATTCATTGTAACCAGGACAGATAATATCTGCATCTACAAATTATCAAAACAACAACAAAGTCTCAGGAACTTATAAAGCCACCAAATCCAGAAAAAATTTATAGAGATTTAACATAACAATAAACTTGCAGTAATGTTTGCAAAAAGAAGAAATTGATGAAATATTTAAGTTTTATTTAGATATTATAGAAATTTTAAATAGATCACAAATAACATTTACCTATTACAATAAAATATAATAATTTGTTACAAACTTCACTTATTTTTTTTTAAAAAAATTGGTAAATTCTTCATAGAACTCAGGAGACTAGTTTCATAAACATTTACTTGTAAAACTAGTCTCCTGAGTTCTGTGAAGAATTTACCAATTTTCTTAAAAAAATAAGTAAAGTTTGTAACAAATTATTATATTTTATTGTAATATTTGTACTGCTTCGCTGTTATTAGCTTCAGTTTTATATATATATATATATATATATATATATATATATATATATATATATATATTAACATGTATCTTTTTGGAAAAGTAGAATCAGACTGAAAATTTCAATGCTATAGCCAGGATTTGAACCATGGATCTTGTGGTCTCTGTTCCCTTGCTCTAACCACTAAGCTACCATGGAAATGTGCCAGCACGACATTAAATTCTCCAACTAACTCACATTTTTCCCAGTACATATACATATGGGACAACTACTTTACCTAGTTCATAGGTGTTTTTTATGCTTAGAACTTACAGAACACATTAAGGACACTGAACTAAAAGAAGAGGACACTCTAGTCTTGTTTGATATTAAATCACTGTTTTCCAGCATACCAGTAAAACAACTTCCACTGTTGGTAGAAAAGTGGCTCAAATCATTTGAAATGTCATCACCTGAAATTTCAGATTACATCAAACTAACCAAATTATGTATAGATCAAAATTTCTTCCAGTTTAAAACAAAATATTTCCACTAAACTTCAGGTTCAGCAATGGGCAACCCCCATTCACCCTTCCTGGCAGATCTGTACATGCATTAGAAATAAGGATCACCAAAGGATCACGTCGTGGTCGGTGTCTGTCAGGTTGAGCAGCCTCACTGGCACCTCCTCTCGGTATGCCAACAATGTCCTGGCTACACAGAGTCCGTGCACAGACATCTTCTGGTTCAGCATCATGTACTTCATCCGCTGGCCTTCCAGTCGCGCCATCACCACCACCTCACTTCTTGTGGGGATAACTACGTCTACCCTCGGATGACAATGGAAATTCCCAGGCGTTCTTTGGGTTGCCAGAATATCACGTCTTCTCTATTGAGCCGCAGGACCTTCCTGCCGATGTCGACCGTCGCCTCGTGGCTCCTGATCCAATCCCAGTATCACCTCCTCAGTCACCTCCGCGATGAACACCCACAGACGCACGGCACTCCGTCCTAAGGTCAACTGCAGCAGGGCCTCCTCCACAGGCAAGGTGTCGCCCAATGCCGTCACTAGCTGATAGGTGAGTGGTTGGCTCGGTTTTCTCGACGGCAAACCCTTGGTCATGTCAGGTTTGATGATGGTCACGGCTGCCCTGGTGTCCACCAGCACGTGGCACGGCCTCCCCTTCACCTAAACGTCCGCGATGAGGCTGGCATCCATACGCCGGCTGACGGCGCACAGTGTCACTAGAGGGGATGGTGGTGATGGCGCCGACGTGCCCCTCGCAACGACGGCCCTTACTCGATTTCCCAGCTGATCTTCCTGGTGTGGGCAGTCTCTCTCAAAGTGTCCCGGCTGGTCACACCCCCAACACACGCCACTTGATCTTCGCTGGCGTCCCTGCTGGTCTTCGGTCCCCATTGTAGCGGAAACTTGTTCTGGAAGTCGGGGTAGCCGTCACCTTGGGCGCCTCCATCCTCAATGCGGGCGTTAGCGCCTCGTGGATGGTCTTGTAGTCGTCGAGCATTAGGTGCTGACGTATCTCGGCGTCTCGTAGCCCAGTCGACGATTGTGTAGGCGGCTTCTCGGGATACGAATTCGGGTGGAAGGTCAACGAAGGCTTTGCTGGCCAGCTGTTCGATTGCCAGGGCGAAATCCTGCAGCGTCTCCCCTGGCTGCTGCGATCTAGATTTCAGCTGGCTGCGGTAGGCTGCGGCTAAGCGGTGGTTATCGAAGCGGTTTTCCAGGGCTTCCCAAGATGTCCATGGGCGCCGCCGCTGTCTGGACCGGTTCAGCACCTCTGCGGCCCGTCCCTGGAGGCTGGCTATTAGCTGTGCGGCCTCTTCTTCTGGTGACCACTTGCTGTGCTTGGCCACTGTGTCGAATTGGCGGCGGAAGACTTCGAAAGTTGACGCATCGTCGTACTTAGGTGGTTTGACGTGCGTAGATGTTGTGTCGCGTCCTGGCGAGTCAGCCTTTAAATCCTTCATCCTTCTGCCGACGATGTCCTCCACCATGGCGTTTAGGGATTTGGTGTTGCTGTCGGCCTTTCCCTCTAGGTCATTAACGTGGTTCGCCAGATCTTCGACGCGCTCGTCCACTTAATCCATCCGCTTGCCCAGCTCCGTGACGTTCTCCTTCACACCGGCCAACTGTTCTTCAAATTTGGCGGCGAGGGCCTCGTTCGCAGCCTTCATTTCTGTGGCCGGGCTGTCGTTCGCCGCTTTCATTTCCGTGGTCATTACGGCTTTCATTTCAGTCAACGTCGCGGCCAGGTTGTGATTTGTCGTCTGCAACTTAGCGGCCAGGTTGTTATTTACCGCTTCCGTCTTCGCAGAGAGGGTGTCACTCGCTGTCTTCATTCCTTTCAGCTACGCGGCCAGGTTGTTATTTGCCGCTTCTGTTTTCACAGCGAAGTTGTCATTCGCTGTTCTCATTTCTTTCAGCTCTTCTAAAATCTTTGCCAATGCAGCTTCCATCGTCGCGTTCCACTCCTGACGCCAAATGTGACTTTGTGGGTTCGTAAAATTAAAAGGCCAGGTTGCAGAAATTCAAAACAGCTCTTTATTTCCGTAGAAAGATACTTGTACATTTCTTATATCAGTAGAATGATGTAATACACATGAACGCAATCTTCAAGTCTGTCTGCCACACAATTGCTTCTCACTCACTGACTCTCCAAACTGTCGTCAACACCAGACCAGTCGCTTTTGTACACGAGGCAGAGTTTCTCGACAGCTCATGAGATTCACGGACTTTCGAGACGGCAGGCGAAGAAGAGAGAACTGTCCAGACATTTCCATTTGCTTTTAAGTGCTTTGAGTGCAAACAACTTTTGTTGGATTTTCTTCATCTTGAAACACCCATACAATCGACTGCTGTTTATGTTCTGGCTCATACGCATAGATCCATGATTCGTCATCTGTTACAATCTTATATACATCTTTTGAGGCACTGCCATTGTATTTCTTGAGCATTTTAGTACACCAATCATCATGGGCATCTTTTTGAGACTGCATCAAATTATGTGGGATACAACGAGAGCAAACATTTTTCATGGCTAAATAATCATGCAGTATTTTATATATGCTGGTGGAACTAACACGTAGGGTTGCCACAGTCTCACAATATGTTGCATGACGATCTTGCATTATTAGTTTTTGTACAGCATCAATGTTTTCTGGCACTACAACTGATTTTGGATAACCTTCACGAACTTCATCATTGAGTGAACAGCAGTCATAATTAAATTTGTTATACCAGTGTTTCACAGTGGCAAAGGATGGAATTTCGTTGACAAATGTGGAAGTTAGTTGATTGAAGCACTCTTGTTTTGATAATCCACATCGAAAGTGATAATAAATTATTGCACAAACATTTTCATAAGTTAATTTCATGTTTTTGTTGAGCCACAATTTTTAAGTTAATGTAAACAAAACAAATGACACTTTATTGACAAAATGTCTGAAGCAGATTATGGTAAAAAATGTTAAACTTTCCACTGGAAATGTCAAATGACACCTACAACATTCAGGGTTTCCAAGGCTCAAAATATAAATAGTGCATGCGTGCATGCATGTGTAAGAATGGTCAGATCAATGGTTATGAAATTTAGCACATAAGATGTCTTAGATACCATCCTCAAAATATCTTTCTAACTATTGTTCTTTTTTTAATGTAATCTTGCAGAAGTTTGTAATCGTAATGTTTTTGACTAGTGCTATATCACAACATTTGAAAATAATGCATATTTAAAAAGTTATGCAAATGTTATGTACTGTTACTCGTGTATGTCAACTAATTACCATTAGAAACTGTACAGTTCCAAGCATGTTGTAAACATAATGAAATATAAATTTGTGCACTGATAAATTTTTATATTTACGCTTTAATTTTTGTTTGTGTCTCAAAAATGTTAGTTTTATTACTAGTTTTCGAATGTCATATAATATGTAATTCCACTGAAAGAAAAGAGAGAGAGAGAGAGAGAGAGAGAGGGAGAAGGAGAAAAGGCAATAGAGGGGAGAAAGCAAGGGAACAGAGGACAGTATTGGAAAAAGGGGAAGAACGAGAGAGAGAGAGATACAAATGGGAAGAGAGAGATAATGAAAACAGATGGAAGGAAAGGGAAAGAGGGAGTGACATACAGTGTGAAATAGAAAGACCAACATTCGAGTAGAGCTACATATTCTCCTAATAAATAATAAACTTCATGTGATTGTGGGTAACATACCAACCAAAGCACAAATTGCTTTCAATAGCTCTGTGAATCTTAACATCTCTGCTTCTATTGCAGCTCCCTCTTTTTTCTGCAGCCAGAAATTGATTGCCATTTGCATAAGATGTGCAGGATCTATAGCACTTTCAGCAGCAGCTATCTTCCAGTCTTCCACTTTCGTATCACTGTATAAAGTCCCTTGATACACCAATTCACCTGTAAAAAACATAATGCTAAATAATGGACTTTAAAATTCAACCCACCATTGTAAAAAATATTCTTACAAAAGCTTTTTCTGTCCACTTCTTGTTAATTGATAAACGTTCAGTATACATTTTATACATTCACTGTGGGTATAAGAATACAAAAGGTTAAAGTGATAGATTTTTAAAAAGCAGACTGCTATCTGACTCCTCTGAAATCTCATACTGCAACAAACAAAGGAATAGCAACCTATCACTTGAAGAAAGTATAACTATTTGAAAATTTGCAGATGGTAGTATGTCTGCCTCACGTTCAAGAGGTCCCGAGTTTGAATCTCGGTCAGGGTGCGTTACCTGGATAAGGTTTTTTCTGGGGTTTTACCTTATCCTAAAAGACGAATGTCGGGTAAATCTAAGCTCTATGAACCCCAGACTCATTTGAGCATCATTTTACCCATTCATTCATTGTTCAATATGACGAGGAGGACGTTTACGTTGAAAGACATAAATAAAATAAATAAATATTTGAAAATTCAAAGCAATTATAATCAACTGCTTTGTAAATGGTTAATTCCACAAAAAATAAAAAGAAAGAAATGGTATATTTTAATGAGATCTACATTTCTTGTACAGTAAGACTTTATAACTTCTTCCCACAAAATTCAAGACATACATTTTATGTTATGCAAATATCTATATGTGATAATCATAATTTAGTAACAGCAATGTTTGACCTATCAACAATAGTTATAGAAAGCAGGGGTGGGTCCAAGGATAGTGGCAAGGTATAGCCTTAAAATGAGGAAGAAACAAGATTTTAAATTATCTGTTTATTCCTAATATGGTCATCCATACAGTAAAATGTCCTGTATATCAATAGAAAACCACAGAAGTTGGAGGAAGTCATTACAAGTTCTTAGTTTGAACACTGCTATGTTACTGTTCTATGGGTGGGTACCATTTCCAATTTGACACAAAATTATGTCATTTTCCACAGTAACTCTGGGGAAAATCGTTAACACCACAGCAAGGAGTGGTGCAGTAAAGGAATAGGAGAAATCGTACCAGTTAGCCGCTGGGATGCCTATCGCTGGCAGCACAAGACAATCAGTAATACCAATGGCACTTACACCAAGACTAATATGCCACATTGGGAAATGACAGATAAACAAATTATCAATAAGTGTAAAAGCATGCAGTGTAAAATTTGTGGAAAATTGAAATTTGTTATCACATTTGTCATTTCCCCTTGTTCATCTTTAAAATTAAATTAATTGTTGTTTTCTAATATTATACAGCCGAAGATTAAAAGAAAAGTATGCTTCTACTGACAATACAAAAGGTCTTTTGGTGTATAAGTACTGTGATGTGATATTTTCTATATTTAACTGACATGAATTAAGTTAAGTTTTTTCTAGGTAGCCCATTTTATACATTATCTTTAATAGACAAGTTAAAAATGATATACAGAGGAAGATTTGGACATATATATATATATATATAACACAAAAAAGTGATGATTATTCATGTAATAATTGAATGAACATTTGCATAAAAAATAAATGGTTGTGAGGATGTGAAGTAAAACATCTTTTATTGTTTTCCATGCATTTTGTTTAGTATCAATAATCACTTGTAGCAAGAAGAGTGGTGGATTTAGTTCACGCATTTGGAAACATTATGGTACATACAAAAGTAGCTTAAATTGGTATGTTGTTCAGTAATCTATTTGTAAATTTTGCCTTAGCTCCATTTTTTTTGTTCCATTTATACCCTACCTTTTAACTGCAGTGGTCATATCGGCGGCTGTTCTCCTTTGGAACATATCAATGGTGTTAACTCGTAATCATTGGGTTGTATCATTAGATCACATGCACATTCACACTCTCATTTATACTTCCAGACTCTGGGGAAGATGGAGAATCATCTTGGTTGGAGAAAACTCCCCACCCCCAGCTGGGAATCGAACCTAGGACCCCTAGCACGGCAGGCAAGTGCGCTACCAACTGAGCTATGAGGCCAGCAGCTCCATATTTGTTTGATGAAAAAGTCAGCTAAACTTCTAAGTGCAATGGACATGATTAGTTTGTTGCTGTCATTGTAGGTGGCACTTGCTGCCAGTTAATGTGCAGTGAAAAAAGAGACACCACTTTCAGTAGCGTAGATACTGCATACACTATTCACTATTAGATCCCGTAGGGGAGGGGTTCCAACCCCTTCAGCTGCTGCTGGGCATGTGCTGCAGATCCCTAGCACTTGTGGTACTTCTGACGTTACTAGAAGTCAGGGGCGGCTTCTGAGGTAGTGCCGCTGTGCCATGGCACCATCTGTATGAAAGCGAAAGAAAGAGAAGTGTATAAGAATTGCGCAAAAGGAATTGTTTATGAGTAGTTGCTCCCTCGTTTGAATAGGTGCATTGAACGCCAGCGCTCTCTCTTGGTTGCTTTTCGTAGCTTGGTGCCGATTCCAGAACGGCACCGTCTACGCTCATAAACGCCTGTGTTAGGGCTAGGTGCTAAGATGTCTGCTTATACACGGCTTCTTATGGAAGAAGGTCAAAGAAGGTAGTGCCGGGATTTCTCTGGCGCATAACTTACGCTTTGCCCGTTAGAGTGCAGTAAAACACGGGACTTCAGAGAACCACGATCCTGCCACCTAGCGAAAGACAATGGTAAGAATACATTTCGCGCTATACCTTCCTTTAATGCAGTGTCACCATCCTACTGCAAGTTAATGCTGAGGAACTTCAAAACGCAAATTAATGCTTAATGAAATCAGTTGCAGAAACACAACACATGAATATAAATAAAATTAATTGGGTTTCAGTGTGAATATAGCATTAGATTTTAAAATTTAGAGACAGTATTTCAACATGTGCATATTTCACAGCAGCAGTTTTGTTGGTAGAACATAAAACTCGCGCGTCCAGCATGTGTTGGACACATGTTTTCAAAGCAATGGTAGAGTAGTTCTGTATGTGCTCCTGTAGTGCTGTAGTTAATCGTGAGTATGGATTTTTAAAACAGTGTTCAGTGTTTTTTCTTTAAGTTAAAATTCACAGTAAAGTTACGAACATGAACAAGGTGAGTGAATTACTGAAAACTTCATTTAGTAACAGGACTCTAAGTGTAAAAATTCAGATAAAAACAATGGGTAGGCCACTCCCGAATCTGAATCTGCAGCAGCAAACAAAAAATCGATGCCGTAAGTTTAATCCGGATATTTATTAAAAGAACAAATGGATTTGCGGCTGTGATGAAAACAATGCAGTTTTTTGTTTTCCTTGTGTGTTATTTGGGGGAGATGTCCATTGGTGTAAGACTGGAATAACTGATATTGGGCATTTATGGTCTAAAATGAAAGTGCATGAAACATCGAAGCGACACATGGACAATGTTCTGAGTCTTTCATTTCTAGACAAAACCAATATTTAGGACAAATTAGATTCGCAGTATAGGCAAACAGTCAACAGCCATAACAAACAAGTAGACAAGAACAGGTATATATTGAACTTAATTATAAACTGTATTCGGTTCTGTGGTGCTTTGGAGCTGGCTCTTAGGGGACACGACGAATCTGACGCCTCTCAAAATAAGGGGGTTTTTCGTGAGCTCATTCAGTTTAGTACGGAGTTGGATAAAGAACTTCAAGTGCATCTCAGTCAGTCATCAGTATTCAAAGGCATTTCTAAGACTGTTCAAAACGAACTCCTGCAGTGCATGTTGGAAGTGTATCACGAGGAAGTGCGCAAAGAAATAAAGCGTGCGGATTATGTTGCAATAATTGCGGATGAAACCACTGATGTGTCTTGCGAATTTCAGTTGGTTATTGTTTTGCGATACATTGTTTATGGAACCCCCGTTGAAAGTTTTTGGAATTTTGTTAATCCAGAAGGTCAGAATGCTCAGTCTATCTCGGAGTGTATTCTGAAAGAAATCGAACCCTTAATTGGAGATGACCGAGCAAAACTAATAGCTCAGAGTTACGATGGTGCAAACGTTATGAGTGGCGAGTCAAACGGAGTACAGAAATTAATAAAAGACAAATACCCAAATGCGCACTACATTCATTCCTATGCGCACCAGTTAAACCTTATAATGTCTACTGCAGCCTCAATTAATAGCAAAGCCAGCATCTTCTTTGCACATCTTTCAGGCATTTCTTCTTTCTTTTCAAATTCGCCACAAAGATCGAAAGTGCTGCATAGCATAATTCAGAAAAGCTTACCCCGTGTGTCTCTCACAAGATGGAATTACCATTCGCGAGTAGTAAAGGATATTTATGAAAACAGGAAGGAGCTTATTACTGACATGGAAACAATTGAAACGAGTGAGAACATAAAATTACCCTCTACTATTGAAAAAGCTGGTTCATACAAACAAAGACTGCAAGATAGAGACTTCATTTTCTGGCTATCGTTTTTCTACAAGATAATGCCTCATGTGGACATACCTTTTAATCAATTTCAAAAGAAGACAACTGAACCAACCAAGGTAAAACAAGACATTCATAACTTTGAAACAATAATGCAAAACATCAGAGATGACATTGACTCCATCATCAGTCAGGTTAGTTTTGAAAATGACGAAACAATGCCTTACAAGAGAGCAAGGGTTGATGATAACAACAAAAAGCAAAATGCTTTGGAAGTGTGTGATGCCATCTTTTCACGTTTTCAGTTCACTGGGCACCTCATTGCAACCAACTTATTTGATGTAAGCCAGTTTGACAATTATGTAACACATTTCCCAGACAAATATCTTGAAATTATGGACACATATACATATCTGGAGAAAAGAAAGTTGAAGGGAGAGCTTCAAGTGTTCTATGCTAGGCCTGAATTGAGAGCAGTTTCCGGTGCGGTTCCGTTTCCTTCGCTGATTCTAGAGGATGAACTCTGTGCTACTTTTGAAGAGACCGTTAAAATTTTGAAACTGTTAATTACTATGCCTATCTCGACATCAGAAGCTGAGCGGTGCTTTTCAATGCTCAAGAGGATTAAAACTTTTCTACGAAACACAATGAAAGAAGAGAGATTGAGTGCCTTAGGAATGCTGTCCTGTGAAAAGCTGTTCGTCTGCAAAATTGACAATTTCAATTCAAAGGTGATAGATTTATTTGCCAACAAGAAGGAGCGGTGAATGGATTTTCAATACCGTTCCTACTAATTCAATTGAAGTTGTCTTTATAAAGTCATGGAGTTGCTGCTTTCGGTGAGTACAATGCTTTCAATTTTTAAAAGTTAGTAATTTCAGTAAACCATTTTTAAAAATTCATTTTGCAGTGAAAAATTGCGTCTTGTGTGTGCGTGCGTGTGTGCGTGTGTGCTCGCTCGTATGTGTTTGTGAGTGTGAGACAAAGATTTCTCGAGTTTGTTTCGTTTGATTTCAGCGCGAGAAAAATTATGGATAAAGCAATAACAATAGCTGTCTCTCTATCACGAAATCGTACACGAACACTTCGTATCACATTCTCCATGAACTGTATTATCAAACTGTTACTGTACTCGTTACACCTGTGCGTAACAAGAGTACGGATGTAATAAATATCTATTTCCGTTTCCCTGTACGTTCTGTATGGTACAGTATATTATAAAATAGGTTAGATTATTGATAAGATTACCTAAATCGTTCGTAATTGGTGCACATATTTATATTTTAACAACCCTTATTTATTTATGGCACCATCAATACAATACCTCACCGGCCGTCCCTGCTAGAAGTACTTTGGACCAAATATTCGATCCTGAATGGAAGTTGTTTGGATTGGTTTGGATTCAATGGGGCAGTGGTTCCCAATGCCCATGGATATTGGGTGTGCTTGACTGGCCTGGCAGCCTGACAGGGATGAGAGATGCCTAAAAGAATCATGGGTACCACCCTGCAAGCTACTAATTGTTTCATGTAAGCTTGCCCCGTATCTCTTAACAGTCACGTGACCTTATCACATCTCATTGGCTGCTGTTGTGGTGCAGACTGTTGTGCGGTAAAAATTAGTTCGTTATTTAACATGGTGATATGTCTATATGTTGGAAGAGAATTGTCAAATTTATATTTTCATAACTGTTTCAATGAAATATATTACGCATCAGAATTGATTTATCTGAAATGCATGTTAATTCTTAAACGAAGTAAAGAGGAGGTTCCTTTGCTCTCAAGCACATGGCATGATAGCACGTGATTTAGTGGTAGTGACGACATATTTGTTTATATCACTTTTATCACTGACCTTGTTTTGAATTGGATTAGTCATATATCGCCATTCGGCGGTGTGCTATGCCGAATGCGAGAGCTAAATTATTTTATTGATCGTTTATTGTGCGTGTACTTATTATATGTATAATGGCAGAGTCTACCGCCAGTTTTTCCCTGAAGCATCGCAAGGGGAAACCTTTAGAAAGCGGCGAAAAAAGAATTGTGTTGCATGTGTTTAATGCACTCACAGAGAAGAATCCGTCTTTGTCAGTGAGAGAAGTCGAACAGTTGTGCCCTGAACTTATAGGTGTGTTAGATGGGTAGGAATATCGTGACATGAAACTGAGACAACAGGAAAACTTACCACTCCAGGGGCGATATTGCTGTGTGGCGAAGACGTTATTTAAGGACAATCAAATTGTCCAAATCGCAAAATATACTACCTTGATGAGACTTGGGTGAATGAAGGACACACGACAAGTAAATAAATGAAATAAACTGTATGATGTGCCAGAACTTGACTTTTTAACAGTTTGAGTTCATTGTTATATGGCGTGACACGACTTTTAAAACTGAAAGACAAGCATTTTTGCATGGTATATGTGCTGGTTTAAAAAAATCCCAGTGGAAAAGGTCAAAGGCCTTTCATTATAAACTTGTTCCAGTTTCATTGATCATTCATTCAGTTTCAACTTGCTCAGTTTCATTATAAACTTCATTATTTTTGCATGCCTTCATATTCTTCCTGGCAATTATTATGATGTTTACTGCAGGTTTCAATGTGACAGGAAGGCACTGCCTATGGCCTATGGCGCAAAAGCATTAGCCAATTAGGATGAGGGGGAAGTTAGTTGCACGCGGAGTGATACATGTCAGCGGGGCAAGGTTATATGAAACAGAGATTAGTAGCATTGTGAGCTATAACACCAGCAGTCCTATCAAGGTTCTTCTGTAGTGTTATCTGCGGGGCTGACCCTCATGTGGGCTCCTCTTCGTGGTTGAGGGAGACGGTCAACAGGCCCACCCACGTGTAGGCCGTGCGTGGAGACCCGTGGAGAAGGCTTTTAGATTCTTGTCTAGTTTAGAGTTTAGGATTTAGTGAACAAAATTTTTAGTAGGTTTTGATTGATGTTTTTTATGTACGTGTATTTTTAATAGGTTTTGTTACACTTGTATAGTTTTTAGAAAGTTTTATATCTGGCTTTTGCCATGACTAGTTTTTTAAAGGGTGCTGATGACCGCCGTAGTTTAGCACCCTTATAAATATATATATCATATCATTGCGGGGCTGACATGCATAAGTGGCATATGCACTTCCATCCAAAAGGGGGGGTTTGTAACGTAATAAGGTATTGTCCTACCGGAAACACCACGGGTACTGCGGTTTAGAGGGGGAGTTATGATTCTTGGTTATTATTCACTATCAAATATCTCCTACTCATTTGTTAAGGGGCATTATTCACTGGTGGGGGGGGGGATTGAAGTAATGTTGGCACTAGCAGTGTATACATGCTTCAGCCACCATTGATGACCTGGAATAGAAGCTGGATTAGTTCCAGGCCGTATGAACTCCATAAAGAAATTAGTACAAATAATTAAATTAATTAAACATTTATGCTATTTTAATAGAAATCATTAACTATTTTTTTATGAAAACAAAACAACAAAGCTTTTCCTTGAAAAGTTTAGTTTGAAGTCAGAGTGTGGGGATTTTTTCTTAAAAGTCTTCTACTTCCATTACATCCAGCAAAATTTTTTTCTAAGTTCCAAAGTCACTTGTGCTATTGCATCTTATAAGAAGTCACCAATATCACTGCAACATAAAAAAAATAATAATAATAGTAATAATTTAAATATTTCCTAAACCTTCAAAAATACATTAATTTATTTGAAATAAAGTGAATAAAATCAAAGTCCAAATGTACTTACTGAACATTCATCGATGTTGGTAGCAGACAAGTTGCTGCCAACATTGCTCACACAATCATCCTGCTCTTTGTCACCAATGTTAAAAAACTTGATGCACTAGTCAAGAAATGAACTGGTGAAAGTTTTCACAGATCTAAAGTGTAACTAAAGTACACAGTATTTAAATTAAACTAACATTTTAACTAAACCACAGGGAAAATCTCCCGGATGTCATTAATCAGCTTTCCTGATGTTGCAGTCTAGACACTACAGGTACTCCGCTAAACATACATCCATTTGATTGAGTCAAATCTGCCCTTTGTTAGGTGATACCAGAAAGATCACCAGCACGACTCAATATTCTTAGTGTGGAGATTTGCTCTTCCATCCACAAAATGCAGGCTGTGACTTGCAGTTAGGTGGACTGCAAAACTACCGGCCATTAAGCCATTGTATTCACACCAGCAGTAGGTGTGGGTTATCCTGGCGAACTCTTCATTTTCCTTGATTAAAGCAAGGAGATTAGCACCACCTCTTCAATTATAAGGTCATAATATCATCTGTATCTTGTTAATGACAATGTCGATCAGCAAAAGGATCCAGTTTTCTTTCATGATGAGGTCACCATAGTGCTTTCTCCTTCCAAATTTGCATTCAGTGATCTGAACACATGGCCAGCATCGCCTATTTTACCCCTGTTTATGTATTTATTGTCCACTGAGGATAAGCACACCTCCCAAAAATAGCTAATCCAATCAGATATTGTTCTATGGCTTATGATTGCATCTCCAATGGAACAATGGATAATTAATATAATTTTGTGCTTCATTGTATCATAGTCCTTACACAATGGAATGGATAATTGTCTGTAAGAGATTCCATGGATGTAGCTGAGCCTAACAGCAGTACTTTGGCAAGTGGTAACCTAGAATTTTTGAACCAAGCATCCTTTGTCATGAACTCCAAAAATTGTTAATGGCCATACCTACATGAAAATATCTTGTATCTCTGATTCTCTTTCCTAATGGGGTGAAGGGCAGCATCACGTTCCACACATAGCATATGTGTTCTTAGCAAACTTTCATCGCATAGGAACTGCACACATTGTTCCTCATCATGTCACAATGGTATGAGATCAACAGTGTTAGCAGATCTAGTCATATCAGTGAACATATATGTACTAATAGATAGTCAACATGAAAAATTCAATGCCATGGTTGGGATTTGAACCACGTTGAACCACAAAGACCTTAGCCTACATACGGCTAGTGTGAAGAAATGATTAATTTCCATCAATTAACTAAAATACATGTTATTTACTGAATGGCAGGGACCAAACAGGATATGCATTTTAACAATAAACAATAACTTTAGCTTACTTCTAACAATGACACAGGTAGTAGACAGTTTTAATGACGTCTGCAAGATATATGTCTGGGACAAGATATATGCCTGCCGAGGTTGGCAGTGAATGGCTCTGCAACATTTGAGCTTCCCTGTACTGTTATTCATTGTAACTTCCGCAGATTTCGTTTGCACTCATCTCATGTACACTCACACACATTTTACTTACTTAAACGATTCAGTTTGTCCTCTGTGATGTTCTTTTTCAGCTTCAGGGATGAATCTTCATTATGCTGCCCAACTGGGGATCCCAAATCAAAACAAGAGAGAAATTCTACAAAAACAGTTTTTCCATCTTCTCTAAAGGTGACCCTTTGTTCAGCAGTTGCTGGTGTCTTGGCAGACACAAAATCTATTGTGGCCACAAGTTTCAGTAACCCATTAACTTCTTTTTCTGGAGCGTGTAGTAGTGATGAAAGTGCCTACAATACATAATACATATTAATAGAATTTTACTTTACCTATAAATGAAATAAAAAAAATAATTAAGATTTATTTTAATACTACTAAGTGTATGGAGAGTCGTGTATAGATGTCAAAAATGAAGGCAAATGGTGTAGAGCATTTGCAAGTGGTTGTACTGAAATTCATGATGAGGAAAGAAGCGGCATATTGCCAATTCCCAAAGAGACAATTGCAAAGGTTGAACAAATCATGTTTAGAGATCAGGCCCCACTCTCAAACTCTGCATTGTTGTTCCTGAGATTTCTCAAAGCACCAGTGTTGAAATTTGGGAGGTATGTGCAAGATGGATCCCAAGATTGTTGACAGAAGACCACAGAAGACAATGTGTTGAAGCCCCCTACCAATTTCTTCAATGCTATGCAGATGAAAAGAACAACCTTTGGATTCAATATCACTTATTCCCCAAGTTGAAAGAACACTTGGCTGGAAGGGGTTTTAGTGACGATGAAGTGAAAAATGAGGTCCAATGCTTCTTCAATAGCAATGTGGTGGGCTGATATGACATGGGCACACAAAAAGTGCCGCAGCATTTACAAAAATGCATTGACTGAAATGATGACTGTGTGGAAAAATAAATAATGCTTAATTTTCAAAACTATGTACAACTTATTGTAAATAAACTTTTCTTAATATGTTTTTAAAAAATTGGAGACCTTACTTTTGTGTTCACCCTCGTACATACTCATGCACAAAGCACCCACACAGGTGCAATAATTTTGAAGCTTTACAGTAGTTTCAACTTTCAAATAGCTGGTTTCTTTCCTTCAGGAGCATTACATTTTCATTTTGTTCCACTGCATATCCAAAGTCTGTTGCCAAACATTTAGCAATGTGTTCAAATATTCATCCTTAATATTCTGAATATATAAGCCATAAATTGATAAGGACTGAAGAATAAGATCTGTGAATTACTATCACAAATAATGATGGTTAACATATATTACACAAAACAATGAATTATTATGATATGAAGTTTTCTTCTTAAACAAGAAAAAAAATATTACTTTTGAATAAATAAAATGATATTTAGATGCACAATGAGTTCTATTTGAGTTGTATGTGTGATATTTATCTCCATCTAATATTTATCTTGTTTCTTAACAGGTAAAGATTTAACATGGTATTCATGTTATACTGGTGTATTTATCTAAATACCTAAGAATTTATTAATACGAAAATTCAACTTACAATGTTCTGCAGAAAATGCTTACCTGAGAATTATTCTGCTCATCTGCAACAACTGTATTATACATTGGAGGAATATCATGCTGTTTATGAACAAATTTATAAAAGGATATCAACTTTCGTAGTTGATGTGACATGTGAAGTAGTGTTTTGCTGGTATGATCTAGTGATTCTGGATCTGTAGATAAAAACATGATTGGCATTAAGGCATTTCATGGGGCTATAAATAATGATAAAACACATTATCATTTTCACAATGAAATACAATTTCACTTTATTGACACACTTCATTTCAAAATCAAGAAACAAAATATCTTTCAGGACCCATTATTATTGAGTGATTAATCATTGAGCTTGTGCTTTCTTCTTCCTTCCCTATAATATTAACCATATAGAGGATTATTAAAATTCATTAGTTTTGTAGGAAGAAACATTAATGAAAGCTGCTCACTATTACATGTGACGAAGCCTATAGTAATTACTGTAATTACTGTAATCATCATCATCATCATCATCATCATCATCATCATCATTATTATTATTATTATTATTATTATTATTATTATTATTATTATTATTATTATTATTATTATTATTATTATTATTGAGAATGAAATCATATGTACCTAATGTTCTGAAATATCTTAACCTAGTTTCAAACTACACCACATGCATAACCAATTTATTTTATACTACCTCCAATAACTATATTATCAGCAAATCATTCTTCTTAAAATATACTTAAATGCATTTCACCTGTTCCAATCTTCATGCGAACTAAACTAATGGCATAACCCTTGTAAATGCAGCTTAATGACTTGAAAGATTGTTTCACTTCACTGTTTCCAAATTCTAACTTCAAAATGAATGTAGCTTAATGTTTAGAAATTTACCATTATTTAACCAACAAAAATCATAATATTAAACAAGTATGCTTTATTACATTCCTGAATAAATCCACTCTCTTATCACATATTCTGAAACAATCTATATTAATCATGAAGAAACTATACTAATTTGATAAAAACTTTTAATGCTAGTATACAGATCTGAAAAAAATTAGCAGAAAGTTTATCTTGGAGATATAATGCTACAGATTTCCATCTAGGTGGTGTGAAATTATACACAAAAATGTTGTTAACCAATGTTAACAATTCCAGTTTAACTAATCTCCATTTAACCAAAGATTAAAGTATTCACAGCTTAGCAAACCTCTGCTTTTAGTCAAAGATTGTAATGCAACCTCTTAGAGAAAGTTTAAATTATGAATTTATATTATACTTGCCTTGTGCTGCAAGTTTTTCAATACAGACAATGACTGCAACCTGCAGTGCATTAGGAGTTATGTATTTGCTGCAAGATAGCATTTCCACAGCTTGCAATTTTATTTCGACAGTCTTCAGATCATCCACTGTCTTTTGGACTTGGTCTATCAGTCTTTCATCATCATAATCTTCCTCTTTCAGGAAAACCTTCAGTTTTTTTAACAGATGCAAATCACGAGCACGCTTGCTGTTTTTGTCACTAGAAATCATAATAGTTTTTCACATTTATGGATTGCTGAAGGGACTGAGTAAATAAAATTGTTGATTATGTAAACTGACATAAGTACTATTATGATGGGTAAAATTAAAATACCCCATTTATTTTCACCTATGTTTAAGGTAATACATACCTGAGAGCAAAATGGAAAGGCACTGAGATTTCCTTTAAATTACCTTCCGGATCCAAAAATATACAAGGAAATTGGCTACTATTGCCTCCTCTAAGTGGTATGTTGTTTAAACCCATAAGACCATGCCCTGTGTATAACAACCTGTAAAAGAGGAAATGCATCTACAACAAATTCTGAAATTTTTAATTTTCTTTTGCATACGAATGAAAAAAGATAAAAGTTATTCTTTTGCAATTTTCCTTGTTTGCATTAAAGCTCAAATGAAATTACGTTTTTAAATTCAATAATGACTGGAAATTTTTTAACAGTGAGGTTAATCAAGTTATTAATTCAACATTAATTATGTTTATACTACCTCTCCCACTTTTGTAAACCAGAACATGTTTTGGGAATCTTTGCTCCCATTTGCTTCAGATTAAAGAACTTCACTGATGCATAAAATACAAGCAGATAAAATATTAGCCATACAAGCATACTTTTGGAACAATCATCATGACATTATCCTGTAAGTCAGCCTGTCTTCTTAGGACAGCAAGATGCCCAACTGAAAAAACCACCACCTTACAAAAAACAAGGATGAAATTATGAGCTTGAAATGCCACCATCAGACAGCCCAGCAAGTTCTTATCACCACCACCAGAGCCTCCACTATTAAAACAACTGGTCAGTTGTCAGCTGATGATGGGAGTGGATGTTCCCGAAACATGCTCTGATTTTACAAAAGTAAAGATACATAGTGTAAATATAACTGATGTTCAATTACGAGGGCCGTTCAGAAAGTAACCTCCGGTTGATTGCAAAAAATTCACCAAGTTAAATAAAAATATTTTAATATATACATCTTACAACTACATCTTTGCACTATTTTTCTACATAGTCTCCATAACGATTGAGGCACTTATCGTATCTGTTCACAAGCTCTGAAATTCCTTCTGCATAAAAATCACCCGCTTGTGCCTGGAGCCAGCCTGTCACTATCTCGTGCCAATCTTGCTGTCACTATCTCGTACAAGAGAGTCTTAGAAATCTGTGGAAAATCAGTAGACAACTCCGACATTGTGAAACGTCGGTTTTCACGAACTTTTGCATCAACTGTCTGAACGAGTTCGTCCGTCACCAATGATGGTCTACCACTCCTCTCTTCATCATGAACGTTTTCTCGTCCACTTTTAAATAAACGTACCCATTCACGGACCACTCCTTCACTCATAACTCTTGGTCTGTACACGGCACAAAGCTCACGATGAATAGCTGCTGCAGAATATCCTTTGGCTGTAAAAAACCTTATAACAGCACGCACTTCACATTTGGCGGGGTTTTCTATTGCAGCACACATTTCAAACGACCACAAACACTAAACTAGCGCAGATACGACGTTCACTCGACCACGGCTTGATGCCGACTGACCTGCTGAGTGCGTGAATGCACAGATCACATCGCTACTCCCCCGACTACCCTCACTGTGACCGATCGGAGGTTACTTTCTGAACGGACCTCGTATTACTAAGTTTTAAACTTTCCCCTTTCATAATCCAAATGTTTTCCACACCTTCAGTCAGCTGTTCTTAGAAGTTTTTATTCTTCTTTTCCTTTTATTTTATTCTTCTCATCAATTTGTTTTTGTTACGTCAACTAGTTAACATTTTAATAAAACTATAAATAGAAGTATTTATAAACAGTGGAGCTTCATCAATCAAAAACACTTTTTAAACCAATTCTCGAACTGTAAAAACACTTAAGCTCAGTTGAGCTGAGGATGGGGACGCGGCGTCCTTGAAACATGTCCTAATTTCAAAAGTTAGTGGAGCTTAAGTGTTTTTACAGTTTGAGAATTGGTTTAAAAAGTGTTTTTGATTAGTTAACATTTTACCTGCTCAAGCAATTCATAACGTATATTTTTCTTTATTTCATTCACATCTGGAATATTGGGCTATGTTATGGGATTTTGCTGGCAAGACTCTTTTTGCACACCTATTTTCAGTCCAAAAGAGGGCTATTAGAGTTTTAGCTAAGCTGCCACAATCTTAGTCATGTAGACCATACTTTAAGAAATTCAAAATCTTACCCCTCTCTTGCATATACGTAAATTATGTTACTTTGAATGTTAAAAAAAAAAAAAAAAAACACTCAACAATATAACCTTGCCTAAATAAAGATATACACAAACACCATACTCACAGACAAAATGACTTCTTTCTTCAATCATATAGGGGCCAGTTTGGAATTAAAAAATATTAATTATGCTGGATCAAAATACTTTAACATATTACCAAACAGACTGAAGTCACCGATAGATAGAAATACTTTTAAAAAATAGCTCAAAATGTATTTGTTAACCCATTGTTTTTATAATGAAGATGAGTTTCTTATCCATAATAGAAATTAATCACATTTTAAGCATAGTTGAGTTTTTGACATAATAGTATGCACAGATTTACATTATCAATATTTAGGTTAGTTTTATAAACTTGTATTTTTTAAATTTAAAGGAAGTCGATTAATGACACTAAACAACACTTACTTCTAAATTTTTCCGGAACATGTTTCAGAGACTTTGCCTCTCTTCTCAGCCGGCCATCGACTGGTTCTCATTGGTGTAGTTGACAATATTTTGTCACCGGTCTCCTCTGGTGGCGGTTCAAGGAACTTGCTGAACAAATCTTTCTGAGGGATGTCGAAATTGAATACTTTGTTCCTTTTTATCACATGACTGATGTGGTCTTAAGAACAATTGTCTATATGTGTATAGTGCTATTTTATATTGTAATTATTTTGTATTATAAACTGACGTGATCTATGTAACACTGTTTTTGTGTATACTATAGGACTGGGGAAAAAAAAATAATGAAGAGATTTACCTGCCACCTTTGCTGGCTTTAAATGCTGCAACTTTGGGTCCCTGTTGCATAGCCCATATTTCTATAACACCTATTTTTGGTGCATATATTACAAGAAACAAAGCTGTTCGTGGATGTTGCACTTGCCCTACTGTTTTTCTACCCAGTTTTTCTGAGTCTTCTTTAACTTCTAGCCATCCACATTGAGCATCTCGGAAACCTAGAAGATAATTATGTGTTAAATTTACATGACTTTCCCTAGTCACTATTGTTTATTCATATACAGCTTCTACAAATATTCTTAAAACCTATTTTTCTATCTACTTCATGTTAACTTAAATAAACCTTTGTGGAAACAGTTACTTTACAACTTTTGTTATGGGTACATAGGGATACAGGAAACTGAACCATCGTCATTGTCTTCTTCTTCTTCTTCTTCTTCTTCTTCTTCTTCTTCTTCTTCTTCTTCTTCTTCTTCTTCTTCTTCTTCTTCTTCTTCTTCTTCTTCTTCCTCCTCCTTCTTCCTTCTTCCTTCTTCCTTCTTCCTTCTTCCTCCTTCCTCCTTCCTCCTTCCTCCTTCCTCCTTCCTCCTTCCTCCTTCCTCCTTCCTCCTTCCTCCTTCCTCCTTCCTCCTTCCTCCTTCCTCCTTCCTCCTTCCTCCTTCCTCCTTCCTCCTTCCTCTTCCTCTTCCTCTTCCTCTTCCTCTTCCTCTTCCTCTTCCTCTTCCTCTTCCTCTTCCTCTTCCTCTTCCTCTTCCTCTTCCTCTTCCTCTTCCTCTTCCTCTTCCTCTTCCTCTTCTTCTTCTTCTTCTTCTTCTTCTTCTTCTTCTTCTTCTTCTTCTTCTTCTTCTTCTTCTTCTTCTTCTTCTTCTTCTTCTTCTTCTTCTTCTTCCCTCCTTTCCTCCTTTCCTCCTTTCCTCCTTTCCTCCTCCCTCCTTCCCCCTTCCCCCTTCCCCCCTCTCCCTCTCCCTCTCCTCCTCCTCCTGCTGCTCCTGCTGCTGCTGCTTCTTCTTCTTCTTCCTCTTCCTCCTCCTCCTCCTCTTCCTCCTCCTCTTCCTCTTTCTTCTTCTTCTTCTTCTTCTTCTTCTTCTTCTTCGTCTTCTTCTTCCTCAACTTCCCTAGTTGTACCACTATCGTGGTGTTAGGGGATTCTTGTTCCTCTATCTGTTTTAAGGTTGGGCCTGAGGAACTGAAGCTCTGGAGCCAATAGAGAACCAAGATAGGTGATCAGCCCAGTGCCTGGAGTGAAGGTGAAGGAAGTGGATGATATATATGAGGACGATATGAATGATAGAAAAGATGACGATGATGATGACGACGATGGGGCAATTGGTGGAATGCTGATGGGAGAAACCAGAGGACCTCTCATTTTGCAGTTGCCTGGGATCGAACCCAGGCCGCCTTGATGAGAGCCAAGCGGTCTAATCACACAGCCATGGCGCGGCCCTGGAAATTGAACCAATAGGAAAATATTTAAAAATGAACCATGTGCTGGCCTTATAATTCCACATTCTTTCCACAACATTTTGAGAAACAATTGAATTGTAACAGTGTCAACAAACAATTGTTGACAACGGAGTTTGCATTTGATGGACTGAGGACGAAAGCGATTTGCTTTTGGAATTGATTTCCATTGGAAAGAAGAAAGAAGTATTAACATAAATTTTCTTAAGATAAGTGTAGCTTTAGTAGCAAATATTTATATTTGTGTAACAGGAATTAAATATTTAAAACTGTAAGTCACCATTGGGGTAAGTGATCTCGATTTTTTCACTGATCTACGAGGAAGGTGTGAATCAGCTGGAGAATTTAATGTCATGTCAGCATGTTGCCATGGTAGCTCAGTGGCAGAGCAGCCACACATAGAGGAGAAAATCCATGGTTCAAACCCCAGCTATGACACTGATGTTTTCAGTTTTGATTCAGACCTTCTATCAATATACGTGTTTCATTTATTATCACACTTTCTTAAAAAATTTAAATAAATTTATAAATACATATGATGTTCCTGACAAGTTTTGCTACATATCAAACTTTGATAGGATGAATAAGAAGCTATACACATTTGAAAGTAATGAGTCGGTAATTAAAAAACAACATTGTGTTTGAATTACCGACTCATTACTTTCACTGTTTCTAACCGTTTGCTTCAAATAATAGCTATACACATTTTTATTTTCTATTATTCCTATAGATAAATCACTTATCATGAGAAACTGTGTCCATAGTTACATTTGCATTGCAAGTATAAAGAGGAGGACTAGTTTTTGTATTTTATAACATTTATTTAAAGGGGGCGCCGGGGTAGCGCGGTGGTTTCGTTCGCGGCTCCCGTTCTAAGGGTCCCGAGTTCGATTCCCGGCTCTGGGGTTGGCGATTTTAAGTCGGCCCTATCCACGCCTTCACCTCTGTCTAGCACACGTGAAGTATCCCCTATGCCCAACGTGGTTCGGAGTCCACGGTAAAAACTGTAGGTCCTCTCACCTCACCGCCATCTTCACTATCACCCTATCATCGGAGGTAATGGACACCGCCCTCTGGGTGCCTCCACCTGAGAAATGGGTCCGGTCATCACTTGGTGGGGTGAGGTTACCCCGAAGGCCAAGGTTGCCATGTGGGGAGTGTTAGTAACTAACTAACTAACATTTATTTAAAGTTAAATTTTTATCAACACCCTGAACATTTTTTTTTACTGGTTTTCAAAAGTCATATGACAGGTATTTTGTACTGAGGGAGAGAAAGATAGATAAGAGAGGGAGGGAGAGGAACTGTGGAATAGAGAGGAAGACAGTTTGAGAGCAGTGGTTGAAGAGAGAAAAAGAGGGGTGAGAAGAGTGAGAGAGGGAATGATATGGTAAAATCTTTGCAATCAACACAGTATTGCAAGGAAATGCAACATTGTAATACAACTAATAGAGTACAGGTAAACAAGAACAGAATTTTCAAAGCTTATTTCATTCATTTTCCTTTCTTACTCTTACAAAAATCTTATAAAACTATACATTATCCTGATACTTCTTAGAAAATACTAATGAATGGAACAGAACTAAATAATCATCTGTCAGTTATGAAAACATAAAAATGTATTGCTGAGAAAACATGAAACAGTTGCAGTATGCTCAATCTCATATTTACCCTACCCTTCAGAGACTTTGGAATTAAGTTTTTAAAGATCATTTTGTTTAAAAACACACATACCTTTCCACATTCTTATGGCTACACCTTTATGGTTGTCTATCAGGATTACTCTGCCCAAACTATCAGATACAACACATAAAGTCTTGCTTGGTGACATCACCACTTTGTAGCCATTTCTTTTGTGATCACAGAGAGCAAACCTGTGAAGGAGTAATCCTTGATTAAAATAGCAAACAAGATCTAATCAGTGGACAGAAACTCTATTCTGCCTGCAAATCTAATGATTACCTACCTGTCAGAGAGGAGGAGGAGGAGGAGGAGGAGGAGGATGATGATGATGATGATGATGATGATGATGATGATGATGATGATATAGTATACTATACAGTATAGTATAGTATACTGATGGTTTTTAACACTTCATCACTTACATTTTTATATTATTGAGGGACTAGTTTCGGAAGCCTTTGGATCCATTTTCAACCACAATCCAGCTATTGAAAATGCATGCAATGACTTCTGAACCTGGTCCCTAAATAATTTAAAAATGTAAGTGACAAAGTGTTAAAAACTGACTACAAATAGTGTTTAGAATTAATTTTGACATCACTGTAACTAATTCCTCCAAGCATGCAAAAAGATAGTATGTTGTGATAAATAAACCTTTAAACTTTACAGACTTATGTATATGTTACATTCAAATAACTGTGTGGACCCATTAATCATTTATTTTTACATAGCTTCTACAAGTTATTCTTACTGACTCAAGGTAAACTTTTAAAAATGCTTTATAACAAATTTCATTGCACTCGTGTATACAAGGGGAAAAGGAAAAACTCAACTGATAGTCAAATAGGGTCTAGATATTAATAAACTGTCTTTTATTTTCCTTGTACAGTATGCATTGCTATTAAATAGCAAAATCCTGAACACAAATTTCTGGTACTAAAAAATATTATCATCATTGGGTAGTTTTTCTGTTTTAACCTTTAGGCCACTTTTTCAGTTTTTACGTCATTTTCTGAGCATGTTTTGCATTTTACTTTTTTTCTTTTGCAAGATATTAGATTAACTAAAATTATTTGAATTATATAACATCTATTTTTAAGAGAGAACATAAGCTTTCACGGCCAGAGTCATTATCATTAAGAGCTATTTCTAGGCTGTTTTGCCATGGTCTGCTGGTGTAAGATCATCTATATGCTTATTTTTAATCTACAGAAATAAATGGGTATCTGATCAGGGTGTCAACAATGTATAAGTTGGGTGTCAGTTTCATACTCATACTTTACATCTCACAGCAAGTAATGCTGCTATTTCTAATGTGCCTGTTGCACTAAAAAAAAAAAGAAAAGAAAAGAAAAGATGAATATTTTTAAAATATTCAAGAAATACAATATAACACTGGCACCAAAAAACAATTACAACATTAAAAACCTACTTCACAGTAATAATACTGATAAGATAAAACCAGAGGAAAAGTCAGGCATTTACAAGATTAAGTGTAAAGACTGTGAAAAAATTTACATAGGGCGGACAAAAAGAAACATAGACACTAGAAACAAAGAACACTTCAGGCACTTAAGATACAAAAATATTGATAAGTCCGCAATAGCAGCTCATTTCTGGTCTGAAAATCATGAAATTGAAGATAGCACCGAATTACTAAAATACGTACAAAAACATAGTGAACTCGTCATATGGGAGAGAATATAAATAGAAAAACATAAAAACCAACTAATGAACTTTGAAATCCCGCCAGAAGAGAATCCCACATTAAGTTCATCACTAAATCAACATATGGCAGCAGCAACTCCAGAATTACCCACACCACTGGATCAAGCTTTAGTCGCATAAGAGCTGAAGATGCAAATGATGATTTGCGAAACATGTCCTCAAAATAGGTACATAAGTGAAGCCACTGTGTAATAAATACGACTCATCTATAAATTAATAATTATTTCGCTTCACAGTGGTGTTCCAATACAGTTAAATCTCGATAAATTCATAGATTATTTTTCATGCAACATTTGTGAATAACTACATCATAATTTTGTCTTTACTGGATGCTTTATAGCTTGTAAACTATTGTAAATAATAATTGTAAATTAATAACTGATTTGTCCTACATCATAGCACTCATATAAAAAATAAGATTCACAGAATTCTAATAAAGGTTCTAATAAAAGATATCTAAATGGCTGATACTATAAAACATCTTCTCCTACCTATGGCTCTACAGTCCTTGAAGTTTGACCTTGGCCTCCGTAATGATATGCCACTATTTGACTCGGTCCTGTGCCTTCCTTCTCCATGTTCTCACATCCAGTGTTCTCAGATCTTCTTCCACATCATTGATCCATCTCAGCTTTGGGCATCCTCTTCTCCTCTTACTATCCAACCTTGCATTTAGTGTGATTTTAGGGATCTTCCATTCTTATCAAATGGCCCAGCCATTGAATCCTTCTGATTTTTATACCATTCACTATATCCAAATCTTTATATTGCTCTGCTATTTCATTATTTGTTTGGATATGCCAAATTCCACCATCACATACTGACCATAAATCTTTCTTAATTTCTTTCTTTCCCATGTTGCCAATATTGTTTTTGCTCTCTCTGTTAGCACCCAAGTTTGCTTCCATATGTTACTTATAGGCTTAATTATCACCTTATATAGCTAGCCTATTTTAACTTTCTTCCCAATATACCTGGCTTTCA
Organism: Mantis religiosa; assembly: GCA_030765055.1. Lineage (NCBI taxonomy): Eukaryota > Metazoa > Arthropoda > Insecta > Mantodea > Mantidae > Mantis > Mantis religiosa. The sequence continues at coordinate 52,627,546 of CM060956.1, forward strand.
TTATATTACTGAGAGCATGGAGACATCAGTTACCTTTTGCTGTTCTCTCTTTAATTTCTTTCAATATGTCATTATCCTTATTCGCCATTGGTCATAAATAATTAAATGAATTTACTTTTTCATATCTTTCTCCATTTAGTATTATATAATTTCCATTATTTACATTTGCTACGTATTTGGTTTTATAATATATTTCCAGTCCTGGCTAAAAGCACTACATCATCAGCATAAGCTAGGTATTGCCTAGTATGATCAAAGATTGTTCCTCCAGGATTTATTTCAACTTTCCTTATTACCTTTTCTAAACCAATATTAAATAACGCCTTAATCTTGAATTTGTGTTAAATTCTTTAGATAACCTGTTCTGAACGAGGAGGCAGACGCGGCTGCTAAGTCCGCTTGCCGTTTGCCCCGGAGTTTAACAACTACGGTGCCATACCAGGATGTGCAACGTTTTTTCCGTCGCCAACTCCTATTGGCAGCACTCCTGGACAGCTTTGGAAGGCACACAACTCCGGGCAATAAAGGAGAGCGTACAACCCTGGCTAACTTCGTGCAGGGATAACCGGCGAGCCGAGGTGATACTCACCCGGCTGAGAATTGGGCACACACGAGCGACTCATGGCCATCTGTTAAGAGGGGAACCGGCCCCTGTGTGTGCTCCGTGTGCAGTACGCCTCACTGTGCGGCATATATTACTCAATTGCCCGCAGTACGCCCGCATTCGCCAGTCTTTGGGGTTGGGAACTAACTTGCTCAGTATTTTAGGGGACGACCCAGTGGCCGTGGTTAAGGCACTGCGGTTTGTTTCTGAAATAGGTTTTAATAAACAAGTCTGATTTGTATTTTATATTTATTAATTTTAGAGATTTTAAATTATTAGTCTTTAGATGGTTTTTTTATGTCCTTTTAACAGTTGAGTGTTTTATTATATTTTACCTTTTTAGCTAAATTTTTGGTAGCTTTTAGGTTTTAGTGTTGACTTCGGGCCCAAATGACCTTGTTGTCGACGGGCCCTAAAACACCACACACTCACTCACTGTTCTGAATCTTCACCTTATTCACTACACTGTTGGGTGTCATTTTTGTAAGCCTGATTAATTTATTGGTATTCCAAATTCTGACATCACTTCTAATATATATATATATGTGACCTGTTGATACTTACCAAATGCCTGTTTAAAGTCCACATAGGATTGATGTAGAGGTATTTTATGTTCATACTATAAATATAGTTATACGACATGAATTATGCATGTTTAAGAGAAATAAATTAATGTTTTGTCGATCTCTTAATGTTTACTGTTATACAAAAGTAGACTGCATTCCTTCAGAAAGAAGAGGAAGGAATATGCTGATGATGTTTTCCAAGAAATGTAGGATGTACATGTTGGTGGTCATGTAAATATCTTAAACATGGTATATTGTAATGAAAATTACTGAGCATTTTTAGATAATCAAATGTTTTTAACAATTCTCCAAGTAAAGAGCATCTTGAGTCTTTTGTTACTGTCATATCTTCTGATATGTTTTTCAATACCCTTTTCACCTCCTTGTATGAAGGACTTACACCTCCAGGACTCAGAAGTGGGTACATGAGGTCTGATGTCTACCAAAGCACTCTAAGAGCTGCTTCATATCATAGCGATCTTGAATAATTTCTACAATTGAGAGGATAATATGCATAATACACACATCTAGTATGCAATGCCCAGAACAAGAACAAGAAAGTTGACCATGTCCTCTTTCCCATTACTGGGAACTAGGACCACATCCTATTAATTTTGAATGCTTACATTTTATTACATGTATTTTAACATTACTGCTCTTGTTCTGGTTACTTTCTTGCTTACTGTGAATCTTTGGAGAAGAAATACTGCTGCTCAGCTTGTTGGAGCAAGAATTTTACTGCAGGGGAGTCAAATGATGGGAGTGTTTGTGATATCTGTTTGTAATGTAAATATCAAGAGCTGCCAAACTCAGAGCATAGCATATCATCTTACAGAGTTTACACTGTTTTGGTGATTTATCCTTTTTTTATCAGAGTTCTGTATGTGTACATTTTAAAATATTTTCTTGCATATAAGAGTAAAAATGTTCAAGAACAAATGTTTGAAAATCTGTGAGTCATTTAACTACTCTATATATCTGATACTGTTACACAATGCTTTTTATATACTTTTTGTCAGTATTTAAGTTTTAGTGAATTTGAAATTTTGGAATTTTTGGGACTCAAGAATATAATGTTAAACTTGTAAACATATTTTTCAGAGTTAGCTTTAGGTGATCTAAAGTGCAGAACAGCACCACTCTCATCAAACTTTCAATCTCTATGGATTCTAAGAGCCCATAGGATTGTGATTAGGATTATTATGAAGGGGATTTGGCACTGTGGCCAGTCTTAATTTAATGTACCTTGCCCCCAAATGGGGCATTCCCGGTAGGAAGGATAAGGCGAGAGGAGACAGAGGATGGCCATCCCAAGGACGACACGACAATGCAGAGGGCAGGGTCCCTACATTTTACCTTTCCCCCCTACTGTGATTCACAACTAGTCTCAGCTTGTCAGCCAATTCGGAGACCAGCAACTGACCTACTGAAGGGAAATGGTTCACTCAAGCATATCATCCTGCTATGCACTGCCGAGTCTCTTTCTACCCTAAAAGAGACCATCAGATGAGAAATGATGTGAAATGAGAATGGAGATGAAAGAAAAGGACAGGAAATTTGGGGGATGTACTTAACAGACTCAGCATTGCCTGACGACCCAGGAAAACCCCTGAAAAAGCCCATAAGTCAGGTAGTTTGGCAACAGAAATCAAACCCGGACCTTCCGAATGAGGGCTACAGACAAAACCGCCTAAGCCATCCCACTCAGTCTAAGAGACCAAGAAAACATCGTCTTTTGGAAAACATATTAACAGAAGCATTCCATATTATTCTTCAGTAAGCTAGGTGCATACATACCTGCAAATCATAGTATCAGCAGGCTCAGTAGGAAATTTTTCTTTTTCTGTGAATGTGGTCTTTTTAGAACTCCGCATCCAACTACTGAAATAAAAATAATTACATAAAAGAGTACATTATTGACATTACTATATACTTCCTTTCTTCTTCCATCTTAGTATACTCTAATTTTGTTTTGTCATTTCAATAATTCATTGTATTGACATCATGTAATTTTCCATTCAAAAGAGTTATATAATACAGTCACAACTGATACTAGATCTGCCATTCTCCCATTTTTTATGAAATGAATTTACATTAGTTTGTTGACATATAAATACACATACACCCATAGAAATGTCTTAATTGAAAAAATAAGTAAACTATATTATGCAATGCATATTCTAAGTTATATGTACAGTAGAAGCCCGAAATAGCGTGGTCTGAAATACTGCAGGGGAAAGTATGTGCCCCAGAAAATAAAAACATATTTTTTAAATTTATTTGTATTCATTCTTTTACTTTTGAAAGTTTATAAATATCTTCAAAAAGCGGTTCCACAGTAAAATTTTCGCCTCATCACACCCCTAGCATTGACCTTGACCACTTAATTGGTGTAACAGGACATGGAAACCGTTTTCTGTAAGGGCTAAAACATCTACGTCTGCAGGAATTCTAAGACCTGGTAAAGTTAAAATATTATTTCAGTCTGAATCATGTGTTTTGAGCGTAAAGTCACTTGTTAAGAATACCAATAGTGTAAGGTGCAATGGAATAGACCTTCAGCATTACTGGTGAGTAATTATATTTAAAAGTGTAATACTTTATATTACATACCTTTCTACATACCTACCTACAGTAATTAATTATTGCACGAATGTTTCCTTACACCTCCACAGAACCAACTTCCGCCACAACTAAGCTCACATACTGATATACTGCGGAATCATTATAATGCAGGAGTAAAGCATGTCCCTCAACAACTACATTATTTCGGGCTTCTACTGTATATCCATTGAAATATTCTGCATTCGCCTATAGCAAACTTTTCTAGGGACCTTCCAGTAAAATCATAGAAGTGCTAATAACACAAAGACAGTCAAAATCATGAAACATGTTGAAATTAATTCATCAACTAAAGCAGTGTTCAAAGAATTCAGTAAGTTAACATTACCATTAATATATGGCTAGTTGGTTAGGCACTGGTCTACTGATCACAAGGTTGCAGGTTCAAAACCGATGATTTCTAAGTGTGCTTGAAAGCAACAGCCCCATGTCAGTAGATTGACTGGCAAGTAAAAGAATTTCTGTAAACAAAATTTCAACACACTGGCAGTGCTGACACAATCGTGACTACCGACAGCATTGTTAGCAAACGGAATAATTTTACCACATTGTGTACATTCTTGAGACTGTTATACTTATTCATGAAAAATGATCACATTTTAACAGCATTTCTGATATTAAAATAAAATAAAATAATTTGTGACAAACTTCATTATCTTTTCTTGATTCGGCACTCTTGTACTATCATCCTTTTAGATTCTGTTAAGGAAAGGATGTGAGCAATGCACAAAGTGGTGCAGCACATCCAAAAAGCAGTGCATCAGAGCAGTGGAAACAAAGTTCTATTGCAAGAGTATTTTCAAACTGTAGAATAACAGGGAAAATGTGTGCCGAGAATTGCAGGTTACGTTGAAAGTGACAAAAAATATGTACATTAAGATAATGTAAAAAAAATAAAGCTAAGATTTTTAAAAATTGTTACTTGTGACTTTCAGTATGATCCTCATATCTATCTAAGGTAATATGGAAGACTTACGGGATAGCCTGGCCAATTGCTGACTTCACAAAGTTGGCCACTGCCTTGGCATCAAATATCGGAGACGGTTCTCCCTCCATTGCATACTGGAAACTAAAGTATGGTTTAGCTCCTGTGGCTAACATAAGTGTTGCTTGTGGAGAACTGCTCCGGTATGAGGCACTAAAACCTCCATGTAAGGAAGCTGTTGCAAAATGATCAAACATATTGGCAGTAGCTGAGCCAAACACTTCCACATCATCTACTTTATCATGTTCATTGAAAGCCCATTTCTTGTAAATAAGTGGTGGTACTCTGATCATATCTCCACAGTTTGCCTGCACTAAAAAAATAGAAAACACTCATGTAAAAATGTATATTCATTCATTAAAAATGATTAAACCTGCAGTGATATGCTAACAAGGTGTAAAATTAAAAAAAAATTAAAAGTTCTATAAAATAATACATAATAACGCATTATTAAATTATAGATGAGTTGTATTTATTACACATCAGATTCACTTACGTACCTATATTGAGGACATGTTTCGCAAACTATCGTTCGCATCGTCGGCTCTAACACGTAATGGGTCGCATTAGAGCCGACGATGCGAACGATAGTTTGCGAAACATGCCCTCAATATAGGTACGTAAGTGAAGCTGATGTGTAATAAATATGACTCATCTATAATTTAATCATTATTTCGCTTCACTGTGGTGTTCCAATACAGTTAAATTATGATATAATAATGCATTTTTATATTTAAATAAGCAAAAATACTTATGCATAATCTCAACTCATAAAATTTATAAGTACATAAATGTCCCTAAAATATAACTATAAATTGCATAATAACTTATTAGAATACCTGAGAATTATTACTGATAAATGAATCAATTTATGAGTTTATATTTCTCATCAAACATATCCACTTAGCTCTTACTCTTCCTCAAAATGCTCCTATATCATTCGTTTTCTCTTTCTTTCATCTGCTACAATTACCACTATATCGTTTTATAGATTACACCAATTTTCTTTCCTGCTTTTGCACTATAGCAGACAATGGAATGTATAATCCACTTTCTCTTCACAATGCAACTTTCTTTATATTTATTTATTATTTCTTTTAGAAATAATGCTTCTGTTCATTTCCATGCACAACCTGATCTTCCAAACTGATCACATATGTCTATACTATTTCTCTCCCTCTGGCATTTCTTCAATAACGTACAAATCTAAATTAGAATTAGTTACTAATCAAAAACTCTTGCTTCTCTATGTCTTCCACCCTCTGTCTCATTTCTTTCCAAAATCACTACTACTTTTCACCCCCATTCTGAAGGCTTTCGTTTGTCTTCATTATCTTTGACTGCCTTCATAATCTTTTCTCCCCTTCTCTATTGCCCAACCTTTTTCTGCTCCAGTATGCTGTTATATCCCATTTTTTATCAAAGTGATTTGCCCATGCTTCTTCGTCTTACCAACCACCATACTTTAGTTGTTTGCGCAATGGAATTTTCATCTTCCTTTCTGTCATTTGATCATTAACTCTAACTTTTTAATGTCCCCTCCATCCTACCCAATTTTACTCAGCTTTTACCAATTATTAGAACTGAGGAAAACCTGAATAAAACCTTTGTCTGGGAAGATGATCCTTATGAGGTTAGAATTGCACATCTCTCACTCACAAGTCTGTGTTTTAAAGACTGTGATTATCCATATCAGTCTATCCTTCCTAGCAACATTATTAATTGCATATTTTCTTGTTTCCTCCATTTCTAAGGTCAAATTCTCTCAAAAGAGCCCTGCATACTCCCGTTTCCATTTATAACTTGTAATAAGTTTTAATTATTTATTTCTTCTTCCAGATAACTTACTCCTAATCCCAACTTCACTTTCAAAGCGAACTGACCACCTACCTATAATTGTAACAGAACTTCAAAATCTGCAAGCACCTCATCAATTCCTTGATTGCACAATCTATCAGTTACACTCTCCATTTATATAATTTTTATAGCCTATATACGGCTAGTGTGAAGAAATTATTAATTTCCATCAATTAACTAAAATAATAAGAGTTAAATGATGAAGCCTGGGACTAAAGTACTTACAATAGTAAGTCGCCATAAACAGTGTATCTGGAATGCAAGAGCCCCTAGTGGTCTACCGGGGAAATATACAAGTCAAATGGAGAATTTAATGTTGTGACGGCAAGTTGGCCATGGTAGCTCAATGGCTTAGAGTGACTGGACAGAAACCAGGAGATCCATGGCATTGAATTTTTCATGTTGACTATCTATCAAATACCTTAGCCTATATACAGTTAGTGTGAAGATATTATTAATTTCCATCAATTAACTAAAATGATATAATGGTTATTGGATTTTTATTAGAGTTTTGTCAGGCTACTGTGCATCAGTCTAAAAGACTTAATGTACATTCACACTGGAAAGGATACTTTCATTATTTCCCAAAATCTGTTTCCTCAAAGGATTCTAACATCAGTATCTCTTCTTAGATCTTATGTGGTTACAGAGAATGGACAAGTGAAGCACTTATACAAGGCAGTTTCCTCACTCTCTTTGCATATTTTACATACAGGTTCATCCCTGTAGAGTCCTACTTTAACACAAAGGTTTTCAGGAGTCACCATAAAAATTACTGTAACTACTTGCCTTTTTCTTGCTCTATCCAATCTCAGACGGATAAGGAAAGAGTGTTGCAAAGATCTAAGATCAGTTTTCCTGATTTGTCTTTGTTCACCTAAATTGGTGTTCTTCCGGTGATTTTTTCAAAGACTTTCACAGTACATGCACTGCTTCCAATTAACAGGTTACTTCTACAAACTTCATACTAAGATATTTTTCTCCTTACTCCTCCAAACTTTTATACAGCTTTATGCACAAAATATACTACACCTAAACCTAAGTATATTTTACTCCTTTCAACTTGATTACCTTAAACACATCATTTGCTCTTCTTCCATAACTAACATTTTGCTCACATTTATTCCACAATTGTTATTAATAAACTCTCCCATATTGACAGAAATCTTTCCTCGATTACTCTTCCTTTTACTAAGTTCATGTAAATATAACTTTCCATTCATAAAACTATTAGTAGTTATTAAAATTAGGCAAATGAGTGAACTTTGTACACACTTTTCTCCACTTACAAGTTTTATATGAAGACTAGTTTCTGGGAACTTCTTTCCTATCAGTTCTGTGGTTGACTATATATCTCTATTAGTGGTTGTTTTTTTCACACTAAGTTACTTATATTTTATCTCAAACAGTTCACCACCTAACGTCCTGCACCATGGCATATTGTGCTAGTGTGTTGTGCTTTGGTTCCCTGCCATGGAATGCACCTGGGATCAATCTCACATCTGGGATGCAGATTTTAAGTACCTGGTATAGGACTGGGGTCCACTCAGCATTGTGAGGAAATTGAGGAATTACACTAGGTAGCGAACCCTGGTGTAAAAAGCTGAGGGTGCTGATATTCTCCACAATGCGCATTATGTTAGTATAAAATTACCACAGTTGCTTACTATACTTGGAAGAAATGTGTGCTGCAATTAAATTCCTTATAGATTTTCTTCTAGATTGTATTACTTTAACATTTAGTGAACAAGATTTTGCAGAAACATAAGTTAAAGAAATTAGCCCCAGAGTTCCCAAAATTTATATTAAATGTTTAATTATTTATGATCTGACTAAAAGCTACTGGAATTTTGAAACATTTAATGAAGATAAAGTTACTCTGAAGTATGCATTAAATGCCCAGAACTATATTTGTATTTATAACGTTAATCTATATTTACTAACCTCTGGCTAGTTGATTACGACATGCCCTCAAAGTCTGGAACAAACCGAAGCCCATAAATAAACATACAACATTTTTGAACACAACGTACAATTCTTCTACATGTTCTTGTGTTGTGGAATATTTTGGAGGTTCATACGATTGGCATTTTAAACTTGTTACAGGTTCATCGTGAATCATTTCTGAGATAAGAAGGTTACAGTTCTGAAACAGTTCACATTGTTAAGTTAAAAAAAGTAATACCTCCTGAACTAAATTTAAAATATGCTATCATAGAAGGACTTTTAGTTTTAATACTACAACAGGAAGAAAGCTTATGAATTACATCGTTCAAGTTCAAAGTTAAACCAAATACCCATTACATTGAGTTTAATTTGATATTTAGATAATTTAAAGCAATTTATCAAAAAATATATGTAACAGTCACCATTTTTCTTTAACTTTCATATTTGTACAAATAATAAATGCTTATTTTCCTATTTTCTGTTAATCATGATAAATATTTGTCAGAAATAGTTGTTAGCTAATACCATGTAATCAAATTTTGTAGGAGATACCAAAAAGGCTGAGGCAGTATCATTGTTATTATATTATCCTTATTTCATTACCTCTGTGTAAAAACGTATAAATCCAGAAGAAAAACCTACGACAATACATGTCCAGTCAGGAGCTCCATGACTACTCTTTCCTTGACTTATGAGTGGTAAGCACAACACTGAAGTAATGTACTCACTGCAAAAAATTTGAAGATGTGCGTTAAATCTTTATAACCGTAATAAATAATCAAGTTACATGCCATAAATGAGTAAAACACAATTATATTTTACACAACAATCCAGGCTGGAATGATCACACTCAAGTTATTACAAAAACTTAAAAGTAGGGATGGAGCCTCAATACTCTCAATATATGGTGATACTGAAGTATGTCCAGTACTTCGAGATAAATCTTTGATATGTTTTGATTCTTATAAATTTAATGAGATAAGGGTAGTTAAAAAAACAAAGGAAACTAATGAAGAAAATGAAGATGAAATAGAAATTAGTAAGATATGATATGGTTTATTAAGTACTAAAACAAATACTCTTGGGCTATCCCTGAGCAGGGCCCTGGTCCCTTTGCTAACAGGGCTGCCCTTCAATAAAATTACATACTTTATACATGTTTGCTCCTTATAATAGTAATTTATGCAATTTAATTTGTAATTTATTTCTCATCTTTCCTTTTACATCATTAAATGGAAATACAAAATCAATATTACAATTCTAAAATCCATACTGGAAAACCCATATATTCCTAAATCCTGAAAATCCCACCATGTTGCTTGCCATTGAATAATAATTTGGTCCCCATACACCTAACCATAGGTTTTCGTGTATTGGAGGTCCTCTACTTCTTTTTACACATTTTGCCATTTCACCTATCCTAATCCACATTTTCTCTTAATTGTTCTTAGCCATTTCTCTTTAACTTTCCCTAAATAATTCTCCTATATTTCTCCTGTTCTATTCCACTTTTATTGACAAAATTTTTCTTATTACTACTTTGCCCCCCAAACTATCCCATTTACGTAGCCAGGCTTGCTCTCTCCATATCTTTGACTACAATATAATATACAATGGAAGTCTGCATTCTCTTCTCCACACAATGGACATTTATCTAGCTCCCTCTCTTGACCTATACCTTTCAAGTTTCTCATTCCTGTTCTTGCCCAAGCAAAACCTTCTCGTCCTAACTTATTACATATGTCAATATAACCTTCCCTTTGCCAGGTTATTTTTATTTCTCTATAAACCTCAGTGAGCTTTTGTCACTTGTACTGGCAAAAATGTCTTGTCTGTCAATATCCTCTAATCTTAACTTCTTTCCAAAAGCCTCTATACTCATACTCTGCATTTATCCAACACGTCATTCATTTTATGTGTCTAAGAACCTCCCCATTTACTTCTCCTTTGAATATGAAAACATTCTTTAATTATATTACCATCTTCCAAGTTAGCAATTCTGTATAAATATTTCATTGACCTTGACAAGATATTAATTTTAGTAGAATGCCTGCCCACTTCCAATTGTGCTGCCCCATTAGGTGATGCTATCGGTAATCCCAATATATATTTTTACAAAAGGATCTGTGCACTCTATCAGTCTCTTTCCAAGCCTCATCTACTCCCCATACCTCTGATCCATGTAACATTCTATTTTCTACCACTGCCATATAAATCCTCTCCAACCATTTGACATTTATATATTTATTTATTTACTGTAGCATGATCTTATCACCCTCATGGCCATTTTACCTTTTGCCACAGACATATTTTTTTGTTCTTTCCAGCTAACATCTGAACTCAACCTTGTCCCCAAATAATCAAATATTCTTACCACCTCTATTTCTCTTCTATTAACCTCCCATTTCTCATCCTTATGCACTTTCAAACCCCATTTATTGCAATAAGCGTTGGTGCCTCAATTGCTCTTCTCAGCCCTCCACTTGATATGGACCCAACTACTAGGTCATTTGCAAACAGTAGCCCTGGGATTCCTTTATTGTTAATAACTGGTGAATGTACCCTACAATTTGATATCTCCTCCAAAATACCATTGATATATAGGTTAAATAATACTGGACTAAATTTACTATTATCTTACTCAATATAGATTTATTTACTTTGTTGCCTGGTAATTTTATACTCAACTCGTTCTCCTAGTATATCTTAATTACTTCTATAAATGCATGACTTATCCCCTTATTGCTTAATTTCATCCATAATGCTTCTCTGTTTATAGAATCAAATGCCTTCTCTAGATCAATAAATATCATATATACCCTTCCCCTCTTATTGCACAGATATTTATCTACAATTGTTCTAATAATAGAGATGTTCTCCGATGTTCTCCTCCCTGGTCTAAAACCTGCTTGGAACTTTGATAGTTTATTTTCCTGCTCAACCCAATTGTGCAACCTGTTTGCTAGAATTCTAGTATAGATTATACCTAGAATGGACAGTAAATTAGTTCCTCTAAAATTAGCTGGGTTATTTTTATCTCCCTTTTCCTTGTAAATTGGCAATACCATACTTATCCTCCATTTCCTAGAAATTTGCTTTCCTTCCATTATTTTATTAAATAATTTTATCACTATTTTCCTTCTAGTTTCGTCAATTTGTTAGCTTTTAACTTCCTTATTTGTTCACAAAATTCCATGTCCGAGATATATCTATCTAATTCATTGTTTGTGGACCCCCTAACAAACTTCTTTCCATTCTTATATAATTATCCTGTCCCAACAGTAATTTGAAGTATGCACACCATTGATCTGCGCCTATATGCTCGTCTCTCCCCAATCTTTATATAGCCCTTATTACATAAATAAAAATATTTGCCACTTAGGCTTCACTTATCTTAACAAATTGGTGTTGATAATTCTTTTCAAATGGAAATCGATTTCACAAACAAATCGTTTGCATCCTCAGTCCACAGATAAACTCTGTTGTCAAGAATAATGGTTACCATGCCTTTCTTATGTCTTTTTAGTATTACCAACATCTGAAAACGAAACAAACCTAAAAATAGAATCAACTAATACAATTTTGAGTCGAACTAATACTCAATGCTCCATTTATTGCTAGTATTTACCTAGAATGCGTTTCGTTAGGATCTTCCTAACATCATCAGCTGTTGTCGACTAATGGATGCCGGTTCAGTGAACTCCTCGGAGGTGATAGGTGCGTCTCTGTCGGTATCTTGATGAACTTGAAATTTAGATTTTCTTCAAAGGTAGTATCGAAATTAAACAATTTACTTTCATATTTCTTTATAAAGGTTTTTTCCCACGTGGTTAATGCAGCTGGACCTTGGACACATGGGAAAAAATCTTTATAAAGAAATATGAAAGTAAATTATTTAATTTCGATACTACCTTTGAAGAAAATCCAAATTTCAAGTTCATCAAGATACCGACAGAGACGCACCTATCACCTCCGAGGAGTTCACTGAACCGGCATCCATTAGTCGACAACAGCTGATGATGTTAGGAAGATCCTAACAAAACGTGTTCTAGGTAAATACTAGCAATAAATGGAGCATTGAGTATTAGTTCAACTCAAAATTGTATTAGTTTTGTGCTTCATTGTATCATAGTCCTTAAACAACGGAATACAATCAACTGTTGGTATTTCGAAATTCATTACGCGATGTTTATTTTTTAAAATAAATATTTTTTCCCACACCACTAAATCTATTGGACTGTTTAATTGTTTTAATAATTTCACTCCAGGATTTATTTCATGGTTAAATGACCAAAACTTATCTGCTATGGCTGATTTATCAGTTTGTTTATACCTAATGTTATGAAAATATTCTTTTGTTCTAGTTTCCAAATTACGTTTCGTCTTTCCAATATAAACCTGATCACAATCTAAACAATTAGACTGATAAATATTAAAAGCAGAAGCATTATTAACAGTGAAGTATTCTTCATTTTTGAGTTTGATTTATGAGTCACTATGTTTAAACTCAAACTTCACTTACTTGTTGTTGTATAATTGAAATGTTTTCAAGATATCATTCGATCTCATCCTCAGCTGTTTGGTGACTAAATGAACCTTCCTCTTCTTCCACTACTACGGAGCTCCAATCACTCTGCCTTCTGGTGTTAGGGGCACTAAGTTTTAATACTTCATTTAATGCCGGGATTTCAAAATTTATAGCTTTATCACGGTTTTTGGTTATGAATATTTTTTCCCAAATATCCAATTCTATGGATGTACTTAAAGATTTTAACAGTTTAATGTTGTGGCCAATGTTGTGGCCAGAGGAACATTAAGTTGAAACAAACAGAAAAATCTGCAGTATCACACCATTTTTGGACAGAAAACCACAACATTGGCCACAACATTAAACTGTTAAAATCTTTAAGTACACCCATAGAATTGGATATTTGGGAAAAAAATATTCATAACCAAAAACCGTGATAAAGTTATACATTTTGAAATCCCGGCATTAAATGAAGTATTAAAACTTAGTGGCCCTAACACCAGATGGCAGAGTGATCGGAGCTCCGTAGTAGTGGGAGAAGAGGAATGTTCATTTAGTCACCAAACAGCTGAGGATGAGATCGAATGATCTTGAAAACGTTTCAATTATACAACATCAAGTAAGTGAAGTTTGAGTGTAAACATAGTGACTCATAAATCAAACTCAAAAATTAGACTGATAAATATCAGATTTTTTATTATTAGGAATTTTATATTTTTTAGAAAAAGTAGTAAATTTTTAATACTATATTTATTTTGAGGAACTAAAGTTATACCAACTTCTTTAAAATTTTTTTGAAAATGCTTATTAAGCCAAGGATGGTAAGTACATTTTTTTAAAATTATAATTGTCTTTTATTTTTTTAAGGGTAGAAACATCATTAACAGTTTTTTGATATTTAAATTTTTCAATCTTTTTTTGTATAAAATCTTTATTATAACCATTAATTAAAGCAGTATTAATAATATGTTTATATTCTTTATTAAATTCTTCTTTATTCAGAGGTATATTTATTATTTATTTATTATACAGCCGTCTAACTATTGACCAAATTTTCTTAGTATCATGTATTCTTGCTGCTTCATTTAGCATTCTGCCTATTTTCTCACCTCATTCCCTCTCTTTTTGTTCCATTAGACACCTGTACATCCATCTTAGGGTCAGGAAATTTTCCCTTTCCTCTTTTTCCCTTGATTGCCGCTAGTTCTTTAATTCCTGTGCCACTCTTGTCTTTGCCACCTGGCAATCCTTGTCAAACCACTGATGTCTTTAGAGCCCCCCCAATTTCATACTGGCCCCTGCCCTTTTAACAATATATTCCAGTGCTTCTAAGGCTTGCCCTATATTATTCTCAGTTAAGCTTTGTATCCTCACTTGTACAATTTTACTATTCTCTGAATTCAGTTCATTAACAAATATTTTTTGCATCTCTTCTTTCCACTTATACACTTCCACCACATTGAGATATCCTTCTTCAAGCTTCTTCATACACCTGTTGCCTTTCCCTAACTCTAATCTTAGTGGAAAGCGACAGCTTGATGTTAAAACATTCATAACTTCAAACTCTAGGATCCATTCATAAACTCCTACAGAATACATTAAAATATCTACCACACTTTGACCATTTTTATTAGCAAATGTGAATTCCCCTTCTTTGTCATCCGCAGAAATTAGCAAAAAGGGAATTATAAATAAAATTATAATATCACATCAGGGAAAGACAAAATTTTGGAAATTAAAAAGAAACTGATGAAAGACAAAGTCAGAAAGGCTATAGTGAGATAATGTAGTCTGAGTAGAGAAGATTATGGAAGTGCATAATGAAAATTGAGTAATAAGAGGGAAATAGAGGAGATGAACTCAGAAAAAGGGAAAATGAATAAAGGCGGGAGATAAAACAAAATGGAAATTAAAGTAAATGTAACCTAATATAGTCAATAAAATCCATTACTTTTAAACTCTTACATTTGTAAGTTTTGTATTACTGAAAGCTTTTGTACTTAACCTTAACCTAGATAAGGAATTAAAGGAGTTGATACTTCATGTTATTGCCTCACAAGTTTCCCCCAAGAGTTGCTGGACTATACTTCTTGATAGGCCTTGAGTGCATTTTGTGTGAATGAATGGATGCAACATTCCACTGATTTTGTGTCTAAATGAAAACATGTAAAACAAAGCACAGGTACTTATGTAACATGCAGTGTTAACTGAGTAATGGATTGCAGATTTAGCTGATCACCATATCACATTTCTGCAATAACCAGGCTTAGTGACTCATTCTCTACATTTAAAAACCAGGGAAAAGTGTATCAGCTGGATCAGCTTGAATTGAACTGGGACACAAATAAATCTACAGCTCCCATGGGCTTAAATATAAGGGGATTACAAACAGAAATAACACTTTTAAACTGAGCTGAACAACTTACAGAAATTAACAAGATAACACAACAAAACTGGAAAAACTATGTGAGACATACAGATAAACTACAAGATGATGACTTCTGGAAAGAAATAGCACATGACAAGATTCTAGAACTTATCATAACTTTGCAAGATCACATGATGAAGAGGTTACTATGAATTGCCTCTTAAAATAAGTGACACTGACAGCGATAGGGATGAGACACTGGCAGTTCTACTGTATTACAAAAACAGGGGAAAATATATATGAGTCAATTGGAGAACTTAATGTCAGGACAGCATATAAGCCATGGTAGCTCAATGGGTAAGAGCAACTGGACGGAAACCAGGAGATCCATGGTTCAAATCCTGGCTATGGCATTGAATTTTTCAAGTTGCTTTATCTATCCAAAGAAAAGTGCAACATGCTTGCTATATTACTTATATTCTTAAGATTAAATATATTATTACATTGTATTTATTGTCTTGCACATTGAATTCCATGTAATTACTTATTGCCCGCCTCGGAAGCGTAGATGGTAGCATGTCTGCCTCACACTCAAGAGGTCTCGAGTTTGAATCTCGGTCAGGGTGAGTTACCTGGATAAGGTTTTTCGGGGTTTTCCTTTATCCTTAAAGACGAATGTTGGGTAGCTCTCAGCTTCATGGACCCTGGTCACATATGAGCATCATTTCACCCATTTCATTCACCATCTGATATGACTTAAAATTAGAAAGAAAAAAAAATTGTAATTATTACAGCTAATCTAAATCTATGAATGTTTTGTATAATCTATGAATCTATGTATAATATCATTTACCTGATGATGCTATGAATTACACTGTAATTTTTAATGCAGACAGTAAATGAATGAGTGAATTCCACGAATTCCAAGCTAGCCTGCAGAACCTAATCTGACAACTTTGCATAGTAACTTTGTCCTCACTAATGTAACCTATTTCTCCAAATCTGCTTGACACTAGCCCTCGCTAATTACTTTACTTAATGACATCTTACCCTGAGCCAAACTATAATTATAATTAACTGTGAAACCTTAAAACCCTGGAACATTTAACAAATGTACAAAAAAATTCACAGTTGAGTTTATTATAATTTTTCCAACTGATCCATAATTTCAGTATCAATGTGCTGTTGCAGAATATTGTTGGCTCCAGCCATAGGATTTTTCTTCCTCTGTCAAACAATCAAAATATGGTCCTAAAATTAGCCTCAGATATCGCTCTGCATTGTTTTATTACAGAAAATGTGTCCAATTATTCTTCTAGCACTTATCACACACAACACTCCAATTTTTAGGTTATAGTGAGGTAGCACTGTCCCTACGCTTCTTTCAAGTTTATACTTATAGTGAGGTATTTCATGTAATGGTACAGGTTTCTTGGAAACTCTGTATCTGTAAGTGTTCACTTGTCCATCTAAGTGAAACTACAACTCATCAAGAGAAAAGCAATAGCTGTGAATCAATGAAACTACTTTTTATAAATTGGTAGTGGAACAGGGAAAAATACATTGATATTTGTGATAATGCAGCAAGAGAAGGCTTTACATGGGCCAGAACAGGGTGGTAAAACTGAAGGGTTTGGGAAGAGGGAGGGATCTGGAGAAATGCCCATTGTGTCACCAAAGGAATAAAGAATTGCACTTGCTTTCAGAATGTGAAGAAACTAGGTTGCTTAGGGAGAAGATAGGTAAAAAGGAATGGGCAAAGCTACCAAAAGAAATTCAAGCAATGAAGTTAATGAGTGTAAAAATTAGGAAACATTTAATTGAAATTGGGAACTTTTTGGTCAAAGTAAGAGGCAAATGGTTGAGGAGGATAAGTAAATATGACGAAAATAAAGATGAAGTTATTTTAGATAAGTTGCCAATAGGGACCCATTAGCTCGACAACTTCAGAGTTTGAGTCTATTGGGCCCAAGGGTAATCAGCAACTCAGTGTAGTAATAAGTATGTAAATGTATAATAATTTGTAATTGAAATAGAGATAAAAACTACTTACTTACAAAATGGTAAAACCACTTACAGTAATTCACATGCTTAGAGGGATTTTTTGTTCCAACACTTGCACTCAAGTATAACAGTATCACTTTAGTTTTAGTAGATGTGTAGCATTTCTCCCAAAAGATAGAGATACATTTATTTGTTCAATACCAGCACATTTAGGCATATATGGTAATGAAACAACTGACTTTAGCTAAAAAAGGTAATAAAATTATGTCAAATTCAGTTGAGCCACTAAGTTATCACTCTTTCAGAAGAATAATTATATCAACATATAATAAAAAAATTAAAGATAATATTAATTACACAGAAAATGAAGCTATTTAGTAAATATTCTCCACTTAACTTAAGAAGCAGATGACAATACTTCTATTATGTTTTTGCGAAATTAATTTTGTGGACATTTGCCCACATCTTCAGTCAAACACAGTTCGTTGTCAAATACACTTCATTGTCAAGGATACTATGTATTTACATATTTACATATTACCAACATCTGAAGACGAAACAAAATTTAATTTCGCAAAAACATAATAGAAGTATTGTCATCGGCTTCGTAAGTGGAGAATATTTACTAAATATTTTTATTTGTGTAGTAAAGATAATATATTACAAACAAAAGGAAACCTATAGGAAAATTTATGTAATAGCATAACTAAAATCAATACACTACCAAGAAAATCCTCTGTAGCAACTTTTAGACTTCTAAAAGTCCATGACTGTCTCAAACATTTATTCAGGATCCTCTGTGACCTTTCGATACACTTACAGAAGATATGGATGGAAATCACCTACTCCACTGCCCAACCTTTAGGTCAACAACCAACATAACAGCAAAATACTGGAATGCAAGAGCATTCATTGCTTCATTGCCAACTGCTTAACATTAGATACCAACCACTTATTTGTTCAGCTAATTTGTTTAGCCATTTTCTAGATTGCTCTAAAGTGGCACCAATATCATCCAGTTTATTTTCTGTTAAAAACTGATCTCCTAGAATGTTTCATGTGGAACACCAAAACTGAAGCGTGAAATTTGTTCACAATCTATCAAATTTATCTATTTTTGTTTTCTCTCCCCCAGGAAGTACAGTGTTTGGAAATGTCTCAACAAACTACTCCATACGCACACGATGAGCAGATTTGTGTTTAAAATAAACTTTATACATAACCACGCGCTCTTGCACAGATTTACTGTATCACGAGAAGTAATTGACTGATTGCATCTGACACAGCAGAGCAACACATAGTACCAATCATCTTTGAGTAGGAATTGCCAATCTGAAGTCTTACTAGATGGAAAGGCCATGATTGGGCTAATTGCTACATGCCGTTTCATTGCTTAATGTAACATTAAAGAAAAACTACTTTTGTATTTGATTCTCTCTTGTACATAGAAAAGTAGTAAGAATATGATTCTCCTATTTTACTAAATTCCGTTCTAAGTGCAAACTTACTTGTTTTCCTGACACAGACTGCCATGCCATGTCACATGGTATTTAGTTTGATCTTCTTGGGAATCCCATTTAGCTGGAACCAACATACAATGATTATTACTGAAGAACTACTATATGTAATTACTTTCGTTTTTTACTGCAATATGAAAACAAATACACAGAATAAGCTTTCTCTTTAGCTTCTTATTGTAACTTGTTATATTTTTTAATTTATGATCTTAATAATTCAGTTTCAACCTTTTCAACATCTCTAAAAGCTAGAATCAGAACTGAAAAGTAAAATGTGTGGTTTGCTTAAATGCATCTTAAAATACAACTACAAGAATAGCAAAGAGCAGCAGAAGTTAACAGAGAAAAAGGAATAAAAATAATTTTAATGTATGCTATTATTAAAAGGAAAGATGCTTGATATGACAGTTTTCTAAAAGAATCAAAGAATGTAGTGGCTCTACATTTAAAACAAGCTTATCAAGTTTTGTTGGAGGCTAACCTGTATTTTGTTGGCCGAACTGTAAGGAGATGAAAGAACACCAATGCTTTCTATTTATAAGGAGTTACCATGGTAGCTCAATGGTTAGAGTAGTTGTGCGCACAGCAGTAGATCTATGGCTCAAATCCTGGCTAAGACATTGAATTTTTCAGTTCTGTTTCTACCTTTCAAAGTTTGCCTACACTTGGCTGGGTGTGTTAAAACAATTTTTTATCATTGATTTGCATTATAAATAGTACTTTTTACTGTCTGTTTTACTGTCTTATTACCACCAGAGATTGCCTAGTTTTTTTCTTTCAGAAAATGAAAACAATTGTTGCACTCAAAGTTTAAACTGGTTTCAGTGCTTATTTTTCGTTTGATGTTTTTCTATTTGTTAAAAATTCAAAAGCATATTCAGTATAAAAATAAGATGCTTTTTTGCATTAGTATTGGTGAACAGACTTTTTAGTTGTACTAATGACATGGTTTTATAGTGTGTCAACAATACCAACTCCTAAATTATATTGCATGCCGTTATTGCAGATGTTTTGCAGAAATGGAATATATAATGAAATGATGAAACAAAACAAAACAATTCAAAATTATGTCACACAGGTAACATAACAGATGTAATATGCAAAACATAAAACACAAATCCATAAAATAGAAATAAAAATGATTTCTTAAATGAAGTTATACATTTATAATACGATACCAGTTGCACTCATACTTATCAGATGACATGAATTTATGCTATAGCTGGTCTACCCCATTAACCACAAAAGAAATTAAATATGGCTCAATGTTATCTTTGTACTGTATAGCATTATGACAACCTATATATTACAATTTTAATCTTGCATAATTAAAAAATATTAAAAAGAACACCTCTGAAGCTCAGTGACGGACACAGCAATTTTGATCTCAAATAATCGAGACATTAGGTTTAGGATAACTTTTTATTTTTAATGTAGCCAACATTTAAAAAATGTATCAACTTACAGGTCAAAACAATCATAACCTCCTGATGTGCCAGCACTAAAAGCTGGCCTGTGGGTGATAATGAAATATTACATTCATGTAACCATGCCAAATCCTTTCCATTTGTCTTCTGAACATCTTCTTTTGGCCATTCCCATGGATCGTTCTCGTCATCTTTGAAATAAACAAGATAAGTTATTTTCAACAACTGTCACTTTGAATGAACACTTAAAAACTAGATTTCAAAATTATGTACCATTACGATAATACGCAGGAAACAGATATCGCTTCACAGATTCAACATCAATAAGACTTCCAATAGTATTAATTTGACAGGACATTTCAGCTGTTTTTTTTTTTAAGGTAAAATATCAAATGTCATTCCCAATCTCTTCACACATCTTGTGCCATGTTTGTTTTGCTGTCATGCAGCAGCCATAGTGCCAACATTAAAGCCCCTAAATTATAATTTGTAGACATGCATATTTTCGAGGAATAAATAAAAACATTAATGGTATAGATATGAAATTTTTGTATAATGGTCTCCAAAATATTTTATTAGGCATATCCGAGATCCAGCCTAGTACGGAAACTTTTATTAAGTAATAAGTTTGGCAAATCTGCAAACAACTGGAGCTGCTGCACTGGAATGACTGGAATGAATGAAATCAGCTAAATTGCCAAAAATGGTGGAGGAGCAGCGAGCACGTGTAGAAGAAGCAATGACAAAACTAGTTAATGAAATAGATAAACAGCATTTACGAAGGATGCAGGTAAAGCTACATGCTAGTTAGAGTTCTCAAATTCCATAAGGCACCCATTAATCTCATTTGGTTAGGTGACTCAATATATGGTACTTTATAGTACAGTTTTCATTCGGATAATGTAGTTATTATCTCCTACGTAGACGCAAATTATGCTTTTCTGTTCATTTAATAGCTCGATTAGTTTATAGTGAAACTCAAGAATTCATTTTACAGAAGAGTATTATGAGATTAAGGAGATGGAGTTTTTAGGTTAAGAATAAAAAGTAATCATTAGTTGCGTAATTGTATAAAAGGTTTGGTACGTCTTTAGTATGGTGTCCCAGGTAGTATGTTGCACATTAAGTGTCATTATGTCTTAAAGAATTGAAATAAAACAAGTTAACACCTTTCGAAATGCCTTGAATCTGTCATAACCTAACTTACTGACTAACGTAAATCCTCCATTGCTTGCTTTGCAGGTGGACTGCAATTCGGATATTCTTTAGAGCATGTCTCGTAAGAAATTTTGTCTAAGTCCAACATCGGAGGTACGCACAAGGGCTGACGGAACCCGCCGAAGCAACCTCTCAGTTGTAGTGCTCCTGA
This sequence comes from Mantis religiosa, assembly GCA_030765055.1. Classification (NCBI taxonomy): domain Eukaryota; kingdom Metazoa; phylum Arthropoda; class Insecta; order Mantodea; family Mantidae; genus Mantis; species Mantis religiosa. Next base: position 52,649,340 of record CM060956.1, read on the forward strand.
CACGTTTATTGGCGTAAGTTTCTGTTGCCAATCTTTAGACCAACACCCCAAGCATCTATTTTGCAGATTTTCGAAACTTCACAGGTGCACAGTACATGTGCCATTGTTATCAGGGCCGTAGTAGAGGGGGAATGCGGATATACGCCGTCCCCCCACTGTATTTTGGAGGGGGACGCAGTCCCCTTACTAATAATATTATTTATACTTTTTAATTCATTACCGTTCTTAATTTAACATTCAAAATACTGCAACAATACAAAAAATATACTTACATTCGAAATACATTCAAATAATATTTATGACTTAACAGACCTCCAGTACATATTTGGAACTTAAGAGGATTACATAAAAGAATGGATAAAAAGATGTACGTATGCTGAGGACAACCAAAGCAGGAAAGCGAATCTACAAGTGTAGAATTCTGTTTGGTTCTCCAGCATCTGGAAAAATTTTTAGGTAAGCATCCCCCAACTTTTTTGTTAGGAATACGGCCCTGATTGTTACCCATTGTTAGGAAGGTAGCAGCTTAACTATAAAATCTGAAAATTAATATTCCACCGGGACCCTGGCATTCAGTAAATAAAGTTATTAGGGGGAAGTTGTATCTGAAACCAATGGCTTGTTTTATAAGTTTTATTGATCTTGCGCCTTTATGCGAAGACGAGGAAAAGTGTATGCAGTTTCTCTACAACGAAAGTTTGTTAAGAACAAGAATGTAGTGCCGGGAGTGCAATGCTGTCCTACTTCAATCAAAAATACCCGGCATTGTTTAAATTTTCATTGACTACAGATTTATTTTTTATTTATTTCTTTAATTTTTGTTATTTGTTATTTTTATTCTTTTTTTGTGATTACATCCTCTAACGTTGTCATATCGGACAATTCTTTTAAAAACGTAGTTAAGAGAAGACCTGGCATTGCAACAAAAAGTAGTGTAGTTGTTGGATCAACAACAGGCAGGTTCCGTCAGTCCTTGTGCGTGCCTCCGATGTTGGACTTAGACAAAATTTCATACGGGACATGTTCTAAAGAAGAGCCTGAATTCATCTTTTAGGCAAAAAATAAAAACAAACTTTATCAAACACTTTAAATTTTGCTGGGTTTGACTTAATATCATAGGAGCAAATAAGAAGTTTGATGGGAGGGATGAATAACTTTGTATCAAATTAGGTTTGTTTCGACATGCTTCTGAATTAATTCTGAATTATGTGAGTGTGCATAGTAGATAATTAGCATTGCAACATTACAGAAAATCAAATCAGAACTTTCTGAATTTGCATCTTTCCACATATTTGGGAACTACTTCAGAAGTATTTAGAGCTAGTGAAATCTGTTCTTGATCAGGACTAGGAACTGAAAATTCTGGACACACTTGAAAGTGTAGCCTACTGCGCATGTTCACATGATTCAGAATCTATTGGAAAGTGTACTAAGTATCTCTATAATCAATTTTCTTCCAGAATTCAGAAACTGTAGATAAAAGGATGTTAAAAGAAACTAAGCTGTATCTGATAGAAAATGTATTTTACTCAATAGAAGAACTCAAACATGCAAGTTCTATACTTACACTTTAAATATTTACAAACGTCTTTTTTGCCGAGACTTTCACTTGACAATATTTACTGGACAGAATAACACCATCAGTACTAAAAAAAACTTCTCCTAAAACTCTTAAATTTTTTTATCTTTACACTTTAAAATCATGTACTTTTAGGCATGGTGACATCAAACTGACTGAGGTTTCAATAAAATGTACAAGAAACTTAAAGAAAGCTGTAGAGATGGGGATGGAGGGGGAGGTAAGAAAGCATTAAACCTGTTACTAAACAAACAGGGAAGAATGAGATTCAAACATTCAAGGTTGACTCCTTTGTCCTGCATGAACTTTGCTACCTGTACGAATGTGCTACTTGCTAAAGGAACCTTCGAAAAACGAGTGGACAGGGCCGCTGGCATTTTTTATGTAGACATAATGTTGGTTTATTTAATTTCTAATCAGTTGCTGACTACATTATAACAATCCCCAAAATATGGCTTTGGTAGAAGCCCAAAATAGTGTGGTCTGAAGTAATGCAGATTCAGATTTAATGTGGGTAAAAGAGTGACCCTTTTAAAAAAAAAATATTGTAGTTAATTACTATTTTTTTTTTATTCGGAAAGTTGAGATAAAAATATTCTGCAAACAGAGGTTCTGCAGTATAATTTTGATTGCCATCTCTGTTGACACTAGCCACTGCATTCCAGGAAAGTAATGATAGATGCCACCTTTCTTGGCCTTGTCTTTTTCATCAGCTCATACGAGGGCCGTTCAGAAAGTAACCTCCGATCGGTCGCAGTGCGGGTAGTGGGGTGAGTAGCGACGCCATCTGTGCATTCACGCACTCAGGTCAGTCGGCATCAAGCCGTGGTTGAGTGAACTTTGTATCTGCGCTAGTTTAGTGTTTGTGGCCATTTGAAATGTGTGCTGCAATAAAAAACCTCGCCAAATGTGAAGTGCGTGCTGTTATAAGGTTTTTTACAGCCAAAGGATATTCTGCAGCAGCTATTCATCGTGAGCTTCCGGTATCGTTTTTTTGCACGACAACGCCCGTCCTCACTCTGCTCGCAGAACAACAGCCCTTCTTGAGTCCTTCAAGTGGGACGTTTTCAACCATCCACCTTACAGCCCAGATCTGGCGCCAAGCGATTATCACCTCTTCATGCATATGAAGACGAGTCCCAGCGGTTTGATGACGACGAAGAGCTCAAAGATGCGGTCACAGGCTGTCTCCAGGTACAAGCAGGTGATTTTTATGCAGAAGGAATTTCAAAGCATGTGAACAGATACGATAAGTGCCTCAATCGTTATGGAGACTATGTAGAAAAATAGTGCAAAGATGTAGTTGTAAGATGTATATATTAAAATATTTTTATTTAACTTGGTGAATTTTTTGCAATCAACCGGAGGTTACTTTCTGAACGGCCCTCGTATAATTCTGCTGAATGAAATCAAGCACTCCAGGTGGGGAAGGAAGGGGGAATGTGGTGATATCTTCTGCATCTTAGTCACAATCTTAGGGGCGTCTCTGTTGGTATCTTGATTAACTTAAAGTTTGGGTTCTCTTCAAAGGTAGTGTCGAAATTAAACAGTTTTCTTTCATATTTCTTTATGAATATTTTTTCCCACATGGTTAATGCAGTTGTACCCTGAACATTTTTTAATAAGTGGATTTCTCATTCTATATCGTGATTATCATGATATTTTAATAATCATTTGCGGCGAGTGGAGCAAGAGTGTCACCTCAATTTTCTTTCACTGTATCTTTTGGTGCTCGGTAAGAGGCTAATAGTAAAAGTTGCCCCAGAAAAAAAAAAAGCTATTTTTCCAGGTAATTATTTGTTTTATGTGATTTTTATAAAAGAACTGCTATTGCTAGAAGCATGTATGAATTAAATTTTATTGACTATATTTGGATACATTTACACATATTACAGTTTTCTTTTAATTCGAATACTTTAAGGGCCGCATTCATAGTTATCACTTTGGTCTAGACTATCTTCCGACTAACTTGGTCTGGACCAAAGGCAGTCTAACTTTTTGGTTTTCATAGACGTGAAAAGCCTCGGACCAAGTAAAGCCGTGGACCAGCACAGAGCAAATGTTCCATGACGTAGAAACGTTGTGCGCAAGCACGAGTCCCATAGAATGCTAAACAAACCACAGTGTATCTGCAAGTTTATACATCTCTGTGGTACAATTACTTTCTTGGAAGTGTTGAAAACAGTGTTGTTATGATAAATTAACTTTAAAGAGAGTCGATTAAAGACACTAGACAACACTTACTTTTAAATTTTTCCGGAACTAGTTTCAGAGGCTTTGCCTCTATCATCGGCCGGCTCTCGACTGATTCTCGTTGGTGTAGCTGACGATACCTTGTCACAGGTCTCCTCTGGTGGCGGCTCAAGGAACTTGCTGAACAAATCCTTCTGGGGGATGTCGAAATTGAATACTTTGTTCCTATTTTTTGAAATGAAGATTTGTTCCCATGTGGATAGTTCTTGTTTTCCTGATGTATGTTTCAGTAGTTTTGGTTCTGGATTTATGTTGTGGTTTTTTTCCCAAAAATGTGTGGCAACTGCTGATTTTTCTAATTGTTTATATTTTATGTTTCTAAAGTGTTCCTTTGCTCTTGTTTCTAAATTTCTTTTTGTTTTTCCAATATAAATTTGACTACAGTCATTGCATTCAATTTGATATATACCAGATTTTTTGTTTGATGGAATGGCATCTTTGATGTTTGAGCAAATTAGGTTTTTTAAGGAGAAATGGTTGACTGGTGCTAGTTGAATATTTTGTTTTTTGAAGACTTTTTTGAATTTATCATAGGCCCATGGATGGTAAGTGAATTTTTTGAAAATCATAAAATATAAACAATTAGAAAAATCAGCAGTTGCCACACATTTTTGGGAAAAAAACCACAACATAAATCCAGAACCAAAACTACTGAAACATACATCAGGAAAACAAGAACTATCCACATGGGAACAAATCTTCATTTCAAAAAATAGGAACAAAGTATTCAATTTCGACATCCCCCAGAAGGATTTGTTCAGCAAGTTCCTTGAGCCGCCACCAGAGGAGACCTGTGACAAGGTATCGTCAGCTACACCAACGAGAATCAGTCGAGAGCCGGCCGATGATAGAGGCAAAGCCTCTGAAACTAGTTCCGGAAAAATTTAAAAGTAAGTGTTGTCTAGTGTCTTTAATCGACTCTCTTTAAAGTTAATCTCTGTGGTAGTTTCACAGCAGTTTCTTAATCATTCTTATGGTTGCTGCTGTTTAAGGTTCGGTAACAAAGTTTGGTGTGCTGCTAGTTCAAAAAAGAACGAACATTATGGAAAATAAATCTGTGTCGACAAATACAAATATGAGAAAGGAGGAGGTATAGAGGGAAATTTGTAACGAGTTTGCTGATAATGTGGCTTGTTGATGCCTGACTAATATTGTGCAGGTCTGCAGTGTTGTCTTGATCTCTTCCTCATGCATAATACCGAAGTGTGTTAGGATTTTAATATTTATTATTCACTTATAGACATTACAAATGTTTCAAGCTTTGTCAATTCTAATACATTTATATTGGTTAAATATTCACAATTTTACATATTTACAATTTTCAATATTTGAGTGTCAGTTGAGATACTTAGGCCTTGTTTATCATCCCTGATGTACAGGTTAGGATGAATCATTTCTATCAGCTTTCTGGCATTTGCTTTACTAAACCTGTATCTGCTTTTGAAGTTTAGATCGTTGTACTTCACAATAATTTCTATTCTTGGTAGATAAGTTTTCCTCAGTCGTCTTATTTCACAAATTCTCTGCACCACAGCTACATTCAACACTTCATTATCCATGTTGCAAAGATAGTCTGCCTTTAATTCTTCCCTCGGAGGTAGACCAAAATTTGAGCCGGATTAACGTGTTTGATCCCAGGACTATCGCTAATCCTGGTTTATGAATAAGAAAATCGATGGTCCACCGTTGATCCACCAGAAGTAGCAAGTTTTACTGGACCAAGACTGACTATGAATACGGCCCTAAAGTTATCTTAGGATCTTATATAGTCCAACAGTGTGTTTATATTGTGTTTGGTGGCCCTTCCGCCTCTCCAGTTCCCATTTGGGTGCATTTATTTCCTACCTTTTCTCTGATCTATTCAGCTCTCACTCCAATTTGATTTTATGTCCTCTATTTGTTCACTTTCCTTCCTCTCACCTTATCCACTACTTCACTCTTATTACTCAGTTTTCATTATACACTTCCCTAATCTTCTCTAGCTTGATTTCATTATTTCATTACAGCCTCTATTCTATGTCTTATTTTCTCACTTTGTTTATCTTATTTAGTTTTTCTCTAATTACCAGAATTTCATCTTTCCTTAACTAAAATTTACGATAATGTTATACTGGTATTTGTAATTCACTCTTTTACTACTTTGAAATTTTAGGGTATTCAATAGTTTCTTTGTATTTTTAAACTTAATCTTACCATTTAGTCGCCTTAGTTTAGCATTTTTCTTTGTAATGCAGTGAACAGTTATTTATTTTGTCACTCATCGTCGTCCCATTCTTTCTTCCAGGAGTTTCTTTGTATCTTTAAACTTACTTTTGTTCTCATTTCTGTTCTGATCAACGCAAACTGTTGTTCATTTCATTGTACAACATCCTCTTATCCCACCTGCTTTATCTTGTCCAAACCTTATTTCCTCAGATTTCATTGTATCCTTCGATTCTTTACATAATCTTAACATCATATTCCTCTTCTGTTTACCATTCACCATTTTCATCTCTCCATAACCTATACTTATTTTGCTCATTTCTTCCCTTCTCTGCAGAAGTGCATTTCTCCCCCATTATTTTATCTACCCATTCAAATTATTTGTTTGTGAGATTTTCATCTCCATTTTTATCAACATAATTTTTATTTACATATTCTATACCTGACATCTGAGTTGTTGCTGGTATCATCACTTTTTAAATTTCTTTGTCTGCTTTATCACTTCGACCACCAATTGTGTACTGGTGAAGTTCGCTAATATTTTCCTTTTCTCCTTCCGAAAGACAAGGCATCACATATCTTTCTAATATCTTCCCACCTAGTTTTGTTTCTGTCTCATATCTTCTCACTCCTATTTTTCATTCTAAAAGATTTTGTATTTGCATCTCACATCCATTCCTGCATGCTTTTCAGTTCACATAATCACCAGGTTGTATCTTCTGTTCTTCTTTCTATATTATTTCCTATTCATTTTTTTATTTATTTATCATAATTTCCTCTACTTTGTTGCTTACTATGTCTTCTTTATTCTCTTTGCCTATGTCAATACTTTGTACCAACATATTTTTAAGTTCCTTTAATTCTCTTAGCACTTTGTTTTGTCTTGCATTGCCTTGCTCTTTGTTGCTATTGGTTCTAACTTGTGGTTACAATCTCAGCATGAGTCTGCTCACTACCACTGCCCAACTTGTACTCCTGTACTAGAAACATGTATAGTGTACTTGTATTGAAGCAAAGTAAATCCAAAGTATAAACTTGAAAGAAGCGTAGGGACAGTGAAGCACAAATTAATACAAAATTGAATCGAGAATATATTGACACATTGCTTCACTCACACTGTTTATTCACAGGACATGTTTCAAGAGCTCTCGCTCCTATCATCAGCTGATACTCGACTGAGCTGATGATAGGAGCGAGAGCTCTTGAAACATGTCCTGTGAATAAACAGTGTGAGTGAAGCAATGTGTCAATATATTCTCGATTCAATTTTGTATTAAATCCAAAGTAGCTTAAAATGTTTGTGTGAAGGCAGTGTTTGAAGCTTCTTGTGGTGCATTGGTGTCAGAATAGTTTTTGTAGCATCTATGACAGGAGTTGCTTTATTCCTAGTTGTAGAAATTGGACAAGTGAATCTATAAAAAACTGGTAGTGATTCACTTGTCCAATTTCTACATCATTCATGTGGACAAAACTTCCATATTATATTCAGTTTATTTAGGTGATCTGATGAACGTTTCCACTTGTTTTAACATAATGTAACTATGGGCTGGAGCTTAGGTTAATTACACTGAAATTCCTATTGCAGGTATGTTCTGAAACTATAAAAGGAAAACTGACAAGAGGAAGCAAAGAACTGAAGATGATGCTCAAATGGCATTAAACAAGATCAAATCTTTAACATTAGTCAAACAGGATGCACTGAAACACAACATACCAACAACTGCATGTCAGTTAAGATTGGTTCAAGATATGTCAGAGAGGCTAGTTAATATAGGAAGATTTAAATCACTGTTCACCCAGTGACTTTGGGGAAACCATTTTACAGACTTTCTGTGCATGATCTTAAGAAGTTAGCGTATAAGTTTGCTTAGGTAAATAGTATTGTTCATTGTTTTATTAAATATCACAGAATGGCAGGCAAAGACTGGGTGTCTAGCTTACTGAAGAAACACAAGGATCTCTCCTTTCGTACATCAGAACCAACACGTGCTGCCAGAATGTTTGGCTTTTCAGGCAGTAATGTACTTGTCAACCTCCAAGAGCTGATAAAGAAATATCAATTCCCTGCAGACAGAATTGTCAACTGCAATGAGACAGATATCAGCAATAAAAGCCAGGGAAAATTATAGCTCAGAAAGGATTCGAGAAAGTAGAACATATTACTTCCTTAGAGAGGGCAAGAATGTAACAATGCTAGTTTGTGTCAGTGCACTGGGCTATTTTATATTATATTCTTTGAGTATTCAAGAGTGAGAATGATCCCACAGCTACTCTGTGGACCATGCCAGGCACTGTAGCATATACAAATCATTCGAGTTGAATGTTTCCAAATTTTCTTGGTCATTTAATTCAGTACACACATCTACAGCAGAGAAAACAGTGCTAATCATTCTTGATGGTCACTCATGTCATTAAAGCATTGAAGCTATTAGACAATAAGGTCAAATATTATCATGCTAACTCTGCTACCACACACTATTCCATAAGCTAGAAGCACTAGATGTATCAGTTCTTGAGCCTTGCAAGGCTTTAATGTCTCAAGAAATTGATCTATGACTGACAAACCATCCAGGGAATAGATTAACAACTATGACTTGGCTGCTGTGAAAAGAAGTCTTTAATTAGTCTTCACACCTAGCAACATTGTGAATGGTTTCAGAAGGATGGGTCTCTACTGTAAATCCTGACGTGTTTACACACTGAGATTTTGCTGCAGTTGAAGCCTTCAGTGATACAAGGAGAATGGTGAGACAGAAATTTGTAATGTGTAGGAAAATCAGGAGGTTCCGACCATACTTGGACCCAGTGTTTCCTACACTCCCATTTCAGAAATCTCTTCCTTACCAAAGAAGTCTGCAGATAGAAAAAGAAAAGGAACATAACGCATGAATGATCAGAGGAATCGCAAGTTAACTGTATAAGAAAAGCTTGGAGGATAGGTTGAAATCCAAGGAAAAGAGGTGTCAATTGGGTAAGTTGAAAAATCATCCATCAAAGGATCAAAAAGGCATAAAACTAACATTTGATACAGTAGTAACACCATCCATGTCCACAATCACTGAAGATGACACCCTATTTTTATACTGCTCAGATGAATATATAAAACAAACTTTGAAGTGGATTAAGTACATTTTAGTGCAAAGAACCTGCTAAGGACAATTTTGTATGTGATACATGCTGTTAAAATGAACAACCGACTATTAATCAGCAAAACTATTTGTAGTCGGTTGTAAGTGGGTGTGAGGCCAGCAGTCGGGTTGGTAGGCCTTGGCCCTCTAAGGGCTGTTGCGCCATGGGCTATTATTATTATTATTATTATTATTATTATTATTATTATTATTATTATTATTATTATTATTATTATTATTATTATTATTGACACACTGTCACATTTTTATATTATCGAGACACTAGTTTCGGAAGCCATTGCCTCCATTTTCAACCTCTCTCCAACTAGCGTCTGTTGTTTACTCTCCTCTCTCTGGCACTGGAACTATGAACTTTTTTGTCAAATTATCTACTGGTGGGATTTCAAAGTTCATTACTCGGTCCTTATTTTTCCACATGAATATGTTCTCCCACGTTGTCAGTTTATTTAGGATATCACTCCTTTTAATAATTTGACAAAAAATTTCATAGTTCCACTGCCAGAGAGAGGAGAGCAGACGACAACATATGCTAGTTGGAGAGAGGTTGAAAAGGGAGGCAATGGCTTCCGAAACTAGTCCCTCCATAATATAAAAATGTAAGTGACGAAGTGTCAATAAACTGACTATAAATAGTTTTTCAAATTAATTTTGATGTCACTGTTACTAAATTCCTCCAATCATGTATAACTGACTATTATTTGCTTTGCTTTTATTATCTTGCTTTCGTCTTGTCCTTTGCATATTTGAAACTAATAATTAGCAGGTTATGAAATCAACACAGATATAAGGCCGTTGAATACATAGAAAATGAAGCTGGCTACAGTGAAGCAATGAATATTACACAAATATAAATATTTGTAACAAAAGGCTTTACTTTTCTTAAGAAAATGGTATTAATTCTTCTTTCTAATGGAGATCGATTTCAAAAACATTGTTTTCATCATTAGTCAACTGCGTAGTCAAGGAATCCGGTTACCATATTTTTCTTATGTCTTTTTAGTATTACCATCTGAAAACGAAACAAACCTAAAAACAGAATCAAATGCTGGTATTTCAAAATTCATTATGCGATAGCACAAAAGTGAATCAAGAAGATATTGACACACTGCTTCACTCACACTGTTTATGCAGTGTGAGTGAAGCAGTCTGTCAATATTTTCTTGATTCACTTTTGTGCTAAGTTGTGCTTCATTGTCTCTACGCTTCTTTCAAGTTTATACTCATTACGCGATGTTTATTTTTAAAAATAAATATCTTTTCCCAAACCATTAAATCTATCGGACTATTTAATTGTTTTAATTTAACTTCAGGATTTAATTCATAGTTAAATGACCAAAAATGATCTACAGCTGATTTATCAGTTTGTTTATACTTAATGTTACGAAAATGTTCTTTCGTTCTGGTTTCCAAATTACATTTCGTCTTCCATTATAAACTGATCACAATCTAAACAATTAAATTGATAAATACCATATTTTTTATTATTAGGAATTTTAACTTTTTTAGAAATATGTAGTAAAGTTTTAATACTGTATTTATTTTGAGGAACCAAAGTTATACCAACTTATTTAAAAACATTTTGAAAATGTTTATTAACCCAAGGATGGTAAGTAAATTTTTTAAAATTATAATCATCTTTTATTTTTTAAGGGTAGAAATATCATTAACATTTGTTTGATATTTAAATTTTTCAATCTTCTTTTGTATAAAGTATTTATTGAAACTATTAATTAAAGCAGTATTAATAACATGTTTATATTCTTTATTAAATTCTTCTTTATTCAGGAGTATATTTATTCATCTATAAATCAAACTATTAAAAACAGCAAATTTATGTGAAAAAGGATTAAACCTTTTATTTTTTATGTAATTATCAATATGATTAGTTTCCTATAAATACCAAAATCTAATTTATTATTATTTCTTATCTTCAAATCTAGAAAAGGAAGAAATCCATTAATTTCAGTTTTTAATGTGAATTTTATAGCTTTATCTTGCAAATTTAGTAATTTTAAAGCGTCATTAGTTTATCAGGAACAATAGCCAAAGTATCAACATATCTATACCAGATTTTAAAAATCAAAGGAAAAGCATTAGTTACTTGCATTTCGAAAAAACTATAAAAAGATCAGCAAGAAAAGGTGAAAGAGAATTACCCATTGCTAAGCCAGACGTTTGTTGAAAAAATTCACCATTAAAAGTGAAAAAAATTTGATCCAAACAAAAATCACTAAGTTCAACAAAATCAACTATTAAGTCCTCATGTAAATTTATTGAATTCAGCAACATTTTTAAATAAATTAAAAGTTTTCTCTAGGAATACTAGGAAATAGGCAGTTTTACATCAAAAGAAATAAGTTTATCAGTTTTAGATAATACAACACTGTCAATCTTTTTTACTACTTCAAAAGAATTTTTAATACTTAGAGGGTCCTGGTTGGTTTCCTCGTTTATCCTTTCCTTTGAGATATTAGGTAAAATATATATGTAGTAAATTATCTTACATTTAAAAGTACAAGAGAGCCCCAAAAATGTTTTTGTTAATGTTAATTTGTCTAAATTACTAAATTTTTTATGTATCCATTTAGCTAAATTGTAAGTTGGCAAGTTTATACAATTAACAATAGGTCTCATTTTATTTCCATTTTTATGAATTTTAAGAAGGGCATAAATTCTAGGTAAAACAGGATTACTAACTTTTACAAAATGTTTTTCTTTGTCTGATATAACTTTCACTTCATTTAAGTATTTTAATAAAGTTTGTAATACAAGATTTTAAAGGGTCTTTATTAATTTTTGTAAAATCTTCACCTTGAAGTAAAAGTTTTACTCTATTAATATAATCAGATTTATCTAAAATTACAATTCTGTTACCTTTATCCGGTTTAGTGAAAATTAAATCATTTTGATTTAATAATATGTTTATTATTTCTCTTAGGTTGGTATTTATCTAATTTTGTAATATTTTGTTACATTTCAATTTAACAATGATTTATTATTTTCACTTAAATCTTGACTAGATTTTTCTATATCTGCAATATAATCATCTATATTGTTTGAAAAATCTACACACAATTTTAAACTTTGATTAAAAAATGTAAGTCTTTTTCATGAAGGTTAGAATTTGATAAATTAAAACATTATCTTTATTTTGAAGGATGTAAATTAAAAAAAAAAGAAAAAAACAAACAAACAAACAAAAAAAGGAGAAGAAACAGGAATAGAAACAGTTTACAACAGGGTACCAAAATCTACAGTCGAAGCAGAAATTAGAGAAAGGGCGTACAGGATTGGCAGAACAAATGGAACAACTCAATCAAAGGAGCAATAACAAGGAGTTTCTTTCCCTCCATTAGAGAGAGACTCAAGTTGAATCTGTCACTCACGCCATGTTTTACAGCTTTAGCTACAGGACATGGAAAAACCAATTCATACAAACACAGATTCCACATCACAGATAACCCTACATGTTCATGCAACACAGGATGCCAAACAATACATCACATAATAATGAAAGCCCAGAAGTATTACAAACAAATTAAGATAAGATATTAAGAAAAACGGAGGAAGCTGGCCAGTGACTGCACAACAGCTTGTATCCAAATATCTGAGAGACTTCCAACAATTTGCAACTCAATAGGTTTGTTAAGTGAAGTGCAGTGTAAAAACCAAGAGTTAAAGCTGTGACAGTGAGAGTGATATCAACAATGATTACAAAGATGATAGTAGGAACTATAAGGGTATAAAACATGATCATACCAAGAAATAACTTGAATACCAAAGAATGCAAAGCATGTAATATTACTTGTAATGGGGCATGCTGTTAATTCTTCTTTAAAAAAAAAAAAGAGCACACACACACACGACATGAAGGTATGATTCCCTTGTTTGTTGCTCTCATGATGCACATTTGTACCTGCACACTGAGAAGCATGTGTGTGCATCAGTATGCTATACATTATCAACTGTTGGCATATCCTCTTTGAAAGAAGATAGTGTTTTACTGTAGATATGGGCAATTCCCAATAGCTGTTAGAGATCGCGGGCATCTGTTTTCAGATGGGGTTGAGGGAAGCCTTAAGTTCCTGGGTGCTAGCCTACAGAGCTAGTTGGTGTGCTAGATCACCAGGTGTCCCGACCGAGGTTCTTCGGTAGTCTTCCCAGATGGGTTGATGCACATAAGTGGCATATCCACTTCCACTCTGTAATGGGGGGGGGGGTCTTGTTAATCTCTAGGTCTTGCCCCACTGCAAAGAGCCCTGGAGTACACATGGTGCCCCTGTAGGGGACAGCTTGGTACCTCCTGGGTGAGAAGAGATGGCTGTTTACCGTCCACGTGGATACTCTCACCATTACTTGATTACTTGTAGATGTGGATGAAATTAAATAGCAAGAGAAAAAGAAAATGAGTTCATGATTTTAATATCTCATATGCCCAGCATGGGGCTTATACTTACATCTAAGTGCATGTTTTACTAAAAGCTCCGGTAAACTATCATTCAAACTATCGAATGTACCCCAAAAGCTATAAAGAACTTCTGCAGAGAATTTCTCTGTTACTGAGAAAGCAAGACACAAACAACAGGAAGACTATAAGTTCTTTAGGTAAGTTTAAAGCTTAGAATAACTTATTACACAAATATAACTATTTGTAACAAAATCTTCACTTATCTTAAGAAAATGATGTTAATTCTTTTTAATTGAAAGAAGAATTAACATTCTAATTAACATTCTAATTAACATTCATTAGAATAACCTACTCAAAATATTACCTTTTATTAGGTATGCTTTAAATTTCTTCATATGGACAAGATATATGAATAATGCTTGTGCAATGCTTTGGATTTGTTTTACTTACAACATTATTATTATTATTATTATTATTATTATTATTATTATTATTATTATTATTATTATTATTATTATTATTATTATTATTATTATTATTATTATTATTATTATTATTATTATTATTATTATTATTATTATTATTATTATTATTATTATTATTATTATTATTATTATTATTATTATTATTATTATTATTATTATTATTATTATTATTATTATTATTATTATCTTTATTTCTGGATATTGAACTATTGGGAACAGCTTAAAATGCTTGAGCTTTTAGTTTAAAGAGGAGAAACAACAGTCTAAAAATTGCGGAGTAATTCTCTTCAGCAATATGATCAGCACAACCTCCATGGGGTAACATACTAGCCCGTGGTTTCTGACATTATGGGTTTAAACTTGGTGGAGAGCAAAGGGACATTCTTAGTATGACTTCCTTCAAAAAGGAAGTAAAACTGGTGGTCCTGTGTCCAGTACATAAAAGCCTGATAAAGAGGTCTCAGGCCTGATAAAGTGCAAAATTAAGCAGTCTTTCATGTCCAGTATAGAATGGGATGCTGAGATAATGATATATTTATAAGGGCGTTCAACTACAGCGGTCATCAGCGCCCTTTAAAAAACTAGTCATGGCAAAAGCCAGATATAAAACTTTCTAAAAACTATACAAGTGTAACAAAACCTATTAAAAATACACGTACATAAAAAAAATCAATCAAACCCTACTAAAAATTTTGTTCACTAAATCCTAAACTCTATACTAGAAAAGAATCTAATCGTCTCCACGCACGGCCTACACGTGGGTGGGCCTGTTGACTGTCTCCCTCAGCCACGATGAGGAGCCCACACGAGGGAGACTGTTGGCTCGGGACCCCGGGTGCACCAAACCCTTACCTACCGAAGTAGGCCCCTGGGGGGATGGGACGCTGAGAACCAGGCAGTTATAAAGTCCATAAATAAACTCTATTTCAATGTACTTCAATGTGAGTTTATTCCTGCACCATCAAAGAAGTTATGAAAGAATATTTCCGAAATATATTTGGAACTCTGAAACATGCCTGTGTTGGTGTAATAAACATATGCCATGTCCCAGAAACAGTGCCTCATTCTTTTTCAACTGTAAGGGCAATGTTTCTGTTCTGTTAGTTTTGGTTGAAACAAATGGAATTTTAATTGCTATAGAAGCTGATGGCTATGTCCAGAATAGTTGGACATAGTGTGCTGTGAAACTCAGCTTTGGGAAGGTGCCTTCACAGGACACTTTGGATATGCCTGATTCCAAGAGGTTATGGAAGGATGATCATTGTTCACTATTTCCATATTTTTTTGTGAGTGATGAAGCTTTTGCATTACAGAAGCACATCATGAGACTATCCTTGAAGGGAGTTTATGAATGAAAGTTAAATTTTTAATTATGGGCTTAGCAGAGCTAGAAGGGGTATAGAGTGTGGTTTTGGAATGCTTGCTTCTAAATTCAAAGTTCTCAGTACAGCTATAGCCTGGAAACTTGATAAAAGAGGCAGAATAAGTTTGTCCCGCAAACTTAATTAGACTAAAAGATGGCATTTTTAATGAGCCAAGTGTAGCAGATAGGCTGGTAATACTGGCAATACAGCATGTGTTGGAGAGATTGGTACTCTGCAACACAAGAGCAGCAGCTGAAGCTGTTGAGTTAAGAAATCTCTTTATGAAATAAATGTAGTCCTTTCTTGGCAGAATTAAGTGCACTATAAAAATGTGAACGTTCAGCACTTTATTATCAGTAATTCTGGTTGTGCAAGAACTGTTAATCCTTACATAATTAATACATATTATAATATAGGTATAGTAAATTTATAATTGAGTCTGAGTTACCATTTAAATTTAATGATTTGGACACTTTCAGCCATACTTTATCCAACTAGTTCTTATTCAAATGCCCTGGGAGCAAATAATCATATATTATAGGAATTTTGTTCTTCACCCATGGTGGCACATGAACCTCTTCAGTGCCTTCTTTCAGGTAATACTAAAAAATGCAGGAACAAAACTTTATTTGAAGTTGTTACAACATGACTCATAAAAATGGAACATGCAGTGTCTTATCACACATGTGTACAGTACAATGCTGATGAAATCAAGTTGTAGACCAGCGTCAGCGATTCTTGTTTTTTTCATTACCCATTTATTGCGCTCCAAGGCATTGTAAAAAAATTGGATGTCCCATTTCAAAGATTATTGAAATCATTAAATAGCTATGAAATATTAGGGTTGAAATTGTACAACAAATTACCTCAAGATTTAACTAAACTACAGGGAAATATATTTAAAAATAGGCTCTATGATATTTTTTAGTAAATTTTCCTTTTTATTCTATATCAGAATATTTAGAATTTTGTTCATGATGTAAATGAAACATGACAGAAAAGTATATATATTTTTATATGGTGTGTTTAGAGATTACTCATATATCCAATGCTGTACCTGGAAGAATTGCAATTCTATACTTAAAGTTAAGATTTGTGATATTATCTATTGATTAGCATATACATTATATAAATTATTTTGTTGTATATTATGTAATCATGTTTGGGTTTATTTATTTTATGACATGCCATCTATCTTGATTTCTGTATATATGACTTATATGTTATGACATTTATCTTGATTTCTGATACTTGACACGTCCAGTGTGCGTCGTCCTAATCTGTTTTAATCTCTAAGGTCCATTAAGTTTGTTCTGAAAGTGTACAAGCGTAGCATTAGGGCTTTGCTAACTTCTTAAGGGACAAAATAAATTGTGTTTGTCGGAAATTGTTTTACACTAGCCGTATGTAGGCCAAAATTTGGAAAGGTGGAGACAGACTGAAAAATTCAAAACCATAGCTGGGAGGTCCGTGGTTCAAATCCCTGCTTTGGTATTTAATTTTTCATGCTACCTTTCCAGACCTTGGCAGATCCGTGGTTCAGATTCCTGAATATTAAATTCTTCAGTCTATCTTTCCAAACTTTGGCTTACACGGGCTAGTGTGAAATAACATTTTCCATTAACTGGCCTAATAGTGGTTTGAACTTAAAAGTAAGCCTTGAACTTAAAAGTACTTACACGTTACCATTAAGGTGATTGTCAATGTTTTGTTGATATAGTGGTTTACCGGGAAAAATGCGAGTCACTTGGAGAATTTAATGCCGTGCTGTCGCGTTGCCGTGACAGCAAAATGGTTAAGAGCAACGGGACGGAGACCTATAGACGTGGTTCAAATCCCAGCTATGGATTGAATTTTTCAGTCTGACTTTATCTTTCCAAAGTGGGTTTAGCATAACTAGTGTTTTCATTTGGTTACATGATGTCAGAAGCGGTATACACAAGCCATAATGGCGGTAATGTTGAAAAAGCTATTGGCCAAGATGGAAAAGATGGAGTCCAGAATGTAGAAAATGAAGGCTGAAGTGAAATCTGTAAATTCTGGAATGGACAAAATAGGAAGTGAAATAACAATAGTTAACCCGGTAATGGATCAAGTTGAGGCAAAAATGGAGAGCGTTAAAGAAGAGATGAAGACGGAGCTATCAGCCAGAATTGACAAGCTAAAAAGACGTCAGCGAACTTGACAGCGCGTCAGCATCCTGGAAGAGTGGATGACAGTATCAAGGAACTGAACGCTATGGTGGGAAAGATAGCGAAAGAGCTAAGAACTTGAAGGTCAAAACACCAGGATGCAGAACAACTGAGTGGGATGGCTCAAGCGGTATTGTCTCTGGCGCACATTTGGCATACAGGGGTTCGATTTCTGTGGCCGATCTTCCTGACTGTATGTGTTTTTGGGGGTTGCTAGGTGAATGCTGAGAAGGAAATTTGCCTCATCTCCCGCTTTGCTTTTATTTCATTCACTTAATTCTCTCAAATCCAATTTTTCCAGCGAAGTCGCCAGTGGTGCTGCGCTGCAGTAGAGTATGTACTTTGGAAATACAGTGTTCGTCCGAGAGAAAGCGCAGTTGTCGGCCGGCCTGCTGGATCATGCGGAACAGGCTGGAAGATGGCGTCTGTTTGTGGCGACCGGGAACTTCTTCGGACTGAAGAATCTGCTTATTAGGGATCCCTTGCGGCTGTAGTCCCATCTGACTTGTTCTGGCTGCCTGTAGAATACTTTCATCTAATCCTTCCTCTTGGAATCTGACACACATAATAAGCCATCCACTACGCCCGAATATGACGTGACCTTCGAAGCCTTCCGCCAACAATTCGTCGCTGTCGTGGCTACAAAAGAGGATCTATACAAAAGGCCGCACAGGGATGGACGGCAGAAGACCCGAACCGATTAGGTGGTGTCTGGAGACATCTGAGAAGCTCTCGAAAACTGCTTTGGATATCATCTGGCCGCAACCTATAGTAGACAACTCAAGTCGAGGGCGCCACAGCCAGGGGAAGTGCTGTAGAAGTTCGCTCTGTCAGTTAACAGTTGGCAAGTTAAGTTCTCATGAATCTCCCAACACCAGCCCCGTGTCTTCGAGATAAGAGTATAAGAGCCTCCATGTGATGCTGACGGCCAGTTGAGGATAGATTGGCCAAGGTCGCTGTCGCTACCTCAGAACTAGGAGCATCCTACATACCGACCCAGGAATTTTGAAGAACTTCCAGCGATGTGTGCTGGGGGTGTGCTCAGACAAGACCACTGATGAAGGGTGACGTGCGTGGGAAACGAGGGAGTGCCGACGAGGTGAGGTTTAAATCGGGACTACTATCACTTACCCCTCGGGTGATACAGAGCTCCTTGTGCAGTTAGATGGATGACAGCATCGTTGCGAACGGATGGGTACAAAGGACACAGCACAGGATCCTTGTGGACATGGGTGCAACAATGACCATGATCAGACCTGACCTGGCGAAGGAATTGCCATCAAGGAAACGCTATCAGCTAGTGATGGCATTGGACCACATCTTATCTGTCGAAAAGGAGGTCTTTCTGAAATTGACCGTTGGCACAACCTTGTAAGCCGTGAGTGTTCATTGCCGAAGTGGTTGAGAACTGATACTAGGACTCAACATCCTAAGGAGTCACAATGCGATAGTCAACATCAGCTGGGAGATACGATGTGGCTGTATCGCCCTACCCAGACTAAGGTGCTTTTTCCAAGCTTCAATAACCCTGGCAAAGACCATACCACATGGTGATGAGGATCAGTAATGAGTCTAGTTCATCCAGAAGCTACTCTGAGGGAAGTTGTATTCAGATCACCTTGTTTGCTACGATAGTGCTGTTTGAGATGACTAGCAGTGTCACCCTGGCCACAAACAGATGGAGGAGGCAAACAGTAATGAGGATGCAGGGTTTGGCTTACTGCTTGTTGGAACCTAACAAAACCAGAAAATATAATTCTTTCTGTGCAATTTTCCAGTTCCAGTGCGTTCAGTTTTTTTTCTTGGAAACATTTGCTTTAGAAGCACTCAAGGGAATAAGTGAATCAGTTATTCAATGAAACTCATAAAGTTACAAAGTCTTGAGTGGACAAAGCAGTGCAAGGCAATACAGTGAGTTGTGTTATCTTGAGTGTGTGAAATAGTGACTTATATGAACATTAGCACTACACTTATCTCTGTGGACCAGTCCTGTTTGTATAACCTAGGTTTAAGTAAAGCTCTTTTTGGTTTCATTTGTCACTTTGAAACACTTGTTAGTGCTAATCTATCAATTAATCTGCCTGAAACTATTCATGAACTGCAAAACAGAGAAGTAGACTAAAACTAAATTCTTCTAAGAATAATTTTATAAGTGCATTACTTTTTCTTTTTATCAGTGAAATATCTCTTATGTTTCACTATGTATTGTGTTGGCAAATTGTAATAAATTCCTAGATATACAAGTATAAGAGAGAGTGCAAGTGTGTGTGCGTGCATGCGGCATCAAAAGCATCTGATATGAATGTACTAAGCAGGTTTTAGAAATTGGTGACCCAATTAACATTTGGCAAATGTTTTGCTTTTGTACCTTAACACTTTGTGCTTGTAAACATTCTTCCAGCTGGTTAACCATAATTGTACCAATAATTTTGTTATTGTTTAGGCAGAAATGCATCGTTGTGCTGCAAGATGTTGTGAAAACAAAGAAGCATCTCTGGAGAAGGTCCAAGAATGTACTGAAAATTGTGCCATGCCACTGAACCATGCACAAAAGTATGTGCAGGGAGAGTTTGAGCATTTACAGGTATTTATTATTGCAATTATTGTACTTAGTTTACATAAAGGAGAGCGACCCTTTTATTTGCAGTTAAAGGAAGTGAAATTATTTTATTGCAGATGAGACATGTACGAATACATATAATTGAAAAATGCAGAAGAGGGGATCCATTACATTACAGACATAAGTAGTGCAACATATATGTACTGCATGGATGGCACATATACATAGTACAGATATGCTTAGAACCATAAGGGTCTAAAGTACATCATCATCGATTTTAAATTTTATCATGTATGCATGCTCCTAACATTTGCCAACCTTGTAGTCAATCAGCTATAGATGTGCTTTAGTCCTCATGTAAATTTATTGAATTCAACCACTTTTTTTAAATAAATTAAAAGTTTTCTCTAGGAATACTAGGAAATAAGGCAGTTACATCAAAAGAAATAAATTTATAGTTTTAGATAATACAACACTCAATATGTTTTACTACTTCAAAAGAATTTTTAGTACTTAAACTTTTAAATTTATCAAAATTACTAAATTTTTTATGTAACCATTTAGTTAAATTGTAAGTTGGTGAGTTCATACAATTAACAATAGGTCTCATTTTAATCCCAGGTTTATGAATTTTAGGAAGGGCATAAATTCTAGGTAAAACAGGATTACTAACTTTGGATTGTAACTTATATAATGGGAAGTAGTTACAAGAATATATACCTTTCTTGGCATTAGTTTGATCCAACACAGCCAGTATGTGCACTGTCAAGCATGGCCACAGTGTGAAGATTAAGGTATTAATATCTACAAGACCTTAATTTTGGGCTATTGGATAAATTGACATGTTTGTTTTGTTTCTTTACAGAACAGGCTGCAAAGATGTATAATGCAATGTAATGATGAAATTCGTGACAAAATGGGACTAAAACCAACTGAATCTGAAGTAAGTATGCCAGAGATGCAGATTTTGAAAGGGTGCAGATTTATTTGTATAACCTAAGAATATCAGGATAATACATGTTTTTGACTTTGAAAACATTAGTGGGCTGTCAGTGCTAGGGTTGAACCAAAATAAGTAAAGCATCTTTTGTGTATGATGCTGGATACATAAGACATTTATTAACACCCAAGATAAGAGGTTCACTATTTATATTTTGAGTCTTGGCAATACTGATTGTTGTAGGTTGCATGTGCCATTTCCGCTGGAAAGTTAGACTTTATTGGTCATAACCTGCTTCAAATATTTTGCCAATAGTGTTATTTGTGTTGTTTACAGTTACTTGAAAATTATGTCTCAGTGAAAATGTTTATTCAATAATTATTATGACATTTCATGTGGATTATCAAGACAAGAGTGCATTAATCAACTTCTACATTTGGTGATACAGCTCCATCTTTTGCTACTGTGAAATGCTGAATCAATGAGTTTAATCCTAGCTGCCATTCACTTGCTAATAAAGTTCATTAAGGTCATCCAAAACCATTTTACCAAAAAACAATGATGCTGTACAAAACCTGATAACGGAAGATACTCATCTGACATACTGTGAGACAGAGGCAACTGTTGGTATT
Organism: Mantis religiosa; assembly: GCA_030765055.1. Classification (NCBI taxonomy): domain Eukaryota; kingdom Metazoa; phylum Arthropoda; class Insecta; order Mantodea; family Mantidae; genus Mantis; species Mantis religiosa. The sequence goes on from CM060956.1 coordinate 52,671,104, forward strand.
AGTTCCACCAGCATATATAAAATAATATTGCATGATCATTTAGCCATGACAAAAGTTTGATGTCGAATCACACATAATTTGATGCACACTCAAAAAGTTACTTATGGTGATAGGTGCACATAAATGCTCAAATACAATGGTGGTTATTCAAAAGAAGTATTTTAAGATTTTAACAGGTGACAAATCGTGGATCTATGTGTATGAGCCAGAACATAAACAGCAGTTGACTGTATTGGAACTTCGAGATGAACCAAACCCAGCAAAAATTTGAATAGTTAGAGTCAGATGAAAAATTCAATGCCTTAGTTGTGATTTGAACCATGGATCTCCCGTCTCCGTCTGGTTGCTCTATTGAGCTACTATGGCCGACATGCCAGCATGACATAAAATTCTCCAACTGACCTATATACTGCAGGTAAACCAATAGGGGCTCTCATATACAATGAGATGCTTTCCAGCAGCTGTGGCAGATACTTGGTTTGCTGTCAGAGGTAAGCTGCTAACACCAGAGCCTATGCTCGTAAAAATGTCTGTTTGTGTTCAAATTATTTTGACCACCCCATAATGTTGATGCTTCATGAACATCTGAAAGAACTGGGTCATTTTCTTGCTCACTGCTACCTATATCCTCAACACCACCCTAAAAATCTAAAAACTGTCACCAATGTCTAAATCACTGTCAAACAGCAAAAGGTCCTCCATATTTCCTACACAAGCTAATTTATATGCTTTATTTCTAAGATAAGCCATGGTTAGCACTGAGCTTTAACAATTTCAAATGTACTATTCAGTTAACTCTTATAGCTAAAAGAAATCACATTGAACCCCGAGAGAGTATAAATAACTGAATAACTGAGTGAAATCTACAGGTGCATAAGGCTACCATAAACATCGGTTGTGAAATTCTCAAAGAGATACATAGAGATGCTCACAGAGAAGTTTCTTGCTTTACAGCATGTATGTGACACAACATAAACATTGATTATCACATAAACGGAACCCTTAAACCTTGAACTGGAGAACATTTCACGTACGCAGCTAATATATGCATATTGTTCATATGCACACAAAACAAAATGACTCACAAATTAGATGTGTTTGACTCAAAGAATAGCTTTTACTACTGTGAAACAAAGTAGTGAAATTTCAACAATTTGTGAACATAGTCTTTAATGGTACCGTAGTTGTATACTATCTTTAATGAGCTTTCAACCAGGCTTTGGTTTGTTAAAATAATCTTATAAATATGGAAGATACGGATATGTATTTATGAAGCATTTTTGTAGCATTTAACAATTTAAATGTGTTATGCTGTTTATTGGGTATCTGTTCTCGGCCCGTGGAGCATTAAATGACCATGGCTGAAGTGGTTAATTGCATATATGTTAAAGTTGTTGTGTTGTTCAAGAGGTCCCAAGTTCGAATCTCGGTCAGGGTGAGTTACCTGGATAAGGTTTTTTCCCAGGTTTTCCCCTATCCTAATAGACGAATGTCGGGTGACTCTAAGCTCTATGGACCCTGGGCTCATGTGAGCATCATTTCACCTATTCCATTCATCGTCTGATATGACTTAATGTTGGAGGACGTAAATTACAAAAAAAAAAAAAATAAATAAATAAATAAATTGTTGTGTTAAAAAAATGTATATATGTTAATGTAGAATTAAGTTTGTTGTGTTCAAATTTTAAGATAATTCTTCATATTGGGCAATCATCAGAATATTTGGAAAATAATTATTGTATTGTTAATGAAAATAGATTCCATGTACAGTAAAACCTCGGAAATCCAGATCCTTTTAAACTGGATTTCACTTAATCCGGAGAAGCATTCTTAAAAAATCTGCAAATTACTAACAAGTTACAGTGCTGCACTAAGAGAAACTTAAGGAAATTCTCCATTTTATTTTTGCAAAGCCTGTAAAATGGGTATTTCATAGGAATACTAGAAATACATAGTGACAGTGGTGCATTAGGCTGCACTCCTTCCACATCCTTTCTGTAACTGCAATAGGGCTTGCAACTCTTGTCAGAAGGTTTAGCTTAACACTTGTCTTTCTCAGTCATTAGCTAAACAAATAAATCATTTGAGTGCCTGATGTTTTTCAGTAAACCTACAATATCATTGGGGTGAAGTAGGCATAAATCACTTACAATATACAAAAACTGAAAATTATCGAAAGGCTTGAAAATGGTGTCACTGTTGTATGTGTATCACACACAGTTTCTGACATAAAAAAGAAAAAGGGTGAACTCTTTTCAGTTTTTATTAAATGTGATGTAAATGAGAAAAATTGTCAGGTCAAACAAATGTGGTAGCCAGTTGAACAGATGTTAGAAGATGCAACATACAAGTAGTACAAACAATTTTATGCAAGGTGTAATTGCAGTGAGAGGTGTTGAAATTCAAGCTGCTGCCATAGATTTTCAGCTAGTTTGGGCTGGTTCAGATGGTTATGCAAGCGTCATAACACAATGAACAAAAAATGTGTGGAGAGAGCTTAAGTGCTGATATGTCAGCTTTGGATCCATTTTAAAAAAAAAAACTTGTGTGAAGAGAGCTTAAGTGCTGATATGTCAGCTATTGACCTATTTAGAAAGAGAAACTAAAAACTATCATTCAAGAAGAAAATTATATTTTCTTAACTGTATAATGCTGACAAGACACATCTGTTTTGGTGTGCCTTGCCTGAGAACACAAAGCCTCCAAATCCTTGAAAAGATGCCTGGACAAATGCAGAGAATGCATTTCTGCACTATTATGTGCTAATGCAGAAGGAAGCTATATTTTAAAGCCAGTTGTCGTAGGTAAAAGAAACCAACCAAGGACTATTAAGAATATTTTATCCACATGGCATGTGCATTACTTAAATTCAATGAATGCGAGGCTTCATGATTGGTTTCACAACCATTCTGTACCTGTAATAAGAAGGCACAAAGGAAATAAAAACCAAAATGATGTTAAAGTCATAAACCTATTGGATAAAATACTTGTGCATCCAGATACAAAGAAACTAGTGCAATTGGCAAGATCGAATGTGTATTCTTGCCACATGACACAACTTCCTTGATAGAGCAATGGACCAAGGCATTAATATACACTGCAAATCAGTTGTACAAAAAGAAATTCGAGTCTGAAGTTTTCAAAGTTGAGGAACCTCTGGACAGTGAAGATAATCAGGAAGAAAAAAAAAAAACTCTCCAGAATATAAAATGATATGATTTCAGATCCATGATTTTCAATTTTGCAAATGCAGTAAACAGCATTCCTAACTCTACATTGACAACTGCGTGGAAGAAACTTTTGTATGATGACAGTGTTGAATTGGATACCAATGCAACTGAATTAAATGACTTGCACCAAACACTGGTTACGAGTGGCAAGAAAGCTGTTACAGTAGACAACATTGAAGGTCGGCTTGACGGAGATCAAGATGATCCAGGCTATCACATCATTATTGATGAAGAAATTGTGGAAAGAGTCTTTGTCATATTGTGAAAGAGATATGTGAAAAACCACAAAAGAAAATTGATAGTTTCTTCACACCAAACAAATAAAGAATGTGTAATTAAAACAAGGTGAGACTATTGTATCTTATGTTCTGATAAAATTACACAGTACATACTCTAATTATGTTCACAATTTTTCTTTGTGGTGTTGATGTTTATTTCACCTAGGTTGTTTATTGGTTTTAAAATGTTGTTTAAAATTTAAAGTAAAAAATGTTAAATGTTTATGTGTTATAAAATGTTAGTATTTATTGATGGCAGGAAGGCAAGAGACATATAGCTGACAATGAGGGCTTGATATAGTATATATAATCAGTATAGAATGGTTACTAAGGGTGACAAAATCAACATCCGGAAGACATTGATTGATATCTGAGCAAGGAAGATGTGGTCTGAAGAATTTGTGAAGAATTGTAATGTTTTAATTTATAATTTGTGTTGGTGAAGTAAATAACCATCTTTAAAGAAATAAAGTATTATTATTTCAATAAATAAGAAGAAACAAAAATATCGATCTGAGACCACATTCCAGAGATAGTTTTATGTTCACCGATTAAAGTGAAGCTGGAGAAAAGACGTTCTTTATCAAACTGTTATGTATTCTAAAGTATTCACAACACAACTCAATGTGAAGCAAATTATTAAATACAAAATTAGATATATAAAATATTACAAATTGGCATCCTACATGATGAATTATAAAAAGTATAATTAAAAACCTTATTTCAAATCTTAATGTAATTAACTGCTGGCATATGTCTGTCTTTTTCACTACTTCCAAAATATCATCAATAAAAGTTTAAACTTGAGATCCTTGTCTACCCTTTGACTAGCTCCTATTTTTTGATTAGCATATGTTGTGCTATTTTAGTACAATATTCATGATGAACTGGTATGTAAATACTTTTTTGAAATCCATAAATTACATGTATAACTCTGCTCTCTGTTGCCAAATAATTGTATGTCATTATTTTTATTTTAAAATTTATTTATTTATTTATTTATTTATTGTTATCTGAAAAGGTTCCCAGAGCCATAGCTCATACTAGGGAACAGTACAAAAATATATAAAATGATGGCAAACAGCCCTTAACAATACTTGTATTACATTTTCATAGTAGGAATGAATTACCGTACAAGAATAACATATATGAAACATACAAAGATACAAACATTCACTATGACTCAAGAAATAATAGTAACAAAGAACTTAACAGAAAAAAAGAAGCTACATATTCTATGGGACATTAATCCATATTAATTTTTAAACAGTTCAGCTTTCAAACCAGCTATAAATGTGTAACACTTTATCAGCTATCAATATATGCCTTCAGTAAATTTTCAGCAGCTTTCCTTTTAAAACCTTTTATGTTCCTGCAGCCATTTTAGTTTTTCTTTTTCAGCCCACATTTAAAGTCTTTCTTCCAGTACTTTAGTGTTTATATTCCCTAAGGTGAATAATAAGCTGATTCCTGTATAATTTGCTAGATTACTAATCTCTCCTTTTGTTTAAATATTGGCATAATAATATTGCTTTCCTCCATTCTATTGGACCTTACTCTCTTTAAATATCATAATAAATACCTGCACCAACCTAATCATCCTGCTTTCTTTAAGGCTCCATGCCCTACAAAATTAGAAAAGGGATTCTGGAAAGAAGTAAAAACAAGAATTGAAGATACTGAAAAACAAGAATTAATGCCTAATCTTAATAACAAGAGATCTCTTAAATAATATAAAACATTGAAAAATGGTTGGGGCAGAGAAAAATATACTGACATCTGTGATAAATTAGGAAGAGAAGGGTTGGCATGGTTTAGAACAAGAGAAATATACTTAAGGGGTATAAGGAATGGATATATTAAGGGAAGAAGTCCAATGTGCGAAAAAGAAGATAGTACTTGGCATTGTATTGATTGTCAGAAAACAAAATATTGGAGAGACGAATTTCTTTTGCATAAGTGGGAAAACATACCAAATGAAATAAGAGACAAACGAATCTTGAATCTAAGATCAGAAGAAAACATAATAAAACTGGGAAAATTTATTGGCAAGGTAAAACAAAAATGGCTTTGGAAAACAAGGAAGAGTAATGAGAAAAGGGAAACAAAAATCTAGATCCCAAGTTTTAAAATGCTCCATTATATACACAACCTGGGTTAACTATAATGGGGCACAGGAAAATGCAACTCCAAAACGAGGAGTATGTAAGATTTTGTATTCATTATATACTATATATGTTATATTTATGAAGTTGTATATGCTAGATATTGTAATAAGAAATAGGAAATAAACTCTGCACTACTATACGACAACGACGACGGCGGCGGCGATGGCGATGCGGCGGCGACGACTAACTACCACTATGCTGCTGGTGCTGGGAATTTACAGAGAGTTGCTGCTTCTGCTCTTGTTCCAACTTTTTAGTTTTAAAGGGTGCCATCTGTATGGATTTGAGTCCATCATCTGGATATCTTACATGTGTGTTTTCAAGGGCATATGCTTTAGCTTCTATAGATCATTTTTTTATTTAAAATCTGCAATTAGATCAAGGTTGTATTCTAGTTCAGTGGATTATTAAAAGGCATGAGAGGTTACGTTTCATTAGTAGTTTATTTCTTAATTGTTTACCGAGCAGGTTGGATCAGGTGTTTTGTCTGTGGCCCTGGTTTGTTTCCTGTGGCCAACCTACCTGACCGATGAGTTTTTTCAGGAGGTTTCTGAGTCGCCAGGCAAATGCTGGATAAGTTAATTACATCTCCCAAATTTCCTATCCATCCATTTCATCACCATTATCATTTCACATCATCTCTCATCTGGTGGTCCCTTTCAGGATAAAAGTATTGGCGGATGTGTTGGCACTTTCATGACTCCGTGACCATTTATTTACCCAGCTTTTATTCTCTGGATGTCTTAAAAGATTTTATATGTTAAAAGGGCTTGGACTTCCAAATCTCTCATTATAGGTCTATCACATGTAAATGCTTATGTCATTATAGGAGTAGTTTTAATAACTAGTAATTAACCTAACAACTTGATATAGTGTGCACTCAAGTATCATGGAAGTTGAAGATAATGTTAGCAGTACTTTTCAATACTTAAGAAATGGTGTTATATACAGTAAAACCTCTCTAAAACGGAACATGATTATTCCAATATTTATTTTCCATTTTCCTAGGTTTTCGTCTTACAGAGGATTGTGTTTGAATACAAAGAAATTACAGAAGCTGCAGTCGCTCAGGTTTACAGTGAAGGAATAATATAGAATGAAGTGTAAATAATAATTGTAGTTTATTGCCTAGTTTCTCTGTCTGCATATCAACATTATTTGCTTCACCATACACAACATTCAAAAGAGTGATATGGCAATGTTTGAAACTCTCAAGGCATCCAATGGAAGTTCTGAAATTGTCTTTGCTTAATTTTCTAACTGTCTCTAAAGCTTGAGTCTGAAGCAGTGGTCTAGAAATGGGAATTCCTTTAGTGCACGCAACTAACGTACTACTCGAACACAGCATGATTTAGCTCATCATACTTGGTAGACTTTGTGATGCATTTCTCAAGCCCTGCTTTTCCCTTTAACCACTAGTCTTTAATTTTTATTTTTTCAAAATCTCATAAATCTGAGTTTTTCCCACTTTAAACAACACAGTTAATTCTTAGGTAGACATTAATTTTTTTTCATGTTCTTAAGTAACCTTAGTTTTTTTTTCTCCAGTAATAATGTCTTATGTTTAGAACTCATTTTACAGAATTTGTGTACACACACACTATGTTTTTAAAAATCACCAAAGTTCACCACTTTCTTCCACTCTTACTTGTTCACTTGTGAATAGCACTGAGAATGAACACACTACAAAACAGTTGTACCCTTATCATGTGTGTTGGATGAGAATTGAGAGAGCTAATGGTTTGTTTTTCGTTTTTCTAGAAGTATTTAGGACTTTATGGTTCATGGAACTTAGGTGCAAGCACAGTTGCCCTAAAAATTATTGCACTTTTTAAAATATGCACATTGTAACCCTTTTCATATAAAGTAATCCCTTTTAATCAGGTTATTTATGCAAACCGTTCCCCAAAAAAATTTTGTTTCCACATTAGGCAGTTTTCCAGCTTAGCGTATAATTTTACATGGGAAATAGCTCCATTCCGAAATGTATTTTTGCTTTGCCAGGTTTCTGGCATATAAGAGGTCCGTTCTAGGCAGGTTTTACTGTATGTGTTAAACGTATTTAACCTTGAACAACACCATTTTTTCCTGTAAGTCTCTTTAATATCATAAAGTGGTAATATAAAAATTATTTGTGGTTGGTTTATTGACACTCGTCACTTACTTTTTCATATATTTATGAGAGACTAGTTTCAAAGGCCCTGGCCTCCATTTTCAATCTCTTTCCAACTGGCATCTGTTGTTGTCTGCTCTCTCTGGTGGTGGAACTATGAACTTTTTTGTCAAATTATCTACTGGCGGGATTTCAAAGTTCATTACGCGATCCTTATTTTTCCAGATGAATATGTTCTCCCATGTTGTCAATCTATTTTGGTTTATCACTCCTTTTAATAATTTTGGATTTGGATCAATGTCATGGTTTTCATTCCAAAAATGAAATGCTACTGCTGACTTGTCTTCTTGTTTCAATCTGATGTTTCTAAAGTGTTCTTTGACTCTGGTTTTTAAATTTCTTTTTGTTTGACCTATGTAGCATTTTTCACAATTCTTACAATTTATTTGGTATATTCCAGATTTGTTACCTGAAGGAATTTCATCTTTTGTTTTTGAATTTAGTAATTTTAAAATTGAGTATCTATTAGTAGGTGCCAAGATGATATTTTGTTCCTTGAATATCTTTTTAAATTTGTTAAATGTTTTGGGATGATATGTGAATGAACTGACTATGCTGTTGCTTTCTTTTTCTTTAATAAATGTGGTTGCTTCCTTAATGGTTTTCTTTAGTTTAGATTTTCTAATTTTCTTCAACACCAAACTTTTGTTGTATCCGTTTTCTTCTGCTGTGTGTATTATTGCTTTTTGTTCCTTGAAATATTCTTCTTTTTCCATGGGTATGTTGACTAGTCTGTGTGTAAGGCTGTTTATTATTGCATGTTTATGTGTAATTGGGTTGTGGCTATTATTTTTTATATAATTTTCTGAATGTGTTGGCTTCCTGTAAATTCCAAATTTTATTTTTGTATCATTCCTGATGATATTTAGATCCAAGAAAGGTAGTTGTCCATTGGTTTCCTTTTCTATTGTGAATTTGATAGTCCTTTCTTGCAGATTGAGTAATTTTAATGCATCATCTAAATGTTTACTTGGTACAATTGCAAAGATGTCGTCACCATATCTATACCAAACCTTGAAGATCAATGGGAAGGACTTTTTAATTTGTGTTTCAAATGCACTCATAAATAAGTTAGCCAAAAAATGTGAAAGTGGATTGTCCATTGATAATCCTGATTTCTGCTTGTAGTGTTTTCCATTAAAGCTGAAGAAGTTTTGTTCAATGCATATTTTTGTTAGAGAAATATATTCTTCTGCTTCTATTGCTTCCATATCAATTGTAGCTAGCCATTTTTTTAACAAAGTCTGCAATTTTTCTGTTGGTATGCTTGGAAATAAAGATGTGACATCAAATGAAACCAGTCTGTCATTTTTGTCCAAATTTATATTTTTTATTTTTTCTACTAAATCTAAAGAGTTTCTTAAATTTGCACTTTCAAATTTTGGAAAACTATTAAATTTACTTAGTAACCATTTGGCCAAATTATATGTGGGGGCATTTATGCTACTAGTAATAGGTAATTATTAGAAAATTGTCACAAACATCAAGGAATACCCTTGAAATGATTCACTTGACAAAAAAAGTATGAGAGATAAATTGTATGTTTTAATGAGATTGAGTGTGAACGTTTTTCTAAAATTGCTATTTTTGAATTCAGGGGACCTCAGAATATGTATTTCCACTAAATCTCAGTATCATTTCTGGGTGTAATGCAGTGCTTTCCTATTTATTGTAGAGAAGGTAAAACCAGATATTGGTTAGAGTGAAGACAGGCGAAGTTATATATTCACACTATTTAGTTATTACTGCTCAGTAAAATACAGCCTAACTTATCTAACTAAAGTGCAACTTGCAAACCTACATATACCAGACAGCCTTCTTGGAATGACTGGTAAGTCTTGAGGTGAATTCTAATCAAGATGGTATTGCATATGGTGCAGATTCGTTTCTGATAATATGGCATTTATGACTGTATTTCCTGTGCATCTTGCATACCTAAGTATTATAAGCTCAGAGCATTATAAGCAATTTAAAAGCAATAAGCAGTGAGCTTTTCATCAGAGCTTTTCAACCATAATGAAACACAAATAAGGCAAACCATTAAAAGGTGTCCAATGTGGTCTGTCTCAGAGCTTTGCTAGTTTTCTTCTTCTTTGACACTCTATTTAAAGCATCTCCTATCCAGTTTCTATATCCTGTTCTTGTTGCATCCTCTTTGATTCCTTCCGTCATAATTTAGGTCTTCCTTTATGGTGCTGGCCTCCTAGATCCGATAATAAAACCTTTCTAGCTGAATCATTTTCCACCATTCAGATAACATATCCTGTCCGTCTCAGCCTACTTAGCTTTTTATATTTGATGCAATCAGGCTCATTATGCACCAGGTAAAGGTGTAAAGTTGTTTTCTGTATGCCATGTTCAATGTCAGAGTGCTGCTCAGTTATAGGACCAAACGAACAAAACAAACAAACAAACAATAAGTTCAAAATATACTAATTCAAATTCTGAGCATTAGACACGTACACACACACCCCACCACCCACCCACACTTATTTACCCTCAAAGCGTCTTGTGTTAACTAATTTCCTTTTTCCCATTATTTATTTTTTTCTTGCTTTCTTATACCCGCATATTTTAATCAAAAACCTATTTTTTTTCTTGTAGCTCTCTATATGCATACCATAAATAAGGGTAATTAAATAAAAGATGCTGTTCTTTGCATTTTACATAATTGATGATCATTAATTAAGGTTGGTGTTGAATATGATAAAAGCCATGCATCCCTTATTTGTTTTGCAGATTTCACGCTACAGCCAAGACTTCGAAAATTGTGCAACAAGATGTGTGGATCATCATTTGGGTCTTCTGCCAAGTCTACTCAAAAAAATGAAAGAAATTCTTTCTCAAGGAAAATATCAACAGTTACAACATACACAGTGAAGTGCAATGAAGTGCTAGTTAGATTGGTACCAAAACTGAGTAGGTGCTAATGGTGTACAGAAAGCTGAAGTTAAAAATAAAAGCTTATTCTTGAATTTTAGCTTTCATATTTATATTTTTATGTGGTATGACCCACAAGCAGGTGAAGTACAAAATATCTGGAAAGAAATGTAAAATCAAATGTCTGCAAAAGATGTATATTTTGAATGTTACTTCAAGAATTCTTGTAAAAATTGACTTTAAAATAAGCAATAATTATATAGTTGATTGATACTTAATATATTTTATCTGTTGGGATATATTTGGGATGAATGCATATATATTGAAATGGAACAAGCACTTACAGGACGAAAGACACCAAGAAACAAGATCCGAAATGTACACGTAGCATTAAGTTTCAAGCACAATTTGTATGCATTGGAAATAGTGTAGCACTGTGATACTGTTTCAGTTTATTATACTTTGGAAAATAATCCTATAATAAATCTGATCTGTCACAGAGAATTTTTTCTTAACTTATAAAAATTTCATTTTTCATCCCCTCATCATCGGTATGTGATGTGGGTTATGTCAATAGAAAGAATAAATGAGAATGATTGCCAAACTAAGCTCCCCTACAACATTCGACCTAGGTGTTTCTATGCAGTGACACCAGTTTTATTTCAAGTTTTTAAGACTAAAGGCTCCTCAGACAGTGTTAATGTAATATGTGATCAAAGGAACAATTAAACGTGAAGATGTATATAGTGTAAACTTTTTTTAAAGCCCATAATATTAATTATAGATCCTGGAAAACAGTTCAATTTGGGGAAACTTAAATATGTAACAATAAAGAGCTAAACAATAATAAATATAGTAAAATTTTGTTAACCTGGACATCTGGATAACACAGGCCACTTTTGGGGGAGGGAAGTCGCTTAGCATAGTAAATGAAGACTTGTTTTCCAGACTATAATTTGCCATTTTCAGTAGGTACATTACTCAAATTCTTTTGTTAGAGGGTGAATTGAGTGCACTCTCCCCACCTGCTTAGGACCAGATTGGAAATGAAACTTTGATAAAGTCATGAAAAAATTTATGTCTTGTTGTGACTGACTTCCCATAAAACAAGATTGATGAAGAAAAAATTAGGGTGGAAGAAGATTTTATAAACTCCGATATTGAGAAAGACATTACAATTGGTTGCAAATTGACAGTGATGGAGGTTATAAACCGATTACAGAGGAAGACATTACTGCATTATGCAGTGTTACTGAAAATGAAAATTAAGTGTATTCGATTCATTCAGGCTGTGTTGATTAACCAGCTGTGATTATGGGTGTAACCGCAGTCAGTATCAGACAGCGATTAGGAAGCAACAAATTAATAGAAATCTCGATATTGAAGAAAGAAATATTAATAAATAAGAAATGTTTTGATAAACCAATATAAAGAAATCTTATTATATTAATATGAAATTAGAATGGTTAGGATGATGAATAAAATAGCGGTTTATTTAAAGAATGAGGAGAAAAGAACATAATTTAATATAGCAAGGTATGTCAGCATCAAGGCAAGGTAGGAAGAATACTCGGGTAAAATCTACACGCTGTAAGCGACAGGAAAGAGGACCGTCATCTTCTTTGCGTCAGAAAGGGTTGAACGTCTTAGAACCATAGATCGCTAGTACCAAGGAATGCATTGAGACAAAAAGGCTTTCAGGGTGCGATGAAGCATGAAGGTTAGTTTACTGATGTGATAACGATGTATACTGTTACAAAGAGCCCAGGGTAGGCGTGTCAGAACTCAGGGTAGGCGTTAAGTAAATGAGTTAGATGAGTTTTGGAAACCAATGAAAAATAAATCAAAATAAATCAGAAACCAATAATAAAGCAAGATTTGAAAAATGGAGAGAAGGGTGAGCTATTTTGGTCATGTGATAAGTGAGAGTGGGGAGCAGAATTAGGTTTGAACTGAATCGCGAAGTCGAGGAAACTTACTTGCGATATCGTTCTTCAAGAGGTGAGACGTGTTAGTGTCGGTCTGGAGAAGAAAATGTAACATTTAGTAAAAGACTTGCTACATCATACTTGAAGTCAGACGTATTAGTCGGGAGAAGAAAATATAATATGTTGGTAGAATTTAATTGGAAGTGGTCACCGTTGCAACTCAGTCTTAATGAAACAAACACTACAAGATAATTAAAAAAAATTTCACAGTCATCTGAGAATTATTGATTCCACTGGGCAACCAACATCTATAAACCCATTTTCCTATAACCTTTCACCTGAGAAGAGAACTCATAGCTCCAAATTTCAACCACAAGAACCCAAACAATTTATATAATATGCGGTTTTGCAACTTAATGGCACTGGAGTATGCTGCCCATGCAGAAGCAGTAGCAAACATAGAGAAATTTATATTTTACTATGTGAGTCAAGCTGAAACTTGTGCAAATAAAGTTCTATTGTTAAAACAGATGCGAGATGGCGCTGCTCATAAGTTATTCACTAAACTGAGACAGTAGAGGCTCATTGCATTTTTTAATATCAATTAGCTTCCAGTTATACTGTGTACAATGTAAATACTTGTACATAGGCTATTATAGACATACAGTGTATATGTTTTTGTGGCAATAGTAATTTCTAAACTCCATTAATAATTATTAAATTTTAGATGAGTCGCATTTCTTACACATCTGCTTCACTTTCGTACCTATTTTGAGGACATGTTTCGCAAATCTTCGCTTGCATCTACGCACAGTCGCACAAGAGCCGTAGATGCAAGCGAAGATTTGTGAAACATGTCCTCAAAATAGGTACGAAAGTGAAGCAGGTGTGTAAGAAATGCGACTCATCTAAAATTTAATAATTTTTCGCTTCACTGTGGTGTTCCAATACAGTTGAATCTCCATTAATAATATTTTGGCGATGTACAGATTTTTTTTTTCTCCGTCATTCTCTGGGTAACCTGGATTTTAGTTTTAACTTAGATCGGCCCTGGTTCCAGTTGATCTGGATAAATGTGGTTCTACTATAAAGAAAATAAAATAAAACAGCAAACACTATAGAAAAAGCTATTTGACAAAGTATATATTTCAGTAAGCTCTACATTCTGTGTACATCAACTTCTATGTCTGTTATGGTTTACCAGTGTTACAAAATTCATTCCAAATGAAGAAAGCTTCATAGAGTATTCTTTTATAAATCATCATGTCACATCTTTTGAAAATGCTGAAATTCCTATTACAAATAAGTATAAATATTCTTTAAATTTACAAATATATTTATATTAAATATATCTTAGTATTTAACCTATAACATAGAGTATATTATATACTCAGTTTTTATTGGTGAGTTGTGACATACTCAAACCTTTATTTTGAAGTACTTTTTTGTGGGGGGGGGGGGGGGGTTTGAGGAGTCTCATATTTCTAATAAAATGTCTCAAAGTCAAAATTTTGGCTGGTAAGAGTACTTCTATAACAAGTAGGTGGTAGAAACAAATGGTAAATTTTTATTCACTCTCCCCATATACTATGCTTAAATTTATATAGCTTTGAACCATATGTTGGAGGAGGGTAGTTTTTCTGTGAGTTTTCTTAACATCAAAGTTCTAAATTTGTGTGCTAGTATAGCCAAAAAGAGAAAACCCTGAGGGGAGGTAGAAGGCATACCTGTAATAGTGCTGATAAGGTGCGTAAAGTTATGTTGGTATGGAATGATGTCACGAAAACAAGTTGTTGCCAGCTGCGGTGCTCCGATATATGGGAAAGCAGTGGAGCGTTGCCAACACTTTTTCTTATTATAAACTAGCGATATTGTACATACGTGAATACAGAGGTACCTTGCCAAATACATTTTCTTTTTCTTATTATAAACTAGCGATAGTGTAATGGGAATAGTATGTAGTAAGCTTTGTTTTTATTATTAATTATTATTGTTGTTATTATTTTATTATTATTAGCAATAATATAATAGTAAGAATATAAGAATATATAATAATGATAACTCTGACAATGATCTACTGATCTTTTTGTCAGTTTATTTGGGTGTTATAGTATCGCTGGTTTGCTTACGTAATGTTGACTATTCTAAAACTTTGTGTTAAATTCCTTTAAGTTTTTAAATAGTTATGATAATAATAGTAAAAATATAATGGTATATAATAATAATAATAATAATAATAATAATAATAATAATAATAATAATAATAATAATAATAATAATAATAATAATAATAATAACTCTGACAATGATCCACTGATCTTTACGTTGCCTATTACAGCATCGCTGGTTTGCTTGCGTAATGTTGGTGTTTTCTGCGGTAGCATGCTCTAGAAGTTGCCAATGCCTGAGCTATGACGTCAGAGCCACGATATCCCTACGCACCTTATGTGCACTATTACCGGTATATCCAACCCAGACAGTAGCAGTATTTGTTAGCTACTGTTTCACAACAAGAATTTCTGATGTTTTAAAATTTTATGTTCTTATTACACGTCACTGTAGACATTTATTTATTAGTGCCAAGAAGTTAGAGTCAGTTATAACTGGACATTCAGCCCAGGCTCTTTGCCAGTCATATTCAGTCACAGACACTATACAGTAATTGTTACTTAACAATCAACAAACAACCGATAGTCAATACATCATTCCTACCACCCGACTGTAGACATTTAACACTTGCTGGTGGCTCATTGTTGAAGAAATATGTGTGCTTTCGTACAAATAGCACATTTATAAGTTAGTAAGTTGCCACAAACAGTGTTATCTCGAATATGAGAGCCCCTAGTGGTTTACCAGGAAAATATATGAGCAGGGCCGTATTCCTAACAAAAAGAGTGAGGGGATGCACACCTAAAAATGTTCCAGATGCTGGAGTACCGATCAGAATTCTGCACTTGAAGATTCGTCTTCCTGCTTTCGTTGTCCTCAGCATGCATACAACCTTTTAGCCATTCTTTTATGTAATCCTCTGGGTTCTACATATGTACTGGAGGTCCGCTAATAGTCGTAAACATTATTTGAATGTATATATTTTGTATTTTTGCAGTATTTTGAATGTTAAATTAAAAAAGGTAATGAATTAAAAAAAGTATAAATAATATTGTTAGTAAGGGGACTGCGTTGTCCTCCAAAAAATAGTGGGGGGACGGCATCCAGTCGCATTCCCTCTCCACTACGGCCTTGTATATGAGTCAATTGGAGAATTTAATATCATGACGGCATGTTGGCCATGGCATTGAATTTTTCAGTTTTTTTTTTTTTTAATATGGACGGCGGGTAGGTGTAACAGCGGGTTTTGGTGTTAATATCCGGAGATTTCAGGGCATCAAATCTAAGTTAAGTATCCTTTGTGTTTTGATATAAAGTAGTTAGGCTATAGAACAAATTAAGATATAAAGTTACACAGGGCAATTTTTCTATACAGTCTTAAATTCAAAATATAATACCGCCCCTCGTGGTGGAGAATGAACAAAAATGTAGTGACTTGTATTCCCATAATCCAAGAAGTTGAATTTATTGAAGAGGGTAATTCCAAGGTGGGTGAAAAGTAAGAAGTAAAGTAGTAAAGAAATGAACAATATAAACAAAATGAAAGAGATAAGATATAATTTCAAAGACTCAGGTAATCGTAAATGGTAATCAAGGCAATGTTAACAGAATACATCCAATGAATCGAAATTTAACTGTATTGGAACACCACAGTGAAGCGAGTTAATTATTAAATTATAGATGAGTCATATTTATTACACATCAGCTTCACCTATGTACCTATATTGAGGACATGTTTCGTGAAACATCGTTCGCAACATCGGCTCTAATGCGACTGAAGCTTGATCCAGTGGTGTGGGTAGTTCTGGAGCTGCTGCTGTGATCTGTTGTTTTTGTGATGAATTTAAATGTGGGGTTGTCTTTTGGTGGAATTTCGAAGTTCATTAGTTGGTTTTTATGTTTTTCTATATATATTCTCCCCCATATGACGAGTTCACTGTGTTTTTGTACGTATTTTAGTAATTTGGTGCTATCTTCAATTTCATAATTTTCAGACCAGAAATGAGCTGCTATTGCGTACTTATCAATATGTTTGTATCTTAAGTGCCTAAAATGTTCTTTCTTTCTAGTGCCTATAGTTCTTTTTGTCTTCCCTATGTAAATTTTTTCACAGTCTACACTTAATCTTGTAAATGCCTAACTTTTCTTCTGGTTTTATCTTATCAGTATTATTACTGTTAAGTAGATTTTTAATGTTGTAATTGTTTTTTGGTGCTTATGTTATAAGCCCCAGGCTTCATCATTTAACTCTTATTATTTTAGTTAATTGATGGAAATTAATCATTTTTTCACATTAGCTAAGGTTGTTAATAGATAGAGTCAACATGAAAAGTTCAATGCCATGGCCGGGATTTGAACCACGGATCTCCTGGCTCAAGTACTTACGATAGTTAAGTCACCACAAATGGTGTATCTCGAATGTGAGAGCCCCTAGTGGTCTACAGGGAAATATACGAGTCAAATGGAGAATTTAATGTCTGAAGGCACGTTGGCCATGGTAGCTCAATGGGTTGGAGCGACCAGACTGAAGCCAGGAGATTTGTGGTTCAACTCCTGGCCTTGGCATTGAATTTTTCATGTTGACTATCAACCACCTTAGCCTATATGCGACTAGTGTGAAGAAATTAATTTCCATCAATTAACTAAAATCAACATTCCTGTTAAAATAAGGCAATGTATGGTAAATCTGTTATCAAATAGAGTAATCTGAATACACCCAAGATACCACTCAGAACAGGTTAGAATAGCAAATATTGGTCTTCCACAAAGATCATCCTTAAGCCCTATATTATATGTGATATACACAATGGCTATTTCCTCCCAACTTAACTCTACAATCAAAGGATTAGCCTTTGCAGATGATATACTGTTACTCAACATGTCCTAAGGATAAACTGGACTCCAAAATTCAAGAATTTGAAATTAATATTAAGGAAATTATAGAAGTTACAGAGAATCTAGAAATTAGTATTAACTCTACCAAGAGTAATTGGATGATTTTTACGACCTAAATAAAACACTGAAAATTGGAAACCACAAAATTACTGCAAAAACTAATATGAAATTTTTGGGTATGCACTTGGACCATAAATTAGCATGGAGTCAACATCTATAATGATTAGTAAATAGTGGAAATTAATTGTTCTTTTACACTAGCCGTGTGTAGGGTGCACTATGAAAGGGTAGAGCCAGAATGAAAAATTCAATGCCATAGCCGGGATTTGAACCACGGATCTTCTGGTTTCCGTCCAGCCGCTCTAACCATTTGAACTACTATGGTCAACGTGCCAACATGAGATTAAATTCTCCAACTGACTCGTGTTTCTCCCGGTAAACCACTAGGCATTCTCATAAACACATGAGACAACTACCTTAATGGCGACTTACTATGCTGTAAGTACTTTAAGGCCCGGGCTTTATAGTTCGGACCACTATTAGGTACAATTAATGGAAATTAGTGGTCCGAAATTCACTGGACTGCTTTTTCACATCCACTCTACAGCCCAGACCTCTCACCATGTGACTTCTTCATGTTTGGTCCACTCAAGGAATCTCTTGGAGGACATTGTTTCACAACCAATGAGGAGGTGAAAGACTTCCTGCACAACTGGCTCCGCACCCTACCTTGTACTTTCTTTGAAACTGGCATTAAAAACTGCCTGTCCCTTGGAACAAATATATAGAAAAGATGGATGAATATGTAGAAAAGTTAAAAAAAAAGTTAATTTCAATTATTCTTCATGAATAAATTTTCTGTAACGAAAGGCCTGTTTATATTTGAGTGCACTTTGTATTTTCAAAATTAGATTTAAGATTGCTATGAATCCAATATTGGTATATAAAATGAAACGAAAATAAAATTTTAATAGGTATGATAAAATAAAGGGTAATTAAAGAGTTACATAGGTTCATTGGGAAATAAACTATTCAGGGACGGACGTCATAAGAAGTAAGCAGACTTCGGGGCCGTCCTTAAAGAAAATGAAGACGAAAGAATTTTTCAGTTTGACTATCCCTTACTTCTTGCTGCTCATACGTCCTCGCAGGCCTTACAAATCTTGCCAATTTTACAAATTGAACATTTTATTCAGGTTTAATTTTGCTGCGCTTAGATACCGTTAAAACCTTAAATTGCAATTTCTAGCTTTAAAATTTCGTTCATATAGTTCAGGTTAGCCAACGTAGTAGTGTCTTATACACTTCCTCTATTGAGCTCAAATAATGTATAAAATAGGCCAATTATATTACGTAAATAACTTTATATACAGTAAAATAATACAATAAATATTACATTTTGAACTAAATAAAGATTATTTTTATATTAGTATGAAATTCCCCAGTCAAAATAATTGTATTGGCGACATTGAATATTACTCACATCCGGTTGTTAGCATACATGCAGTCACCATGCAGTGCTCAAATCGCTCATGTCTGGCGTGTATTGAAATTCGTCGTATTGTCATCTTTTGTAATTGATATATTTTGCGGGCTAATGTGAGAAGACTGTTGTCATAATTTGAAACGCAGTTTGATATAATCTTCTGAAAGAGTTTTTAAGACGTTTATAGACTAAACTGTTATTTTTCGTTTAGTAATTTGAAGGAAATAACCTTTTTTGCTTTGTAGGCATTGTTGTTCTGATATACAGCATTTGCATCAAATGACTCGGAAGAGTAAGGATTTTAATTAAGCGTTTCTAGGATAACAGGTATGTATTACATGTTAACCTGATGGCTTTCGTTTTATAATTTTTGAAACATTCCTGCAGTTGCTAAGGGTAAATTTAATCCCAGGAGAGTTGGTTTGGATAATTTAGAATTTAGCGTTACCAATAGTAATACATTGTCAAACAGAATTGTAATACGTTTATTCCCATAAATTTTCGATTTTAAACAAGCTCGATATGTTTGGATTTCTTAAATGTGATTTACTTTGAAAAATAAGATTGAACATATGCATAAGGAAATAAAGTGCAAAATTCTGACCATCCAGTTACGATATATTTTAACTTGCTCAGTTTAAAACCGCTTCAGGAATCCAATATGCATGAGGTTCTCTGTTTGATATGCTTACCTCCAAGTAAATAACAGATATAAAGATATACATATTAACATAATGCTGAAGATTAAAGTTAGCCCACAGGTTCCATTGTGACTCATTTTAAATGTTAAATATGCAGTGATCAATATTAAATGCAGGAACAAATTAGTATACCTGCAATATATACTTCTCAGCCTCCAGTATCATTTCAGATGCTTACCTAATACAAGTTGCTAACACAAGTACCTCTGTATGCATTGGAATATTTGGCTTGTAAATAGTGTATCTTTCTGTTTAACATATTTCAGGAAGGTATGCTCTATATCATGTGATTCTTTCTACTCAGTAAATTGTACTTTCTAACACTCAAGGAATATGAATTCCTCAAAACTGTGCAGCTGTTATTTGAAGATATTTTTCCTCAGAAAGCAGTAAATTTATCGCAGTAATAAAGTTCAGACCTTGAGTTACTTCAGGTATAAGGAAGTTGGTTTCAGTTTCACACGTCTCGTTAATTAGTAAGGCTTGAGAAAGACGGTGTTAGCAATTTCAGGATAGGTTCATATTAATCATGAGTTAAATGGGAGTAATGGTTGTCATTGGGGTTTAGCTAAATTTATGTTTTGGGTTACATCGCTTTGCAGTTGACTGTGAACTACTACATTCCTCAGCTATGTTTTGTAGTTTATAAGGTCCTCAATATATTTTGTTACTAATTAGAGTATACCTTTTAGCAGGGGCGGCCGGTGAGGTATTGTATTGATGGTGCCATAAATAAATAAGGGTTGTTAAAGTATAAATGTGTGTACCAATTACGAACGATTGAGGTAATCTTATCAATAATCCATCCTATTTTATAATATACTGTACCAAACAGAACGTGCAAAACAATCTTAGAAATGCCTTTGAATACTGATGACTGGCTGAGATGTACTTGAAGTTCTTTATCCAACTCCGCACTAAACTGAATGAGCTCACGAAAAAAACCCTTATTTTGAGAGGCGTCAGATTCGTGTCCCCTAAGAGCCAGCTCCAAAGCACCACAGAACCAAATACAGTTTATAATTAAGTTCAATATATACTTGTTCTTGTCTACTTGTTTGTTATGGCTGTTGACTGCCTATACTGCGAGTCTAAGTTGTCCTGAATGTTGGTTTTGCCTAGAAATGAAACGCTCAGAACATTGTCCATGTGTCGCTTCGATGTTTCATGGATTTTCATTTTAGACCATAAATGCCCAATATCAGTTATTCCAGTCTTACACCAATGAACATTTCCCCCAAATAACACACAAGGAAAACAAAAAACTGCATTGTTTTCATCACAGCCGCAAATCCATTTGTTCTTTTGATAAATATCTGGATTAAACTTATGGCATCAATTTTTTGTTTGCTGCTACAGATTCAGATTCGGGAGTAGCCTACCCATTGTTTTTATCTGAATTTTTTTCACTTAGAGTACTGTTACTAAATGGAGTTTTCAGTAATTTACTCACCTTGTTCATGTTCGTAACTTTACTGTGAAGTTTAACTTAAAGAAAAAACACTGAACACTGTTTTAAAAATCCATGCTCACGATGAACTACAGCATTACAAGAGCACATACAGAACTACTCTACCATTGTTTTGAGAACATGTGTCCAACACATGCTGCACACGTGGGTTTTATGTTGTACCAACAAACCAGCTGCTGTGAAATATGCACATGTTGAAATACTGTCTCTTAATTTTAAAATCTAATACTATATTCACATTGAAACCAAATTAATTTTATTTATAAAAATATCTGTGTGTTGTGCTTCTACAACTGATTTCTTTAAGCATTAATTGGTGTTTTGAAGTTCTTCAGCATTAACTTACAGTAGGATGGTGACACTGCATTAAAGGAAGGTATAGCGCGAAATGTGTTCTTACCATTGTCTTTTGCTAGGTGGCAGGATCGTGGTTCTCTGAAGTCCCGTGCTTTACTGCACTTTAACGGACAAAGCGTAAGTTATGCACTAGAGCAATCCTTGCACTACCTTTTCTGACCTTCTCCCTTAAGAAGCCGTGTATAAACAGACATCCTAGCCCTTAACACAGGCGCTTATGAGCGTAGATGGTGCCGTTCTGGAATCAGCACCAAGCTATGGAAAACAACCAAGAGAGAGCGCTTGCGTTTAATGCGCCTATTCAAACGAGGGAGCAACCACTCATAAACAATTCTTTTTGCGCAATTCTTATACACTTCTCTTTCTTTCGTTTTCATACAGATGGTGCCATGGCAAAGCGGCACTACCTCAGAAGCCGCCCCTGCCTTTTAGTAACACTATGTGCATGACAGTTCATAAAAGCTCAATCATGACAGAGCATTAACTCAGTCCTATGCAAGTAAAAGAAATTTGTCATTACTGCAGTACTACACAATTAACATTAAAGCATATTACAGTACTTGCTCTAAGATACTTCAGGATAATTGTGAAGTGAAAAGAAAACGTTGGCTCTAGTAATAAAATTAAACCAGTGTAGGATGTAATAAAAACTGAGAGAAGCAATATAAACAGTAATATTGCTTAACTATTGCAAGCAATAAGCCAGTAATTACTGTACTGGAGCTAATGCCTTTCACACAGATTCCTAGTGCAGCAAAAAGCAAAACCAACAGATCTGACCCAACTTGTCTGTACTTAAAATTCTGAAAGGCTTATCTCTAAATTAATTGTAAATTTGAAATGATCTCTTTTTAGAGGGATATAAAAGATAATTACCTCATTAGTTTTGATATAGTAACAGCATTAGATAAAAAATAACTACCATTACAAATATTTTGTGATACTACAGTAAAATAATTTGTGACCAACTTATCTTTCTAAAAAATTATAGATAAGTGAAGTTGGTCACATTTTATTGTAATATTTGTATTGCTTCACTGTCAATAACTTAAGTTTTATATGTATTTTTTTTATGACTAGGACCCAGATGTATGTGCACTAAAAACATCAAATATATGCATGCAAATATGCATTAAAAATACAAGAATATGCACTTATAAAGTAAATATTTTATTTTAATTCATCAGTACATGTGTGTCTCCTTGTAAAATGACGAATTACTATATTACCAAAATCTCTCAATGTTTTCAGGAGTTAGGATTTTCTGAAAATGATCATTGCACATCAACAGATGTGATTGGGCAATACTTATACACTAGTAGTGACTCCTCAAAACATTCACCTGCCAAAGACCTTCTGATTCCACCTAAATACTCATTGATATCTTGAATCTTCTTTAGTCCTGAGTTTGAGTCCAACACCACACTTGAGTTTATTTTTTCCGCAGTTTCACCAGGGACAGCATTTAAAGAAAAAAATGTTTTGCCAGTCAATTGAAGAGACTGGTGTATGGGTACACTGCAAGTTTCTAGACCCTTAATAGCCTTTGAAAGTGAAGAATAATGTGCATGGATGAAATTTATATCTTGATATGCAGTTTCACATTCAAGTGCACCCTTTGCTTCACAAACACATGCAGTACGAGTACCATCAATATTATGGGTGCAAAACTTCTGGAACAATGACCCTTAGAGTCAGCTGAGCTGCCGAGTCTGATTTACTGAGAATTAGCGACATGATGCCTATGCGACATAGTCACTTTGCATACTGAGGATGAGCAGTGAACAAAACGTACAGTCTGCAGCAAAAGTGTGCCACATCTAGTTATATTTTCAAGAGGTCAGTAAACAGTGTTTATTTCATTTCACTTTTGTGGTATTAATAACCATGGCTCCTACGTTTTTAAAGTTAAGTGGCAAGGTATTACATAGAACAGAGAAATAATTGCAAATATCCTGGACTTCATGAAACAAGAAGCAGAAATGAAAGAAATTGTATGTTCACCCGAATTCCACAAGGGCCTAAAGAAAGTGAATGAAATAGTAGCCAAAGCAACTGGTGTTTCATTGAGTTCCGTTTACAGGGTTCTCAAAGATAAAAAATATCACGAGAACAAAGGAGTGCCAATTGATTCTCATGGGAAAAAACATAAGGTCCCTAAATGTGTTATAGAAATAGATGATTTCGATAAATGAGTAATTAAGCGCACGATTCACAATTTCTATGTGGAAGAAAAAAATGTGCCAACTATAGGAAAATTGCTCATCAAGCTAAAAGAGAGGATAAACTTTCAAGGTGGTGCTACAAGCCTCAGAACAATTATAAAAGATTTGGGGATCAAGTGGAAAAAAACTAAATCAAATAGAGTTCTAATAGAAAAGCATGACATACGATCACAGCAGGAAGCTTACCTTACTCTTCTTCGGAAGTACAAATCAGAAGATCGAACAATAGTATATGAAGATGAGTCGTACACACATAGCAGTCACACCATACCTAAAAGTTGGACTGAAGACACTGAATTAGGTTTGCAGGCACCTGTTGATAAAGGACAACTTATTATCGTTAGGGATAGTGATATTTAGCATTTTGAAATCAGAAATTTAGCATTTTGATCCTTACGTTTAGCATTTTATAACATATATGCATTTGCAATTTAGCATTATATAGCATTTTGAAGAAAAAAAGTTTAATTTGAGTAAATTTTTGTAAATGATGGATGTTGTTATTATCTATATGAGATTTAAAGCACATTTATGGAGGGTTATTAATGACAGTGAGCTAAAAGTGCATAAAGTGTCTATTTTACATTAATATAGGTTAAAGCAATGCACAGAAATGTAGAACAAGCTGACAGTGTAAAGCATACTATATGATACAAGAAAGATAAATCCACACTTATCTAAAACTAGCACAATAAAAAGAAAATGCACAAAATTAGCATATGTCTGATTCAGTAATGCTATTGAATGAAAGCAGAGGTCCCGAGTTCGAATCTCGGTTAGGGTGAGTTACCTGGATAAGGTTTTTCTGGGGTTTTCTCTTATCCTGAAGGACGAATGTTCGGTAACTCTAAGCATCATATTGCCCATTCCATTCATCATCCGATATGACTAAACACGGAGGACGTAAAATTACAAATATATATATATATATATATTCAACATTTTGCCCTGTCATTTGAGTCCTCCTGTCACAATGAGATTATATTTACTGAAATATCTTTCAGCATCTACGCTGTTTGTAGGACCCCAAATATATTGCACAGCTGCTCAGGCAAACTTTGGGTAACTTTGCTTAACAGCCAGGCAGTCCACATCTTTATTATTCTACATGGTTTGTATCAGTTGTGAATGAAAATATTCATATCCCTCAACAAAACTCTCCATTTTAACATTACGAAAAAATGGGATCTTTTACTTTAAATGCTATATTTTATTGAAGTTACTCTGCCAACAGTGACAGGATTAGAAAGCTTGCCAATCTCTTGGAAATAGACATTTGCACATTTTCTGCCATGTGTCTGTTCAAATTAAGCATACACTCCATAAACATGTTTTCAATTTTTCTTTTTCTGTTTTCATCTGAAAAGTTGTTCATGAAGTACATTACATCAGTGGACAACCATCCTCCAGTACACCTTTTCTGTAACGAGTATAAAGTTAATATTCATTCCACAAATTATGTGCCAAGGTGTAGGAAGAGCCTTCCTATTGGGTACTTAATTTAGTAATTGAAACTGACACCTCGGCCACAAATTTAGCCTGACACAGTGCTTCAAAATTACTTTCATCAGTGAAAATGTTTAGTAGGTATGAAGAGCTGCTGTTTAACAAATTTTCATCAAAAGATAGAGAAAAATATTTTAATGCATCTAAATACTTGTTCACATATTCTAAAGATTTAAACCCTGAATTCCAGTGTGTGAACACGGAGAAAGGAAATACTACAGCAGGAAGATTTGGGTAACTTTCTTCAAGAAATTTCATATAAGCACTTTTCATTTTTCTTCGAATGCAAGAAAGCCATTTTCAGTTTTGACACAAAATGGTTTAGTTTGAATTTCTGTTGTGATCAAATCATTAACTAGGTTCATCGTGAGTGCAAAATATTGAAAGTGCACCAGATGGTCACCAATTATGGTTTGCAATGCTCCAAAGTGTGTCCCTATGTAACGAGCTGAATCTGATACCATTCCCAGTACATTTTCGTATGAGATGTCGTTCTTTCAAAGCGTCAATGATTGCTCTGCTACAAGTGGTACCATTTGCTTTTATCAAGAAAGCTACAATTACCTAGAAATACGTCCTGGTTTGCCTGGTCACACATTGTTCGCAATAAAACCACGAAAACACATCCTTCCTGCCTTTCTGAAGTCTCGTCTGTAACTATAAGAATGGATTTTCCTTGCAGATACTTCTTTATTTCAGGCTTCATTGCTTCTCCACAGCGAGGTACATACTCACGTTGCAATGTATTTGCCTTGGGCAGATCTCTGGAGCCTGGCGCATATCTGAACACAAAATTGATTTAAATTAGCTAAAACGACTCAAGTTTGAGTCCTTTAGGCTCTAACATGCTACAAAATTAAAATTACTACCCTTAATATGTTTTGGTAATTTTACACCCCTAAATTGAATGAAATGTTTAGATTTTTTTTAGTTATGTAACTTTTTTGGCTTAGTGAAGTTAAAATATGGAAGTCATCTCGTTAATTTCATGGCATTTTACCATAAGGAAAGGTACTTACTTCGACAAGTACTCCCGGAAAGCTGGATGGTCCACTTCCTGAAGAGGAATGTTTGTCTTCAAAAACATTTTCACTGTGTCTTCAACAAAAGGTCCCCCCCCCCTTTTTTTTCAGATATTGCACTCTTCAGTTTTCCATGCATCATTTTAATTGCAACTTGCAGTTTTACTCCTTGTTTTTCATCTTGTGATTTATTCTTGAACCTTTCTTTGGCACTGACATGTTCCGACTTTGGGCGTGTTTGTCTAGAACATCCTTCTTTTGCCAATCCAGATGCTGATTGCAGAATTTGCTCATTAAAATTTTGCCGTCACTAATGTAAAAGCTTTCATGTTTATAACTCTGTGTCCGCTGTTTGATATTTTTGCTCTCACCATCTTGGTACTTACTGACGTGACCTACGCATAGAATGAATGGAAGTTCGTAAAACCGAGCAGAACAGTGAAAATCAGAATTTTGGGAACTGAAAACTCCAACTGGAATTAACATGTGTTTATCACCTCCTTAAAATTAAGCTTGCTATTTGTTTTTAGAGACAAGGATTGAAGTTTTCCGTTTACTTGGTTGTGAAGATAGATTTATGACAGTTATTAGGCGTGGTAAGAGGGGTTTCCTTTGTAAAACAACTGAACTTGCTTCAGGTACCAAACATACCTCAAGGGCAATGTGGAACAAAAGGTTAATTTAGCGGTAACAGTCGCTTTCCACATTCCAGAAGAGTGGCCACTTTATAACTGTCTAAACATGCAAAGGTTCAACAGACTCTACAGTTAAAGTTTCCAGAAAAAAAAAGCATTGGGAAAAATAATTACTTGGGAAAATCTTCGATTTTGCATTTATATAGTAGCATTTTGAGTCAATTTCGCACTTTATCACTCTATATTGCATTTGTGAAAAATCACCATCCCTGGTGGAAATTCGACTTTATTCCAAATGCCCTTCTCATGTACAAATTGCAACAGGAATCGGGGAGGTTTTCATCAAGAAATGAATACAGAAAATTATATAAAGTGGATCAACACCATGTTAATACCTAATATACCTGCTAGGACAGTTCTGGTTATCGACAATGCTTCTTAGCAGAACACTCAAATTGAGAAAGCACCCACCTCAGATACCTTGAAAGAAGAGATGAGAGCTTGGCTATATAGGCATAATATAGCTTTTGATGAAAGCATGAGCAAAACAAAGTTATATGACTTAACTAGATCAGATACTAGTCCAGCATGACTATAATGTACTTAGACTGCCACCATATCACCCAAATCTGAAGCCAATCAAATTAATCTGGGCGGATATAAAAAAATTGGTGGCATGCAGAAATATCACTTTTAAATTAAAAGATGTGGAACTATTGTGTCGGCAGCAATTTGCAGAAATTGGTAGACCAGAATGGGAAAATGTGTGGCGACATGTTGAAGAAACTGAAAACCATTATTTTGAAAAAGATGGAATTGTAGAACATGAAATAGAAAGAATTCTCATTCACAATAATGGTGGAGAAAGTAGTGATAGTGGTCACAGTGACAATGACATGTAGATGGACTGTCAGGCATGGAAGAATTAGAAACAGATGATTGACTATGTTAGGCCATTTGTACAGTGATATTTGTAGATGTGACACTCCTGTAGAGGTTTGCAGTCGACTGGAGTTTTGCTTACCCAGTACCTGGTAAGTGCAACTCGCTTCCTAGCTCGTATTAAGATTTTCACATGTCCAGATCTGTTGTGCCAGTAATACTTGTGATTACAACTTTCACTTAATTTAAGTTCTTCTGGTTGAATGACACTGCAGATAACCAAGTTGTGAGAATTGGTTCCGGTGGAAGAGACACCTGAGACAGGCATTCTTTGTACAACTGTATACAAGCAGGTGCTTTTAAAAACACCTTTCTCCCCACTTGATATTACTTTGTTAACTGATGGAAAGTGCATATTTACTCTCCAGTGCAATGTAGCTTGTGGGCTAAACGTGAGGTGGTTAAGATAAGAAAAAAAGACTCGAAGAGGCTGGTCAACTTTTAATATAAGCCCATCGGACAAAAAATTAGTCACCCCTATTGAAATCAGCGATTAATCTTTAGGACTCAACAGATGGTGCTGTCGGCACTTCATGTGGTTAACTGCTAACCTACTGTAGCTAGCCCTGCCCCTAAGAAAAGGAACAAATTGATTGGACCATCACTGGGCAGGAGGCAGTTTGTTTTGTAGAGGAGAGTTAATATTGAAAACTGTTTTCTATGCCTTTTGGTATTTTATTTTTTTTTTTTATTTTGAGTAATTTACCTCTGGCTATTGCCATGATTTTGTTTTTGTAAGGGCGCTGATGACCAAGCAGTTGAGCGCCCTTATTTACACATCATCACTGTAGCTACATGATCAAAGGGTCATATCAAACTTTGAGGCGTGGTGTCTCAAGCATTCAGTGTAATACAATATGGAGAAATGTAAAGGCGTGACAGAGTTGCAAAAAGAGGCAACTGTGTTTGGCCATGCCCATGGCTGTACGACAGATAAAGTGTCCGGATTTGTTGGTGTGTTGAAGCAGACTGTTCAACGTGTCTACTCGCAGTGGTACAATACACAGAAACATGACCTTGGGATTGTGGTTGAAAAGGGTTCATGACAGGGATCGGAGACAAGTTTCACGGCTAATAAATGCAAATCACTTCCAAAGCCAACAGGAACTGCTCCAGTCCGGGCATACAGGTCCATCCCAACCTGTTAGCAAGAGAACATTGCAGCAGAAATTACATTCCATGAACATTTGGAGTTGGACATGAGGGAGCTCCTAAGCTGACGACCTTGTGAGCCATTGCTCACAAGGCGACACAAAGCTGCACAACTTAAGGATACCCATCTGTGAAAATCCTAAAATCTACAATTTTGCTTGGATTGACTTGAAACTAACACAATTATTGGAGAATTAACAATAGTTCACGGACCAATTTTCAGACCTTTGTCCAAATTAGTTCTTGTGATATTAATATATTTATAGTGTTTTGCTGTCATATAATTAAACTGTTCCACATGATGCAGTTTTAGTTTCAGAAAAATAATACTTCGTTGTTATACTCATAAATACAAAATTAGTAAATTGATGAGATTAAATTTAAGTCTGACCTTGGTTTATGATAGAGAATTATTCAATTCTCCTTTTATTAATTTTTAATATTTGCTTGTGAAACATGTGCTTTGTTATTTAATTGCACAAACACTGGTGACATTATAAAAAATCATCTCATAAATTTCCTTTGGTACTGATTTTTATCGAAGCACAAAAATTTTCAAGCTTCTAGTTTGAAAGCTGCGTGTAGAGCAATTAATGTTCTGTAAAGCACTGAAAATTAAAAACATGAGAAAATTACCAAATCAGGTAATATAAAGCACTGTGACCTCTTACAGTGACCCACTTAAATAGTCATATGTCACAATTTTAAAGGGTTGTATGGCATTAAAAATAATTATAAATTGAAGTACGTGGATTACTCTAATTAGGTCAAAAAAATTTCTCATTTTTTGCACATTTCGACTAATTTTCACAGATGGGTATCCTTAAGTGAACTAAAAATCACTGGAATCAGGCTAAAGGAACACCAGAGATATATAAAACTAAAGCAAATGGACATATCCGCTGTATCACGTCATTTTTGGAAAGAAAACCACAACATTGGGCAAAATATAAAATTGTTGAAACCATTAGAATCACCAATAGAATTAGACATCTGGGAAAAAAATCCATAAAAGCATAAAATAACATAATTAAAAACAGTGAACATGTTATAAATTTTGAAATCCCACCACTTAATGAAGTGTTAAAACTTTGCGCTCCGAAGGCAACAGGATCAGATACAGAAGGAAGAGGAAAGGAAGGGGGAGAGTCAGTCACTAAACTGCTGAGGAAGAGGGCGAATGTCCTGGAAAACGTTCCAGCATTTTTAAAAATAAGTGAAGGTGAGTGTAAACAAGTGTGACTCAACAAAACTTCAATAATTCATCAGTTGCTTGGGTTTGTGATGCATTACATATTTTATGGCCTGCTAAAGAGAACACGGGAAAAACTATTGATGTTACAGATGCAGCAGAGTACATGCTTGAGGCTGTTTAAAGTTTTGCATGTGTTCTACTGAAACACAGTTCATATGACTTTTTTAGCACTGTTCTCCACTGTTTAGGAGAGGAAATCTAAGCAAATTTCCCTGAAGTAAATGGCCTAATTTTGTCTATGAGAAAAGTGTTTTTGAAGATGCCATCAAGTGTGCAATCATTTACTGATATGATGCAAGATGCAATAGAGTCAATGCTTCTGAAATGAGGAACAAGGATTGAAGCGTTTTTATATTATAATGGAAAAAGGTGCTTGATGTGATGGACAAAAATGAAGCAGCAAGTATCCCTGCTGCAGGAAGTGCTTGTGTTGAGAAGAGTCTCCAGAGTAAATTAATGTTTCTCGTTACAGTGCCATACAGGTATGCTAATCAGTTGTCACTGGAGACATACCGGGAGAGATAGGCAAGTGTCTTTATAACAGAATTGAGGAATATGAAGCAAGGAATCCAAGTTTAATGTTCCTTCAGGACGTGCATAAGATGCTACAAGGTGAATCTGAAAAGAAACTAATGCTCATTCTGTAAATGACAAAGCCTCTTTTCGATAGTGTCCTGTGGCTTTGTGTGAAGCAGAGAAATCACTCACTTCATATTAAAACATTGTGAGTGTTGGAAGAAAATAGTATGTTACAGAAAACATTGAAAAATATTTGTTTATTGTAATTAACATTAACTAATGCTAAAATAGACTGAAAGGGAATCTAGTAAATATTAATTAGTCTCTGTTTAAGAAGTTGCTATTTGATTACTTAGGGATTAAGAAATGTGATAAGGTTGAAACAATGTACTTTATTTTAAATGCATTTTAAAACATTTTTAGAGCATATTTACCAGATTTTACATATTTACGTGCATATAAATCCAAGCTCTAGTGATGTCTTAACTAAGGCATTTGACAGCATAGACCACAACCTGTTAATGCAAAATTTAAAATTTTATGGATTCAATGAGATCTCTTTGAACTGGCTCAGATCTTACTTAAACAGAATCCAGAAAACCACAATAAATGGTTTTGATTCAGAACAACTTGTGACTTTCATCTGCAATCCAGATGATGAGCTTGGAGATTCTTTATTGCTTATCTTACTCAGCGTAATTGATATGTTAGTTGTGTTTACTTACAATTTGCATCATATACAGTGTGCATATGTTTCCATGTGTTGTTTTTTCTAAGAGAGCAGTATTAATGGTTATATTACACTTGTGATGGTAAAAATGACTACTACAATTTTAAATTTAAGTGCAGGAGTTTCATTTGAGTTGCACAAAAGACCAAAGAGAGAAATTTAAAGGGTAACCAAAGCAACTAGTGTTTCTCTGCATTCCATTTCCTGAGCTCTCAGAGATAAGCAAAAGCATATGGATGACTACCATCTGACACATTTGGAAAGAAACATTGTCTCCAGATGCATTACATAAATAGATGATTTTTAGTAAATGTGTACAATGCAAGATTTCTATG
Source organism: Mantis religiosa (assembly GCA_030765055.1). NCBI lineage: Eukaryota > Metazoa > Arthropoda > Insecta > Mantodea > Mantidae > Mantis > Mantis religiosa. Next base: position 52,703,101 of record CM060956.1, read on the forward strand.
TGGAAATAAACCTGTGTCTGCAGTAAACAGATTGTTGAATTATATCGACATTTAACTGTATTGGAACACCACAGTGAAACAAAATGATTAAGTTATACGACTCATCTATAATTTAATAAGATTGTTGAAAGTTGAAGGAAACCATAAACATGGTAGTGTTACAAGTATCAGTACAGACATAAAAAGATTTAGAGTTCAAGTTAAAGAAGAAACAAAATCAAATAGATCAGTTCTAATAGAAAAACATGACATCAGGAAGTATATCTCACTCTTCTCCAGAAGTGCAAATCCGAAGATCAGACTATAGTGTGTGAGGATGTGTCAAATACACAACTATCGTACAACACCCAAAATGTGGAGTAACAATGGCGGTTAGGATCAAGCCCCTTTTGCCAAAGGGCAACAGCTTATCATTCATTTTAGTAGAAAATTTGCATTCATTTTAAATTTGCTTCTCATTTTTAAGTTGAAACAAAGAAAGGATTTTCATAGAAAATTACACAGGGTGAATCAACCATGTTGATGTCTTATAAACTTGCCCATCCATTCTGGTGATTGCCAGTCCTAACATGACATTCATGTGGATAAACCACCTATTTGAAATTCTTTAAAAGTGAGAGCTTGATTACTTGAACATTATACAGCTTTTTTTTTTTTTTTTTTTTAATTTATTTATTTAGATGTAGCGTCCTTTTAATTGGTTAGGTCAATGAATGAATAAAATGGGTGAAGTGAGTCAGGATTCATCTTTCAAAATAAGGGAGCACCTCAGAAGAAAACTTATCCAGAAACTCATCCTGGCCGAGATTCAACTCGGAACCTCTTGAAAGTCTGGTAGGCATGCTACCACCTATGCTACAGAGGTGGGTTGTGGCTCATGTTGGCAACCTGTAAGTTCAGCAAGCAGGTTTTCACTGAGGAAAAGAAGAAACGAACAAAGGATGGAGTAAAGATAACATAGTAGAAGATCCATGAACTTACTATGGACTATTTTCCCCTCTGTTTTGGCGGTCAAAAAGTTGTGTGTGAATCTGAATAGCGTTCTAAGCTGATCAAAGAACTGTCAAATGGCTCTAGCTTTTAAGTTAGATGAACATGTTGCAACTTAGAGTGCTTGTACATCTGTGTTCTGTGATGTAATTAAGAACATTATAAGATTTTATTGTAGCTATTTTTGAATATATAATCTTTTCTGAGTTACTGATACCTCGGGAAAATGCAGATGTGCTAATATAACCAATTGTTTGTGACCAAATGCATATGCAATTGCAGTTTTAGCAGACTTAGTGTTTTTGAAATATTATTTGTACACCATTGACAGTAATTTTTACTTGTGGTATTATTCTACCTACTTCTTGTTAATTGACATAGACATTTTTAGAAATTTCTTGCCATTATGTACATCTTTGTTGGTAGAATGGGAATAGTAAAATACTGTAGCCTAAGGATATCAAATCTTTTAAGAGCTGGAATTTAAACAAAGCTTTGAAATACCAATCCATTTTCATGACCAAATGGATGGGGGAAAGGAATGCCTTTCCAATTAAGAAAGTTGCAGCTATAGGAAAATTCAAACCAGTAACAAGGAATATATTGCAAATGATTAACATATATATAATTTGTGGATAGGTAGAGTCAGGATGAAAAATTCAATGCCATAACCGGGATTAGAAACATGGATCTCCCGGTCTCCGTCCGGTTGCTCTTAACCATTGAGCTACTGTGGCCAACATGCCAGCATGACATTAAATTCTCAGACTGACTTGTATTTTCCCGGTACACCACTAGGGGTTGTCATATTCAATGAGATACCCACCTTCTGTGGCGACTTTGTTGTAAGTACTTAAGTTCCAGGTTTAATTGTTACCACTGTTAAGTAAATTGATGGAAGTCAACTGAATACGAATTCCAAAAACTGTAGGATTCTGTAATTTTCACAAAGGGATTCCGGCGCAACGGACAGTTTTACATAGGGTGAATGCAAATTAGGATTTTCGACTCGATGTTGCAATTGCTGTTGGAAACAAAGAAATCATCCCAGTAGCCTTAGAAAGTGTATTCTTGTGTTTGATTGTGCCATTTTTTGTGATTTCTTTTGGTAGTTCTTTACGTAGCTCGCATATTTTGCATGTGAGTTTTTAACCGTTGGTACAAAATACGTCGGATCCAAAAGTATTAATGTTACTCTGTAATTTGCTGCATAAAGGGACACTGAAGTCATTGTTGCTTGCTACAACAACATAACAATGTTATACCGCATTCATTATTGCATTTAACAATGACCACAAGCTGTATTTAAACGGTTTCTTTTAACTACAAATTTAATTGCCCAGCAGTACTCATTGTTGCAAAGAAAATAATGAACCAAATGGCGTCTGTGTTGTCTGCAACTTGGACAATATGTATCCGGCGGAATAACTTTTATTGTCACGGACTGACGGTTATTGAAATAAAATGTACCTGAAGGAAATATTAAATCTAGAAAATAATAAATATATATTGAAACAAAGGCAACATAAAACTTTGGCATTTCAAACACAAAGGTATAATTCGCACAGATTTACTTTCAAATTGAAGGTAGATTTGATACATAAAAAAAAAAGCATTCTGCCTAAGTTCCGATCTCTGCCTGCAAGTAATACATTGCAGAATATAGTCTATGCCCGAGGTGTAGCGTAGATAATAGCGTGTATGCCTCTCGTTTAAGAGGTCCCGAGTTTAAATCTCGGTCAGGGTGAGTTACTGGGTAAGTTTTTTTCCGAGGTTTTCCCTAATCCTGAAAGGCGAATATCGGGTAACTAAGCTCTATGGATCCTGGGCTCATTTGCGCATTTCACCCATTTTATCGTCCGTTATGATTTAGCGTTGGAGGACGCATTTTAAAAATATATATTATCTGCTACATACATGAAGCGTTCTGTACTGACACGTCTGCCAAATGTTCATATAAAATTGTCTACTTATTAACCTGCATACCAGAGCGGGTGCAATTGCACCCGAGCTGTCATTTTCAAGTTATGATTTTTAATCAACGAATGCTAAATATTTGAGCCACTGTTACATAGTGAATAAGACGTTCCTAAGTGTTGTGTTATAGTCAGATGCATATTGTTGTGGTACTTAAGCTTATGCCAATACGTAAATATAATTTGGAAAACGAAAATGATTTGAAGGAGGCTATAGACATTGTGCTTGGCGATGACAATACCCCTAGTTTCTGAAACGGATTATATTGAAGAAATTTAAGGGACTGATATTTTGATTTGCTGAAGATGATGTTTGGCTATACATTGTACTTAATAATCCTAAGATACATTAATTTTTATGCAAAATTTATACATTTGGTATGCGCATAGGGTATCACACACTGTGAAACACGTCTCGAATTTGTAGTTGCCACAATGATGATACGCGATGGTGGTATACTTTATCACGCAACCACTTCACAGCTTATCCAAAATTTCGAGTCTCTTTTTGTGGTCTAGCGTAACGTGTTTCCTTTACGTTGAATGTACTTAACTCTAAAGAAAGGCATAAATTCAGTAACACGTGCAACAATAGTATACAATAACAATAAAATCGTAGATACATTGTTGCGTATCATTTCTGGTTTTAAAATTATGCCAGCTGCAAAAGGTCGGATGTGGGTCGGATTAGCCAGGTTAAGTGTATTTGGTTACATTTGTACCAGCTTGATGTAGAGAAGGTTATTAGAGATAACTTTTATTAAACGTTTACACATTTGTTGTAGTGTTAAACTGCAACAGGCTGAAGCGATAGACTTTTAAAACTTAGATCGCTCTACAGTGTCTTCGAAATTTCATGCTCCTTGCATAATCACGAAGAAAACAAATAGTAACAGAGCACATTAAAAAATGTATCTTGAAAATTTCCAACCACTGGCATAGAATATTTCGGAAATAGTTACTACACTTTTAAATATAAATTGTGAGCTTTGTTAGACTTACACTTTTGGTTTAAATATCTTACAGTTTACAAATTGTAAACAGTAATTCAGAATGAAGAGGACTGCACAGTCTATTTGCATAAAAATCAACACATACACGTATATTTCATTTTCAAGTAAAAAGTTTAAAATCACAATATTTTGATTAACAAATTGAGAAACTCAAAATTGATTTAAAAATGTCCATGTAAAGCGTAGTTTGGATGAACTATTTTCTTCAAAATTTTTGTGTTTCATCTCTGGAACTTTAATAGCATATTTGGTTTGAATGAATAGAGTCAGACTGAAAGATTCAATGTCATAGCCGGGATTTGAACCACGGATCTCCTGCTCTCCGTGTGGTTACTCTAAAACCACTGAGCTACTATGGCCAACGTGCCGACATGGCATTAAATTCTCCAATTCACTCGTATTTTTGCCGGTAGACCACTAGGGCTTCTAATATGCTTTGAGACAGGCACCTTTTGTTTCTACTTACTATACTGTAAGTACTTATGTCCCAGGCTTCATAGTTAAACCACTATTTTTTAAGGTAAATTGTTGGAAATAATCATTATTTCCACTCTAGTCGTATGTAGGCTAAGGTTTGAATAGAGCCAGACTGAAAAATTCAATGCATAGCCGGGATTACCACGGATCTCTCTCTCTCTCTCTCTCTCTCTCTCTCTCTCTCTCTCCCTCTCTCCCTCTCCCCGTGCGGTTGCTCTAAACCACTTAGCTACTATGGCCAACGTGCCGACATGACATTAAATTCTCCAGTTCACTCGTATGTTTCCCGATAGACCACTAGGGGTTCATGAGAACACGAAAATCATACGAGTGAATTGGAGAATTTAATGTCTTGTTAGCTATAAGTTGGCTTGAAAATCCAAACCCTCTTCATGACATCGCGAAAACAACTGACTGCTGACAGCTCTTAAACATCGCATAATTTGCGAAATTCAAACCAGTAACATTGAATATCTGAAAAATGGCTAGGAAAAAAGTTATTTTAAATAAAGCATGTGCTTCAAACATATCTCAGTTTGTTGCGTTCCGGGATGAAGTGTAGATTATTGAGACCGCTGTCCTGTATTGGCATCAGGGCCGCGCCGTGGCTGAGTGGTTAGACTGCTCGACTCTCACCAAGGCGGCCCGGTTTCAATCCCAGGCGACCGCAAAGTGAGATTGGTGGTGGACAACACGGTGCTGATGCGGGTTTTCTCCGGGATCTCCGGTTTCCCCGGTGCTCCATCTTCATCCTATGTATCATCAGTGTCACCGCCTGCGGTGCGCATGTAGTAAAAGCGGGCGTTAAACACCACACAGTTCATTTCATTTTTTCTCTATGGCATCAGGTGTGACATGCGAATCTTGGATTGTGTTTGCAGACGCGGTGATCTTGCTTTGCTTATCTTAATGTTGAACGGTGACGTAAAGCTATTCCTGACATTTCCCTCTGATAAAATGACATTTGCTACAATGACCTAATGCCGTATTGTGACTGCGTCGGTTGGTAGAATCAAAAATCTTGTTTGCAGAAATTTAAAACATTCTTTATTGCAGTAAAACGACGCTGTGTACAATTGTCACATTCCACAAGAAACAAAAGTAGGCATTTACGGCGTGTTAATAGCTTTTGAGCACTGAGTGAAAGACTTCTACTTTTAACAGTCGTGAACCACTAAAGGGCCCACTTTTATTCTCAACTACCCAAAAAGAATATTTTGTACAAGATTGAGTCCAGAAGGTTATTGCGAGTGCACACTTGGGATTTTTTTTTTAATGTATGCACGCTGAAAAATCAACTGTTAAGTGTTGGTAGGTACGATACTTTCAGGATTGGCAACCCTGATTATATCAGAAAGATTATCGAACACATCACTGACGGCCACTTCGAGGTTTGCGGTGAAACGAGAGAAGCGCTGTTCTTTTTTTTTTTTTTTTTTTTTTTTTTTTTTTTTTTTTTGTGATATTGCTACTGACCTCGGGTTTTCACAAGAGCACTGCAATTCTGAATATAGATGCCTTCCCCGTCGATACTTGTCATTTCAGGAACAGAAAGGTCGCTGGTTTACTGCAGTCGGTTGCCCTTTAGGGCATCTTTTTTACATCCCTAAAGGTTGGATAGAGTATAAGAAACTCCGTTTCTTTAGGGGATCTTAGGAACATGAGTGTACATTACTTTCCAAACAGAAACCGAGCACACCAAGGTTCAAATACCATCTACGTACAACTTCTCTTTCAGAATGTTCTTTATTACAAGAGCAAATGCTTCAGAAACCCCGAGTTTATTTGTGCCATCATTCATCCGATCGTTAACTATTATATTAATGATAATCACGAGATTAACTGTTTAAAATACGTATAATGCAGTAGCGCAGAGAGCAATGCTGTTTATACAGGGTGTTAATGAACTACACCGAAATAATTTCAGGGATTGCAAACGTGACTAATATAAGTTGAGATAGGCATTGCATTGTGCCATCATATTCATCCGATCGTTAACTATTCTATTAATGTTAATCACGAGATTGCCTGTTTAAAATACGTATAATGCAGTAGCGCAGAGAGCAGTGCTGTTTATACAGGGTGTTAATGAGCTACACCGAAATAATTTCAGGGATTGCAAACGTGACTAATAATATAAGTTGAGATAGGCAAAGCATGGTCTGCGGCAAAACATAACGCAGTTAATTGCGTTAAACCTAATTGGCATCAGATGCTGATAAGTTGGTATTTAAACAAGGTAGGTGAAATTATTCGATTAGAATGTATTTAAAAGTGCTTCCCGAGTATAGCAACATCGTTTTAGTAGCTTGTTATTGGCGTTCTCAAGATTTAATGCCCCAAATATCTCTGAAACCTCGAACTAATCACCTTCCAGTGCGACACTGAACAGCGATTATCTGTCTGCTTGCATCATGCAACCCACTCTAGTGGTGTTTCTGTAACTGTTCTGGTGGCCCAATCCGTAATGCCAGAAATTAGGCTTCCAACAGTCATTGGTTCGCCTCCCATCATGTAGCTATTCCCTCCCCCCTTTTCTAACACCTCAATTCTAACAGTAAGCCGTAAATAAGAAAATGAATCTGATTAGCCGGCGCAAGGAGGAAAGTCCGACTGTATCTTGGCCAGCACGCTCTCCCGACATCAACACAACTTATTTGTTTTTCTGGTGTCATCTGCTTGAGAAACAAATAACAAAGGATTCTGGAAGATTACCTGAAGATTTGCAGTTAGATAAAAACCTATTTAGCCAGATAATGGAAAAGTCATCGGTATTTTATATCAGAATGAAAAATTTGAAAAGATGGTTATATAGGTAGGCAGTACCAATAGAGAAGAAAGAGGAGGGATAGCATGGTTAAGAGCAAGGGTATGGAAGCTAAAAGAGCAACGAAATGAGCATATACAAAGTGAATGCCCATTATAAGGGGGAAGAGAAAATACACAACACTTATTTGAATATAGGGAAACAGATCTGGAAATGTGTGTAGTGTTTAACGCCCGCTTTTACTACATACGGCACCGCAGGCGGTGACACTGATGGTGCATGAGATGAATATGGAGCACCGGTGGAATGAGATGGCGAGGGAAACCGGAGGTCCCGGAGAAAACCCGCCCCCAGCGCCGTGTTGTCCACCACAAATCTCACTGCGGTCGCCTGGGATAGAACCCGGGTCGCCTTGGTGAGAGCTAAGCGGTCTAACCACTGAGCCATGGCGCGGCCGACACGGATCTGGAGAAAAGATAGTGTATGGTATAGATCAAATAGAGATATAAACAATATGTTTGACAAAAAGTAAGAATAAATGGTAATATCTAGGGGAAATTAAAAACAAATGGAAATTTACAGTTAAAAGAGCAAAACAAAAAAAAAAAAAAAAAAAAAAAAAAAACTAATAGTGACTAAATGATAGAACTATAAATTATACTAGTATTGTTAACCCTGTGCACTACCCATCTTAGTGACCATGCCCCCCAGGGGCCTACTTCGGTAGGTACGGGTTTGGCGCACCCGGGGTCCCCAGCCAACAGTCTCCCTCGTGTGGGGCTCCTCTTCGTGGTTGAGGGAGACGGTCAACAGGCCCACCCACGTGTAGGCCGTGCGTGGAGACCCGTGGAGAAGGTTTTTAGATTCTTGTCTAGTTTAGAGTTTAGGATTTAGTGAACGAAATTTTTCATGGCCAAATAGATTGGGCAGTCCAATTTATGTAATAACTTTGTGCTACAGTAAACTATTTATTGAATTGTGTATTTTCTCCGGAACAGAAGTTCGTGTACTTAGAAAATTGCACCAAGCCGGCTAGATCTAAAGAAAACACAAACTCTTTGTGTCAGTTTCCACATACCCTAGCAGCATATTCCATCCAAGATTCCCAGCGAGTATTCGCTTTAAATTTGAAAGGCATAGGTCAGTGAACTTCTTATAGACAAAACCAGTAGAATCTTCTTCAGGATGGACATGAATTGATTTGCAATATCCGTTCCGTTACGGTTTCGCAAATCCTGTGAAGGGCATGAGAGGGCACGTCACATGCTTCAACTTAGAAAATAAAGGTTTCATTTAGTTAACAGCTGAAACATTGCATGAAGCCTAATCGGTAATCACATGAAGGTTTTCAAACTCGATGTCAGTAGGCTACATGTTTCATTGTCCATTTTTTTAATTAACGTGCTCCAATGTAAGTCATATCGGACGTTAAATGAAATGGTTGAAATGATGCTAAATTAGCTCAGGATCCTTAGAGTTCATTTACCCGACTTGACATTCATATTTCAGGATAAGAAGAAACCTTATCCAGGTAACCAACCTGACCCAGTTTCGACCTCGGTACCTCTTCAAAGTGAGAAGCAGACATGCTACTTCCACGCTGCAGAATCCGGTCAAGTCCATAATATTGATTCTATTATTGGCATTGGTTTTGTGTTGCTCATATATTAACAGCGTGGGATTAACTTTCTCTCCTGCTAAGGGAAAAACTAAAATGTTCAAAACATCTTCCATTGAATCGATGGTTTTATCCAAAATGATTCCCACGTCGCAGTCACTCTTTTTCTTTCACATTCCTTCAAATTTTGGCTTCTTGAATAGCTCTGTTGTAACGCATATTGTATTAGAGATTGCCGCTATTTGTTTGCTTGAAGAGTTTTGTTCATTTGATGCTTAGCGCTGGAAATGTATTTGATGTGATCTCGCTGGTGTCTTTGGTTAAACAAAATTCCTGAATCACATAGTACATGGCATAGTAGTCAATCAGTGTCTATGAAATTATGTTGGAATTCCTAAGCCAGATCAATAAATTTGGTGGTAGAATGTGGCAATACACAGGTTTAGTAATGTAACAAAGTACTAATGCCAGTTTCTAAAACACGAATTTTATATAACGTTAAATCATCTATAATTGCACCAAACACTCAGTTGCTGTCCACACACACACACACACACACACACACACACACACACACACACACACACACACACACACACACACACACACACACACAGCGACAATATTATATCATTAATGCCGAAACTGTAGTCTCAGTTATGTCCAAAAGCTTCGAGCAGAATTCAGTCTCAATTCTTGGAACTAACTCGTACGAATTACTGTCGTCTCTGCGTGACCTTGGCCTTCACCTCCACGCGAACCATTCTCAGTAGCAAACTGGCATTCACAAACGTACAATGATTCCGGTGAAATTAAAGAATGATACACATTTGATAGAATTTTATAGAATGATACACATTTATCGTTACTTTATTGCGATACAATGTTTAAAAGCGAGATTGAGGATTTGTCGTATACATAATTACTTCTCATTGTTGGTGTGCTTTTTAACTCAAGCGCACACTGAAACTTTACTATCGTTTACTGAAAGATGTAGGCTTACTATTCGCATGTTCACAGCAAGAGGAGCAGACGTTAATTTAAATTTAAATACATATTTTATATTGAATAGAAATCCCTGTAGGGGAGGGGATGTGTCCTCTTCTGCTGCCGTGGTGCGGGCGCTGCGGACCCCTAGCACTCGTGCTACCTCTGACGTTACTAGAGGAACCTCGGGCCGAACATTAGAGCCCCTCCCTGAATGGGAGTTGTCCGGATTGGGTTGGACTCGAGGGTGCAGTGGTTCCCGATACCCGTGGGAGATCGGGTACATCTCCGTACGGGGTTGAGGAAGCCATATATTCCCGCTTACTAGCTAGCATAGCTAGTAGAAGTTGTGCTAGATCACCAGGCGGCCCCACCGAGGTCATATCGGTAGCCTTCCCCTTTGGGATTGGCGCGCGTAAGTGGCGTGTCCACTTCTATCCCGTCTTGAGTCCATAGGACCAGAAGGGGGTGCTTGTTAGTCTCTAGATCTTGCCCTATGGAAAGACCCGCGGAGGTGCCGGGCGCTCTTTTGGGACAGTTCGGTAACTCCCTGGTCGTCAGAGGGGGGGGGGGTCAGTCTTCACTGTGTGGATTGCCCTGATAGATACCCTCGAGCTTATATGTTGAATAGAAATAATTAAGAATAAAATGGAATGAAACTTAAAATAAGTAGAGAAAAGGGGATCATGCATATGGTTGGAGGGAGGAAAAGATAAATCCCCCCCTAAATGGAAAATATGCTTAAAATAGCTCTTTTCGTCGTATAAGAACTATATTGTTGTTTGTTGGTCATGCTGACTTCTAAAAATAGTTATACACAGGCTCTGTTGAAAGTTCCAGTGGCACACCTTTCGCACGATTATGTGTTTAAGTGACCAGGAATGTATGACTACTTAGCTTCGTGTTTTAATTATCGCAGTACCTCTCCCAAATGCACTTCTTTGCGTACGGAAAATGTATCTTTTGAGTAACGAAACCCCTCAGTCACATTTGCCCGCCTCAGCGTAGATGGTAGCGTGTCTGCATCACGTTCAAGAGCTCCCGAGCTACCTGGATAAGGTTTTTTCTTGGGTTTTCCCTTATCCTAAAAGACGAATGTCGGGTAACTCTTAAGCTCTATGGACCCTGGACTCATTTGAGCATCATTTCACCCATTCCATTCATCGTCCGTTAAGACTTAACGTTGGAGAACGTAAAATAAAAAATGAAAAGAAAGAAACCCCTCAGTCACTTAATAAAATCTTAGCAAGGATGTATTAGTGGAAAATAGTGTTGCCAGAATGACCTCGAGGCAGTCCCTGAAACCAATCAAAGGGCCACGTAGGAGGAAAGGATCGAAACCACAGACATTGTTTAATTGGGGACAAATTGTTAAACAAAATTTTATGTATTATGGTGGTGACAATTTTTACTCAGATAATAAAAATGTATTACTTTTTACTGCTATTACTAAAGCTGTCATTCCCATCAACCAAACCTGTACCATACCAAATACAATTACTAGTAAAATATTACTGTTACAAAAGCGTACCTTATTATTTATAATATTTTTTAACATTCTCGCTGCATTCAGAAGTCATGTTTGTAAGAACTACATTGTAGAAATCTTCGTACGGCTTTTCCAAATTCATCTGAATACAAATCTCGGCTTTCACAAGTTCCGTTGACATCATTTCTTAACAGCTCACTCATTACGTACAGTAAACACTGGTTGAACTTGCGCGTTACTCACAAGAATTGCTCGGATGTGCTGCATTATTTTGAATAAATTTGGTGCATCTGATTTCTCAAAAATTCGCTCCTCGCTATATAAAAATTATCCTTCCTATCAAGATTTGATACCAGCGATATATAAACAGAAAACGTATGATACATTTCGTTTCCATTGAAACTGAATTTCAGTTTCTTTCCCACTTCGGTCAAATCATGAAATGAAAATAGTTTTGGTTTTCATAAATCTAGCACGAATACAGCTGGATACACATTGTCATTCCCATTAAACTTGTACTATTTATTAAGGTAGTTTAATAGTTGTAAACAAGTGTTCACTCTTGTACTGGATTATTGTTTTCTTCTGTAAGGTGTTCAGATCCATAAAACATCGTCGTTAACGAGCCTCTAGCTGTTACTTTACTTCCAACATAACTTCATGAACATATGTGGAAAGTGTTTTTCCAGAAGTCTGCTTTAGAAAATACAGGTAAAGTTGCATTTAAAAATGCAGAAAAAACACGGGTAGTGTTAGTTTTTAGTTATAGTTAGAAACTTGTTTGTTTCATCTTATCGTGAACTAATACATTTCCATTTTAGGGAGTGTTTCTTCCTCATGCTCTGCTACATAGGTAGTAAGTACATCTTTAAAAATTTTAACAAGACGTTCCACAGCTGACTGCAAGACAATCATCGTACAACAATGTGTCGCAATATCTCACTATAATCATGTTGAGCAAACTGGCTTTTAGTTCCTCGATTTTTTTTAAATGTGAAATGATATTTTCATGAAAAGGTACATGAAATGATATATTCTGATATTTTAAGAACTAGACTTTCTACATCATATTTTAGCAGCTTGAATCCAAACTTAGCATAATTATGTAATGTATAACAATTGGCTTTAAATTTGCGTTTTCTTCTTTTAATCTGTTAAAGACAGAATTATGTTTACAGAAATTGAAACATTCTCGGCTGAATAAGAAATTACATTGTTTAGTGTTAAACCATTTTCCAGTAAAACAGATTTTAGTTTATTTGAAACATCAGCGTTGTCTTTCTGATTGGAAATGTTTATTCATATCTAACAGTAAGAGATACCGCATATTCTGCACTTTACTCATCTCCATTAACTTTTTGTAACCATTGTTTATAATTTTCGTCCCGTAACCATTCTTCATGAAACTAATTTAGCTATCGTCTCTTCATTTCACAGCTACTGACAGTTTTCAATCATGAAAATCAGTCTATTCTTGCACAACCCAACAACTGCCTCTATAGTGATTAACGATGAAAGAATGAGCGAACACAGAAATTGATGTTGCCGTGACTTACCAAGTTTATTTATTGTGCGCTCCGAATATTACACTCAACAACACAATTTGTTTTTTTCCCCTTTCGCAAAATATACCCCTTATGTATTTTGACGTGCTGAGTTCAAATGTCTTTTTTTTTCTAACACCCTCAGTTTTTTAAGTGAATTGTGTACTTAGAAATGTATAAATATGTCAAATTACCGTAATATGTTTGTAGAAGAAACCTTCATAATAAAATTTTATAAGTGTATCCAATTAACATATCTGAAAACATTGCCATCTTGTTTCCAAGTGCATCCTCTGCTGCCCTAAGCTGAATTTCTGCTGTTTGCTGCTTCTGTAATTTCTTGTGGTTTTTCTAATGAGGTTCCAGCAGTCTGCAAGTATATTGGGTTTCCAGCTTTCTTGATATCTCTTCTCCCTTTCAGAAATATCTTGGAGTCTTTCTCCATGTTCATCACTAACGTGTTAAAGATTTGCAGGGCAAACGTTCAAATGGGAATGCAGGAAGTATATTTTCAGAGACATGTTGCAACCTAAATTTCAATAGGCTCTTAGTAATTTCTCAATGAATTGTTTGTCATGATCTTACATATGTACTCGAATTTGAGGCCCAAGAAGAATGCCTTCCTTCAAATTTGAAGCACTGTTCTTTGAAATGTTGTCTTCCAAGAATCGGAAACGTGTTACGGCTTTTTCTAACGCCTTCACAAAATTCGACATCAGGCCTAATTTAATATGAAGTTGTGGGCATAAAACTTGATTTATCAACCAACGGCTCATCTGAAATATCCTTCTCTCCAGATACAAAATGCTTCCAGAGAGGCCGTATTTTAGTGTGGTAATTTTTGGATTTGGCATGGCTATCCTATTTGCACAAAACGCAACAAAATTTCTTATATTCACTTTGCAACCCCAAGAGTATCCCGGTTATTTTGAAATCGCCACAGATGAACCAGCTGTACTTGTCATACTGCAGGTTTCGTAATAGTAGCTGTGGAATTAAGATTACTACGGAGGGGATTTGGCACCGAAACTGTGGTTTATTGCACCTAAGCCCCAAGTGAAGCAACCCCGAAATTAAGGATGAGGCAAGAGGGGTCAGAGGGTGGCTGACCCAAGGAGTCACGACAGTGCAGAGGGCAGAATCTCATCCCGCTCGCTATCCTTCATTTGCACTGCACGTTCAACGGGTACGGATGGAAGCATCTATGAAGATCACGATTTTCACAATAGTAACTAAAATTCTCTTCTTTTCTGAAATATCTAATCAGTGCTCTTCTCATTTGCAAAAAAATATTGATGTGTCTGCGTGTAAAACATTTCTCTCGTTTAGCCTGGAACCTTTAGTTCTGCTTGAGCTTAGGAAAGATTTAACTCTCCTTGAGTTACCTCATAATGCATGTTGAGATCCTCGTAGTGTGATCCTGAGCTTGACCGAACTAGTGGGTTATCACTTGTTCCAGACTCGTCTTCTAATGTGTAGGTTTCAGGAGCAGCAGCATTCATCACTGAGCAACAGTTCTAATAGCTGATCAAATGTTTGGATGTTTAATTTTCTTTTTGTCTTGACCCGTAATCCCTGTAATTTTAGCAATTTAAAAGTAGCAATCATCAATATGGTTCATTGGTTCCCTCCATTCCATGGGAACTGCAAAAGGCATAGGAACTTTACATTCATTCTTTAACCGCTCTCTTCAACGGCTAACACAATTTATGCAAACTACATGGGGGAGCCCAACTGCGCTTCTGATCACCAAAATATAATTTATAAGCCTTTTATATGAATGGTGTAATTTCCTGTGTATTTGACTTTATTGTATATTCACCGCACACGTAACACGAATTATCAAGATTATTTATACACATTCACAACATTTACTCCTATATTAGTGTACTCAATAGATTTTCGATGTATCACCAAGTATTTAATAATAATAATAATAATAATAATAATAATAATAATAATAATAATAATAATAATAATAATAATAATAATAATAATAATAATAATAATGCTTTTAAATTGTGTTTTATATCCTAACTTGGTCACACTACACACAACGTATCACTACAAATCACTGATTCTGCTATGGTTGAAACTGGTGTTCATTTTCACATAAACGTAAAATAAGGCAGAAAGAAGATTACTAATGCACTGTAACAGTAGGGATTGAAAAATAAACAGATGATTTGGCTATGGATCAAACTAGAAAACAATCTTAGATACTGGGAGTTGAGTTATAAACAGATGAGACATTTGAAAATGTTATCATTTATTTGGAGACACAAGGAGACAAAAACAAAGCAAATTATCCAAGGCATAATATTCACACCACGGCCCTTATTAACTAAAACAGTAAGTGTTATCACTATTAGGCCTTGTTTACGGTGTTAATCACTATAACACACATTTAAACAATCTTTTTAATTAACTGTATTGCACCATGTATTGCAATAATATTAAATGGATGTAACTCTTTGATTACGTGTAATTTCTTACTATGTTCATATTTACAAGTTACGTTCCTATATTCATTAATTGTTCAGTCTATTTTATTTACAAATCTAACCAAAGCCCGTTTTAATTCAGAAAACACACTTTATTTTTGAAACTGAGGGTGCTAGAAAGAAACTGTAACACCATTAAATTCAGTGCTAAAATCCGCATAATAAACATCCAATTTCATGCAAAAGAATGTTTGGCTGTTGTCTAGTGTTAAGCAACAATGGAGAGATCACGACTAAATATAGGAACGCAGCTTTTTGTTATGAGAAATTAACAATCTAACATAATTATTCAAAATAAAAGAGTAAGGCCCTCCGGAGAATTCATCCCAAACCGGGCACTCAGGGCGGCGCCCGAAGATTGCCAACCCAGTGGAAAATTACTCGTCAGGTAAACGAGGTAACATTTTCAACAGAAAATCATTTCACGTATATACATTTTTTGTCGTATTTTGTATAGCCGTGAGAGTTAACAAATTCAGCACAACTTTTAATTAAAATACCTATTCTATTAGTTTTGGGATCACTATGGTAATTGTGGGACCGCCATTTGTTTTGTAGTTGTCACGCATGATGAAGTTGCCCCCCCCCCCCCCATCCCCTGTATCTTTGAGCCCTAAATGACGTATATTTGTTCTTATTTTGGTCATGCATTCGATTTTTAATTTCGTTGTTTGCACAATGAAAGGCTAAAGTATAAAATCAGTTTATGAACATATTACTTCTCCCACTTTTGTTTGTCACCAAGTCTACCAACTTGTAAAATTGTAATATTCGATGAGCATAATATAAGATTTTCTGCGAATCGGGGATGCAAACTGGGTGCACTGCGCAATCCATTCAAGATAGCGTTTAATGTGTCATTCTAATTATCTCAAAGGGCTTATGTATATATCTGCCAATCATAATCTTAAAGCCATTTTAAAAAAGTAAAAAAATTGTCATATAAAGAGTGGTATGGTGTGGAATTATTGCCTAATATGCCTAAATAACGTTAGGTTGTCATTGTCAACGATTTTGACAATAAACTACACCGAAGGTTTAATTTAGTATTTAACGACGGCATTGTTGTTACACACGCGTTCGCTTTTTCAATTATTTTTTTCCTCTCCCCCTCTCTCCCCCTCTCGTACTCCCGGCCACGTACATAGACATGATATCTCGACATCATTGATTGCATGGTTAGTGGCAGAGAAAGTTCATACTTATTTTGGTATATGAGTGTGGAAGCAGTAGTAAAGGAAGCGTTACCTATAATCTTTTGACCATCGTTAAGTGGAAGTCGTTCAGCGCGTTAGCGCAGTTTTGAATTCCGTTTGGCCAAGTTGGCTAGATGTGCTGTGTAACTGAGTGTTTCACGCGGGCTGAGCTTTAAGTGCTATTGAATGAAAAGGCGATTGCTGAGCACTCTTTTAACTGCGTTATAAGTTAAAGGTTCTTTCGTGTGAAGTATCCTGACATTGGCAGAGGAAGTGCCAAGTGTAGCGATTTGAGGTCACCCAGCGTTGTAGTGAAGCGTTGGAGGGGGAGATTGTGAAGGAATTTGTACCACATTTTTACCTCGTCAACAGCCAGTGTTAAGTGCCGTCAATAGTCTTCCATGTGTTAATTGATATTAAGGATATGACGCGTACTATTTAGTGTACATAAGTGAACCAGATAGACATCTTTTTTACGAAAATTGGTTTTAATGTGTTAAAACAAGACGTTGGCAGGTTGTTAAATAGAACAAGTTTTAAATTATAAACTAAGCTTTCTTTTAAGAGGTTATGTTTAGCCAATTCCTGCAACTATAAACATATGTGCAAATAGTGATATTATTTACAAACACTTTCAGTGGTATCTGCATTTACAGCTACTTACAAGGTGAGAATAGTTCAGTTTTATTTCTAACCACAACTTTTTTATTAATGGATGAAGGTGATATTACAGAATCTGCATACTCGTTAAATTTTCATCGTTATTAATTCTTCTTCTTCATAGGCACTACAACTACATTGGCTGAATGTTTTTGCCCTCTCTACAATTTTTTCCGCCCGATTCGATGCGATCCTTTGTCAAGTTTAGCCAATTCTTAATCTTCATGTTTTTTAAATCTTGATGTATATCATCTCTCCATCTGTTTTTAGGTCTGCCTCTGCTTCTAGATTCGAGAGGTTTCTATGTATGTATATATATTTAACTATTCTCTCGTGTGACATTCTATACAGATGTCCAACCCATCTAAGTCTCTATGATTTAATGAAATTGTTTTTTATTCCTTTATTTAACCCTTCATTTCTCAAGGTTGTCTATTGTCCTCTGTCTTTAATTGGTACAAAAATTGTTCTTCATATCTTTCTTTCAAATATCATTAACTTTTGCATTTGTGATTCTTTCAATACCTATGTCTCAGAACCATATGTAACTATAGGTTTTATGATTGTGATGTAAATTCTGAGTTTTCCAGTTATTGTTATAAGTTTGCTTTTAAATAGGTTTTTGTACATAAGATATGCTTATTACCCTGAATCACTCTCTCTTTGACTTCTCCCTCTTTTGAATTGTAAGTTATTACAGACCCGAAATATTTAAATGATTTTACATCTTTTATTACATTTTTATTAATTCTTCCGATTTATTTAGTCTTTTTGAGCATTTTAAAAATTTGTTTTTTGTATATTTATCAATAATCCAAACTGGGCAGACTCTTCCTTTAGTCTTTGGAATGTTTCTATTGCTGCTTTTTTCATTTTAGCGATAGTAAGAATGTTATCTGCTTAAGCAATACCTTGTTTTAACCTATACACAATGTTGCCTCTCAGATCTAATTTGTTCAAAACTGAGTCTATTACTATATTAAATAATATGGCAGACAGCGGATCTCCTTGCTTTACACCTGTTGCTGCAATGAATTCTTCACTTAGGTTATTATTTATTTTCACTCTTGTGACATTATTAGCTAAGGTTATTGCAATTAATCTTATTCACTTTCCAGGTACATTACACATTTTTAAACATTCTAATACTTTAGTTCATTAACCTTATTAAAAACTTGTGTATAATCTACAAATATGTTGCATATGGTAATATTATACTCATAACATTTTTCAATTATTTGTCTCACCACAAATATATTATCAGTTGGACAGAGTCAACATGAAAAACTCAATGCCATGGCTGGGATTTGAATGATGATGAGTATAAGGGCACTCAACTGCAGAGGTTATCAGCACGCTGGGATTTGAACCACGGATCTCCTGGTTTCCGTCCAGTCGCTCTAACCCATTGAGCTACTATGACCAACGTGCCGTCCTGACATCAAATTCTGCAGCTGACTCGTATATTTCCCCGGTAGACCACTAGGGGCTCTTGCATTCAAGATACACCATTTGTGGTTGACTCTATCAAAAATCTTAGACTATATACGGCTAGTGTGAAGAAATGATTAATTTCCATCAATTAACTAAAAATATCAGTTGTTCGACCTGGTCTAAAACCTGCTTGACAATCATTTAGTTCTGTTTTCGACAATTTCTGTTAATATATTGTTCAAGATAATTGTAAAGATTTTATATCCTGTGTTCAATTGAGATAGGTCTATAGTTAGAACACTAATCTATCACCTTTGTTATAGATTGGATAAATTATTCCTTCACTCCATTTTCTTGGTATTTGTTCATTATTCCATATTTTTACCAATAGTTTAAGTAAACTCTTTTTTTAAATTTCTACCTCCATATTGTATTAATTCAGGGGTGTATTATCTGAACCTGCCGCTTTGTATGATTTTAGGTTATTACGTTATTTCATTTAGATCTGGAGATTGTAATTCCCCATTGTCATTGCCATGTATTATTGCTTTGGTAAGTTCTGTTGTTCCTTCTTCCTTAAACACATTGCTAAAATATTTTTCCCATCTATCCACAACATCATTTTGTTGCGTGAGAATGTTTCCTTCTTCATTCTTACATATGAGAAGTACTGACATCTTTTAAAAGTTCTTATTTCGTTAAAAAAAATTCTAGATTCATTTTTCGTAAAGTTATTTTCTATTTCATTTATTGTTTGGTTCAACCATTGTTTTTAATTCCTACAGACTTTGTATGCTTCTTTCTTTAATTCTCTGTAGATTTCATAATGAGCTCTAGTTTTGGTTTGAAGTGCCTGCTCTCTTCATTCTTAATTATGTTTCTACATTCTTCATCACATCATACTTTTCTCAGAACTTTTTCCTGTTTACCTATGGTTTCTTTAGCCGCTTCCATTTTTGGCTCTTTGATGTTTATCCAATCTTGATTGACGTTATCATTTTCAGTCATATCTGATAATATTTTACACAATGCTTTTTTATATTCCGTAGCTTTTTGAGGATTTTCTAACTTTGTTGTATTCAATTTTATGCATTGTGTTTGTTTTACAGATTTTGGGTAGTACTTGCTGTAAGCAGGTTTTCACCAGAAAATGATCCGAGTCAATATCAGGCCCTGTCATTGTTCTAACATCAGTTATTAACTCCTTTTTATTTTGTGGAACCAATATGTGATCTATTTGATTTACTGTTAGCCTATCAGGGAGACCCATGTACCTTTGTGGATGTCTTTATATTGGAACTGCATGCTTACAATAAACTATTGATTCAAAGTATAAAATTGAAAGAAGCGTAGAGATAGTGAAGCACAACTTAGCACAAAAGTGAATCGAGAAGATATTGACACACTGCTTCACTCTCACTGTTTTTCACCCAACATGTTTCAAGAGATTTTGCTCTTATCAGCTGGAACTCGACAATCGAGTTTCAGCTGATAAGAGCAAAATCTCTTGAAACATGTCCGGTGAAAAAACTGAGAGTGAAGCAGTGTGTCAGCATCTTCTCGATTCACTTTTGTGCTAAACTATTGATTGTTGCAAATTGGCATAAGAATTCACCATTCTTATTCGACACTTCATATAGAGTATGTTTTCCTGATACAGTTTGATAAATATTTTCTTTGCCAACTTTGGCATTAAAGTCTCCTAGTAATATTACCATGTCTTTTTTGGGGACATCATCTAAGTTCCTTTGTAGATTATTATAAAATAATTCTTTCTCTTCATCTTTTTCTTCAGTTGGCGCATAACAGCTTATTAAAATTATGTTGTGATATATACCTTTTAATACATAATCTCATTAAAAGCAGCAAAATGTATAATGTGGCTTTTCATTTTCTTTTTTGTTAAAAAACCAGTACTAGCCTGACTGGTTTTGTCTTTATGACCACTATAGTAGACTGCAATTTTTTTTTTTTTTGTCGATTATGCCTTTTCTTTTCCACTTTATTTCTTGAATAGTTACAATGTCAACAATTTATGTTTGCAAGTTGGTCAGCTAATTCTTGCACTTTTCCTGGTTGGAACAGTAGTGTGCCAATTGTTATTGTATTCTTAATCCTTTTAACTTGCTTGGGTCATCGTTCATTTAACGTGCCAGCTTTCCTTTGTAGAGATTCTTTAGCAATTGTATTTTTTACAGTAACAGGTGCTGACTTGATGCCCAACCCATAACCTCCTTATTTATGGCCCCAGGAGGTAGGTTGGTCCGATTATACCCTCGGATACTGGGTGGCTTAGGTACCTTGATGTCGCTACTCCCCATCCCCAATTTGGGGCCCTGAAGAGAATCGTTATTAATATTAAAAAAAAAAAAAAAAGAAAGGTGTATGAAGTGTACACTCCATTTTAAATTTAAAGAAAATATTACAAGTGTGTCTTTCATTTAGTACAGGCAAAATACAATAATTTTAACTGCTCAGATGAAGTAATTCAACTGAATACAGTTTTACCATCATTTGCATTTCAGACCATAATTTGTATTTGTTTATCAATATTTATTTCATAATTTAGTGAATCATTGAATAACATTTAAGCAAATTGGAATTTTATGATTGTTATATTCGAGGACTTCTAATCAATCATAATAGCATCACTGATAAGCTATACTAAAATAGTTTTGTAGTATCAAGATTATCACTGCATATATCTTAAAATATTTTCTGATGAGGCAGTCCAGAAGCACCGATTGTAAATGGTTAAACGAACAGCAAATTTGTTAATACCAAATGCTAGATAGAGACCATTCTAAATACTTATGTAAAACTGGGAAAGTATTAAAATTGCTTTGCCCTTTCATTTTGATGAACCTGATTCAAATATTAATTGTAACTATGTTGAGCTTATTTGCTGCTAGTATTTCAATACTCATGTTTATCAGAGTTTATAACACAAACTGAATAATGTTTTATTATTAACATTTACCATTATGAAATATTGAGCTTCAGGATTATGCTTCATTACTTGGCTGGAATGATGGCTGTGATATAGAAGTTATCAAAACATTAAGATTATCTTTACAGCAGCTATTTGTCATACACTATTCTAATAATTAGCTGCTAGTTTTAAATGCAATGTTTCAAAATGGAGTGTTCACCAATTCTATTAGTTTATGTTATATGAAACAGTATTGGACATTCCTGCTTACTTCAAAGTCATTTGGGGGAGCTAAAGAGTAGAGTGTATCTGTCAGTACTTATAGACCTTTCGCATTACAAGTAGACATTGTATTCCAGAATTCGATTGTCATTGGTATTGTAAGATTCTGGCTCTTGATTTCAGTGGTGCAGGAATTGAAGATGATAGTAACAGTTTTGAATATTACGTTCTAATCCTGTGTGTCCCCTCCCCCCAACAAAAATGTTTGTGTTTTGTCTATGTTCTGGGTATTTTACTTAAAACTACATTTCCCATTGATCACATCTTCCATAGCCCATAGCTCTGTTTGAATACTTTTTTGATACTTGCCGTTTATCTTTCCTGAGCCAGTGTGCTGCCTGCTTTATGAACATAAGGTAAATTTAATATTTTTTGTTTGTACATTAATAAGGTTAAAGTCCAGGTTTACTTAATTTATACATTGAATGAATGAAGTCCTGTATTTCCTCTAAGTGAACATAGGGCTGCTGAATCGTGCAGCGTCGAGGCTCATAGGCAACGGGTTGAGGATCAGAGGTTTTTTGATTAGAGGGATCCGGAATGAGTGATTAATAAGCCCAACACCGAAAGTGAAAGTACGCGAGAGATGAAGTGATAGGAAAGATGCTGGTGGGAAAAACTGAAGGACGTGCCGAAAACCCGCCCCAATGTCATGTTGTCTATCATAAATCTCTTTGCAGTTGCCTGGGATCGAACCCGGTCTTCTTGGTGAGTGCCAAGTGGTATGAAGTACTCTGCCATAGCGCAGCCAATTTATACATTAATAAAAATTAATTAAAATAACTTTATTAATATGTTACCTTACTCAATTTTAATTTGATACAGATTTTGTATTCAATTCTGATTCACTGTTTCTTTTCTGCACAGAAATATTGACTTCATCAAAGTATAAAACAAAAATGATTTTAGTTAATTGTTGGAAATTAATCATTTCTTCACACTAGCCATATATAGGCTAAGGTTTTTGACAGATAGTCAACATGAAAAATTCAATGCAACGGCTGGGATTTGAACCAAGAGATCTGTGGTTCAAATACCAGCCGTGGCATTGAATTTTTCATGTTGACTCTATTTGCTATAAAACAAAAAGATTAACAACAAAGTACAATATAAACAAATTCTGTGTACAGTAATATTGGTCAACAAAATTTAAGATGTTTAACGTTTAAAGAAGTATAAAGGTTGATTCTTACTGACTTTTATGTGCTGATTACAAATCTTTTTGCAGAATTTTTCCCTCACCTGTAATTTTTTAGTAACTGCATTAAGATTTCTGGTAATTATATAGTTAATATGTGTAACACCTTAGCTTGAATACCTTTTACGTACCTAAAATGAATATGAAATTGATTTTCGACTGTACTCTACTTGAACATTTGCCCTGAATGTCCAGCAGTAGTCTGCCAACATATTGGGGGTCTATTTTCCCTGGTAGCATCTTTCCATTTCAGCAATGTTCTGATGGAAATACTTGCCATGTTCGTTGCGTACAGCCCCAAAGTTCTCATGAAAGAAGTCAAGATGGTAGTCCAATATATGTATTTTCAAGCACATATTACATCCCATGACCTGTAGTTCTCAATCAGGTCACTGACAAGTTCTGCATAATGTTTAGACCTGTTGTTTCCTAGAAAGTTTGATGTTTTTGTAAGAGAATGATGCAGCTTGTTCTTGCATATTTAAAAGGCTTTCAAACTAAATCTTTCATAAGCTCTGTAATTTAAGGGCCAACAAGTATTCCCTCTTAGTTTCGCTTTACTGATCTTAGAAAACTTAGCATTTCAGTAAAGAAATGCACTCCCATCATGATCCATTGCTTTCACAAAGTTCTTAAATTATGCGTAACTGGAGAAATTTAGTGATGTCAAAATTAGTTGAACAAACTATTTGTAGTCAGTTTTTTGACACTTCGTCACTTACATTTTTATATTATTAAGGAACTAGTTTTGGAAGCTGTTGCCTCTATCTTTAACCTCTTTCCAACTAATTCATTAACTTCAGTCAGTTTTTTGACACTTCGTCACTTACATTTTTATATTAAGGAACTCGTTTAGGAAGCTGTTGCCTATATCTTTAACCTCTTTCCAACTAATTCATTAACTTTTAGATAACTCCTTTCTAGTTAGTTGGAAAGAGGTTAAAGATGATGGCGACTGCTTTGAAACTAGTCCTCAGTAATACAAATGTGTGACTAAGTGTCAAAAAACAGACTACAAATGATTTTTCAATTAAACAAAGCTATTTGATGTGTAATGGAGGCATAAGATTTTGTCAGGACTTACAAGGGGTTAATGAACATTTGCCTGTCCTGGGTTGAATGACTCCCTTTGACCAACTTCTTTTAACATAATGATTGCTTCTGCATTTACAATCCCACATGCAGATGAACAACATTTGCCTGCCACAGGTTGATTGTCTCTCTCTTTGGTCAACATTGTTTAACATGATTGCTTTTGTATCTACAATCCCACATGCAGAAGAAACAGTTAACTTTTGTATAACCAAGATGTAATCCAAGTAAGATAGTTGTCTTAAAATCTGCATATATGTGACATGAGTAGTCATCATATCGGATATTGGGTAGCAAGAGTTCCATGTTCACATAATTCTCCTTCATGCTAACTGCATGGGCTACAGGAATAGATGGAAATTTGTGTCCATAATATAGCAAGAGTCCTTTCAAACAATAGCCAAACTTCAGGCTTATGTCAAACACCCAGGGACTCCATCAATGCATTGACTTCATTTCAGTACACTAGGTCCTCCTTTTTGGAAAATAAATGCTCAAATTCCTGTTGGTGTTGACGATAACTTATTTTGGTGTCATCCTGCAGGAGATGCCAGCCTTTCTTGAAGCAAGTAAGTTGGCTTTACTTTTAGATAACCCGAAATCACAAACCAAATCATTTAGGTCCTTCTTGGTTAATAAATGTGGTTCATTTACTTCCACAAAATCTGTGTCACTTTGTTGTAATTTGCTAATGTCATCAACCTTTCAAAATAGTCACTTCACTGTCATCTGGTGTAGTTGATATGGGAAGGCCTGGTCCATGAGGCACTGGTCGAATTGCTGATTCTTAAGTTGGATATTTAACAGTATTTTATTTGATTGATGGAAATTAATCATTTCTTCACACTAGCCATATATAGGCTAAGAGTTTTGATTGATAGAGTCAACATGAAAAATCCAATGCCATGGCTAGGAGCTGAACCACGGATGCAAGAGCCCCTAGTGGTCTACCGGGAAAATATACTTCAGATGGAGAGTTTGGTGTGGGGACGGCATATTGACCAAGGTAGCTCAATGGGTTAGAGCGACTGGACGGAAGCCAGGAGATCCGTGGTTCAGGTCCCGGCCATGGTTTGGATTTTTCATTTTGACTATTTAACAGTATGTTTGGACTTGGAAGTATTTCAGAAGTAGAAGTCTGTTATATGATCCTTAGGCTTCTGTAATATCATAGGAACTGCATAAGGCATATGACAGGACCCTTTTAATCAGCAGTTTAATTGTGCAACACATTTGACTTAACAGATTTTTGGAGCCCAAAATAACACCCAAGCTCTTAATTCGAGGAGTCAAATTTTGCCTCTGCACTTAAAAGTGAGCTCACAACAAATGTAATTTTATATATATATATATACACATTTGCAAAACATTATCCTCTTAATTACTCAGTGCTTAAGAAAACACTATTAGAAGCCCACATTTGTTAATTTACAACTGAGAACATACAGGATAACTTCTATAAGTTTCTACTCCTTTGGGAGACCTTCCTTATCTGTTGTTGCAGTAAACGTTCACCTAGGCAGGAAAAGCATAGTTTTGTGTGGAGAGGCACAATGTTGAACTTTGTCATTCCTGATAGTCACAGACAATTGCCTACAGCAAATGTGACACTTGTAGACATATCTATTGATCTATTAAAACTACTTCCTTATCAGCATATTTACTGCTCTATGCTAATAATTATAAGTTATTTTTAATATTACAAAAAATTGGGGTGATTGAGCATTTTTAACTTCATTTTTTGATTTGGCAGATGCAAATAAATGAGTCAGAAGAAATTATTTAACATTTTCGTTGTTGGCAAGAGTAATTAGATAGAAATAGTACTCAGTTAAGTATATCTTAACTTAAAAAAAATTATATTAGATTACATAAGTTGGTGCAAAGAAAATCTTAAATGTATGTTTCAAGATATTCTTCCACTGAATAAAATCAGCCCCAAATTAGGAATTAATTTCTTTTTTAAAAGCTATTAGGATGTTTACTTCTTTTAAAAATACTGAGAATATTAAATATAATTTGCCATTATGAAATAAACATTTTATATATAGGTTTCCTTCATGACTAATGTACTGTTTAAATTTATTTTTTATATTATACTCGTGTATAACATTATCAAACTTTTCCAAATATACCTATAGTAATAGTGCTGTCCAGATTAATATTTTGATTTACTTTATTTTTGTAAATAACTGGAACATACACAAAATATTGTGCCATATAATAAATGACTATGAAATTAGGAAAATAAGTGTTAATTGAAGATTTTAGAGTATACAATATAAAACATCTGGGATAATATTTTTGATAGATCATTTATATAAATACCCCAGTTTAGATTACTGTCCACCCAAATTCCCAGAAATATAATATCGAACATCTTTACTAATATTATTTGAAGAAAAAGGTTAGAAACAGTGATGTATTTAACATTTGAAAGTAATGAGTTGGTAATTCAAACACAAACATCACTTAATTATCCTTACTCGGACATGTTTCGGAGAACGTTTTGTCTCCATCGTCAGCAGTTATCCGACTGGTTGGATCCGTGGTTTCCTGAAGTGAGCTGGTTGTCCATGGCGGCATCTGTTGTCTGTGAGATGAACTTCCAAAGAGAGTTTTCAGGCAGCAATTCGAAATTTAAAGTATACTGTTTGTTTTTTATAATTAGCAACTTTTCCCAAACGTCGAGTTCGGCTGCATTACTGGCTGGTTTTAATAGTTTGTACCAAATATAAAACTATTAAAACCAGCCAGTAATGCAGCCGAACTCGATGTTTGGGAAAATTTGCTAATTATAAAAAAACAAGCATACTTTAAACTTCAAATTGCTGCCTGAAAACTCTCTTTGGAACTAAAATTAGGCAAGTGAGTCAACCTTGTATATACTTTTCTCCACTTAAAATTTTTTTGATGACTAGTTTCTGGAAACCTCTTCCCTATCGTCAGTTCTGTGGTTGACTTTCAGATTTTAGTAACAATGGCACTCCACTTTCTGAAATACTTTTTATTCTATATCTCTCTTTGGAAGTTCATCTCAGCCAGTTCATCTAGCTGGTTTTAATAGTTAATACCAAATATAAAAATATTAAAACCAGCCAGTAATGCAGCCGAACTCGAGATTTGGGTAAAGTTGCTAATTATAAAAAAACAAACAGTATACTTTAAATTTCGAATTGCTGCCTGAAAACTCTCTTTGGAAGTTCATCTCACAGACAACAGATGCCGCCACGGACAACCAGCTCACTTCAGGAAACCACGGATCCAACCAGTCGGATAAGTGCTGACGATGGGGACAAAACGTTCTCCAAAACATGTCCAAGTAAGTATAATTAAGTGATGTTTGTGTTTGAATTACCGACTCTTTACTTTCAAATCTTTACTAATTCTTTTTCTAAATCATCTTTTGGAAAACTTCAATTTTTGTTAATTTTATGATGGAAACCTTCTGTATTACGTTTAAACTTCTTTTTGTTAATGATCAATTTGTTTTTGCTGGACCAGTTTACTACAAGATTAGCTGCACTATAAATATTTACTTTGTTCTTCTTTATCTTTACCCAAAATCATTCGCAAAAGGAGTAAATATGGCAGTAAATAAGTCATTGTTTTCTGCTAAGACATTATTATAAAATAAAAATAGAAATGGTCCCAGAATCTAGCTCTGAAACAGTAACACTTTCCATACTGGAATAATAAACTTATATTGCATTTAATAATACATATTAAGTTTCAGTTATGTGTTTCCTGTTTTTAAAGAATGATTCAAACTACTGTTCGGCCGTTCTATCTCCTGCTCTGACATTTCTCTAGAGGGGGAAGCAGGCTGTTGCCAGTTCTTTAGCGGGTATTTCAAGCAGAGGAATAATGCGTATTTTAAATATTTCAGTACTTGCATATTACATGAACCAGGAGCCATATTATTATAATAGCGATAATAATAGGACTTACGAACATTAAAAATCGGAATTCACACACGCAAAATATAACCAAAGAAAGTTTACCAGCGCAAGCAGCTAAAACCTGTGGCTCAAACAAATTTAACCTGGCAACATGGTGTTGGGTTCGGGAGTCACGCATAGCAGCGACAATGCTGATTGGCGCTAGCAGACAGTTTTTAATTCCTGACCAGACTCCCAGTACTACCAACAGATTCAGTTAGTGTGTGTGAAAGGTGTGAACGAAATATTCGAATAGAGTGGTGAGGTAATAAATATCTTGCATGATAATGAAATTGTAAATTGTATTTCAGTGTTTTAAAGGTAATATAGTCCTATATTTTCGTTCTAAAGATAATTTTGAGGATATGTTTTCAATTGCTCATTACTGTATGTTGGTACTATTAACCTCGCCCCTCCACCTCTTGCAATCGCAAAACGTCTGAGCCGGAGATACAACGGCCGGACTATACTTCAGTGGATTTCTCCTTATTCCATAGTGTACAGTTTGTGAATTAATATATTGTGGTCAACCAAGTCAAAAGCTTTAAATTGGTCAGGAAATAATCCCATACATTCGTTTTTAGTGTCTAGAATTTTATAAACCTCTTCAAAAACGTTCTGTTGGGCAGAGTTTGTACAGTTTCCGTCAAACACGTTTTGAGATTATCAATGTTCACTTAATGTGAAATTTTGCTATTGTACACTTTTCTTTTGATTACTTTAGAAAACAGAATGAAATAGAAGTAGGCCTATAGTTTTTTGGTTAATTTTAGACACCTTTAAAATCTGGGGGAAATGTTCAGTCTTTTAGAGATAAATTGATATGATACACGAGTTTTATCATATGTGAGAAACACTTTTTAAGTAACAAATTTGAAAACTCATTAAGTCCAGTGGACATTTTGGATTTCATGCTTTAAATTTATAAAGTAACATCATTATAAAGATTGTCTTATTCTCCACAATACTGCTTTGGTTAATAAATTCTCCTTAAAATTGTTCTGCTTTTCTCCTTTGACTTTCTGGCATGTTGTTCTGAGCAGTCCCTTTTTAACATTCAACACTAGTCCATCATGTGAACACTCCTCTTTTCATTATGCCTTATTTACATATTTTTTATGTCCTGGTGAAATCTTTCACCCTGTTCCTCACTAAAATCTCCTAAATTATCAGGGAAATAATTTTAGACTGGAATTAAGAAAATGTACTTTTATATTCATGTTGCAACTAGTCTCTTTGCAATTTTGTAGCATCACTTTCACTATGTTAATATAATTTGGGTCTTTTTTATATTCAAGGAAATAAAAAACAACACTTTGGAAAGCATTTCAAGCATCCTTCACTTCTCGACTCATAATATTCTCAAACTATCATCAGTTTTTAATTTGTGTGCCAACAAATATACCAGCTTTAATTTTATCAATAGTTAATGATGGAAAGGTAACACAAAGGTACTTAGTACCAATTGTTTTTATCTAAAGTTTTCAAAAATAGTTTAATTGAACCTAATTTGGCAGTAATACTTTTTGAGGTATGAATAAAGAGGTTCACTTTTTATTTTTTTCTCTCCTGGTGTTAAATTGGTCTCAAGTGGCCAATGTTCCCTATCCCAGTGTTCTTACCTAGCTCTGCTATCCCATTCACATAAGAAATAGGGATATTTTATGAAACCAGCCTGCTGACCCAAGTAATAGTCCACTAATCTTGAAATCTCCACAGACTAGCCATAGATGGTTTTCACACACTTCACTTTTACTCAAATTTACTTGACAACCAACAAAAAACTGATCTCCCATTCCAAAACAACTTTTAAAAGAGGATATGTTTATCTCAAAAGGCAAATCTTTAGCCTCATAAGCTGAATTGATGCATACAGGAACCCTCTGTCAGGTATCTAATGCATTGTTTTGATAGTATACTCTTAAGAGCAAATGCTTCCTTCAATCAATATTTGTGGCTGACACAGTAAATGTTTCAAATTCCTCTTCCTCTGTATAGATAAGATGGATGCGGGTACTGTAGATAAACGTTTCCAAGAATAAACATTGCCGGTTAATTTTACTGGGAAGTCACATTTTTGTACATCCCCTAGGGTGGATATAGTTAGTGGATATTTAATAAATATAAAAATATATAAATGTAAAGGTATAAACATGATTGTTACATTTCACATTTTAAGTAATAAAGTTGATATTATAAGCTGCTGAGCATTTCTAACAAAATATAAGCATGCAGTAATATTGCTACATATTGTTTTATGCTACAAAAAATATCCCAAACATAAAATTTTGAATTGCAAAAATATCTGACATGGTATGCAAAAACATTACAGTTTTGCAATTAGCATGAAAATGTGATTCAAAAATGCTCCTTCATTTCAAAAAAGCAAAATCCATGCAGAACTGTGTAATTTATTGACATTAGCAAGACTATAAATGCAACAAAGCACTATCTTAAATGCAATACCTTTTTGAAGATTTGTTAAAAAAAAAATTTTTTTTTTTTTTTCAGAATGGAGGCAAAGGAAGAAGAAGTAATTGACCTCTTGAGAGCATGTCTTCTCTCTGCCAAAGGAGGCATACCTCTTTCAAAAATATCCGGTAAGTAGGCCATATACTGCTGTCATTAGACATACTGCAACACAAGTGTGGGTCATTTTGGTAACATATGTGATATTTAACTGCAAATAGTGCTGTTTGTAATGATAAAAAGAGCATATATATATATATATATATATATACCACTAATGTTAACACACTTGTTTTATTTGTTGAATGTAAATATACATATATATAAATCGTAAGAGAAATCTTACCAGAATATCTTGAAGCACAAAAAAGATTTTAGCTGAAGTCGCATCAGGGTGTGACATGAGCAATTAATCTTTCAACATATGATGCGATTTGATAAGTCTCATGAAAAGGCAAGGAAGATGTGTTTGTATTGTAGCGAACTCGCCCCGCTTCTTGACATTTGTCTCCTTTGAGAGATATACAATTGGTCCAACAGTACTCCTTTTTCATCTCTTCTGAAATACAGGGTCTGTCAAACTGTGCAAATACTTCCTTGTTTGATGAAAATTTCTTTGCAGCAAGACAGAGTTTCAAGTAAGAGTATATAAGGAGACATTTGCGACTAAGTCTGAGGAATAGGATGGATGAGGAACCAATTTAAAGCTATTTCATACATCTTCATCATTTTTATTGCTTATATGTGAGGCAGTACATTACCCTAGTGAGAGTATTTTTTGTGTGCTAACCTCAGTCTTTTTCAAAAATCAATGCAAGTTTCAAACAATCTAACAATGAAGCATAACATGGTCCAGTTATGTTTCTACCTTTTTTCAAGTAATCTATAAGGATTATACTTCGGGAATCCCCCCTACTCCCCCCCTCCCAATAAAAAAATCACCATACCAGCTGACAATGTGATCTTTGCTTGTTTGGTGTACTTTCACTAGCTTTTGTCCATTGTTTTGAATGCTATTTTGACTCAGGTGTATATTTATAGATACAGGTTTCATCAGCAGTCATAAATCAATGCAAAAAGTCTTTCAGGTTGCAATTATAATCATTTGACATGGTGTTGAAATATGCAGGATGCACTTTTAATCATTTGTGAGCAATTGTGGTACTCATCTCGTACACAACTTCTTCATAGCCAACTACATGCAGGATATTGCCACTTGTTCGTATGAGATGCCTAGTCTCAGCAGTCTCACAAATTTTTATTCAAAAAAGTCTTCAAAAAACAAAACATTCAACTAGCACCAGTGAACCATTACTCCTTAAAAAACCTAATTTGCTCAAACATCAAAGATGCCATTCCATCTAACAAAAACTCTTGAGATATATCAAATTGAATGCTGTGACTGTAGGCAAATTTATATTGGAAAAACCAAAAGAAATTTAGAAACAAGAGCAAAGGAACACTTTAGGAACATAAAATACAAACAATTAGAAAAATCAGCAGTTGCCACGCATTTTTGGGAAAAAAAAAAAAAAAAAAAAAAAACAACATAAATCCAGAACAAAAATTATTAAAGCATACAACAGGAAAACAAGAACTGTCCACATATGAACAAATCTTTATTTCAAAAAATAGGAACAAAGTATTCAATTTC
The DNA here is from genome assembly GCA_030765055.1 of Mantis religiosa. Taxonomy (NCBI): domain Eukaryota; kingdom Metazoa; phylum Arthropoda; class Insecta; order Mantodea; family Mantidae; genus Mantis; species Mantis religiosa. The sequence goes on from CM060956.1 coordinate 52,735,324, forward strand.
GACATCCCCCAGAAAGATTTGTTCAGCAAGTTCCTCGAACTGCCACCAGAGGAGACAGATGACAAAATATTGCCAGCCTCACCAAGGAGAACCAGTTGATGTCCGGCTGATGATAGAGGGAAGGCCTCTGAAACTAGTTCCGGAAATTTAAAAGTAAGTGTTGTTTAGTGTCATTAATCGACTCCCAATAAATTTAATTTATACAACACTGTTTTCAACACTTCCATGAAAGGATTTAACACTACTTTGTTTACTTTGAAATCCCTATGCATCAATCACTCCATACAGCTATCTTATTACCTTCTTTCCTACCTTTTTAATAATTTTTCGATCTACAATAGTTCTTAATAAAATAATTTAATTGTATTTTTTGCTGCAATTTCTTTACATTAAAACAAATTTACATCCTTCATTTTTGTTATAAATGATCAAAACTTTGACCTCTGGTTTCTTTAGACAATAGCTGGAAAACTGTCTATGCTCATTTGCATGTGTCTAATGGAGAAAATTTAACGAATATGGTAGAATTTACTTGTGTTTTTGTCAGTTTTACGTTTATAATAATAGCCTAACGTGTCCCTTGAAGGGCAAAGGTCTCCTGCTAAAGGCTAGCTCTGTTTCACTAATGCGGTGAGCTACTCTGCGTTAAGTTTTCAATACCAATCATTATTGTTTAATATACAGCCATAATACCAACTTTTGTTGAACACTTATCTAGGAATATACATATATGCAAAACTTAAAGAAATTCATGGATATCTTCAGTGTCTGCAGTATTGTATTAAAAAAAATGCTAAAAATTGGACACAAAGAAAAATCTAGTTAGAAGCTCTAAATATAAACAAACATTTTTTCTTTGTTTTAAAAGCCCCCTGCATCATATGAAGACCACTCAGTTGGTTATTATTCTCTTTTAATTTAGTCACTTAACTGCTTCTTGGCAGGTTTGTATGTGCTCAATGAACTTTGAGCACTTCGTTTTAGCTTTCATCTATCTGCAATATTACTAATTTTCTTGCTAACAGAACTTACTTTGCTTGCTGCAACTTCTCCCCTAATACTTAGACTAGCTTTATAACTCATTTCGTGGGTTGGTAGAATCAAGTCTTGTTAGCAGAAATTTAAAAATACTCTTTATTGCAGTAAACATAAGCTTTGTTCAACCTTTGCAGCAGCAAAAAGATGTGACATTGACAAATAGCAGTCCTTAAGGTCGTCTCATTGCTTTGCCTCACGTACAGAAACAAAAGAATCACTGCGGTACAGTTCAAATGTCCACCACCACACAACCCTCACAATTACACAACTGACACTTCTCACTTTTCCGCTATTTTACCTCCCAGTCATTGTTTCCAGAATGCAGTTTGATAACAATCGCGATGGCATCAGAAAAGCGGAAAATTCCAGACTTCTGTCTCTTTCTATCTGTTTTTTTTTTTTTTTTTCTCTTGGCAACCGTCAAGTTCTGCTCACCCTATCTGTTTCTCTTTCCTGCCCACATGCACAGCTCTGGCTCTGCGGCGGGTCCAACACAACAATGCAATCGGTGACACTACTCCCTCCTCGAGGCATGTCGTCCCGAACAGCACCATCCTATCGGACCAGAAGACCAAGGTGTGCTACCAACATCTTTCCTCGCGGCACCTTCTGGATGCAGTAGACCACGTCGTTAATTCTCTTTACCACCCGGTACAGTCCTTGCCACGATTGTTGAAGTTTTGGGCAGTGTCCCTTAGTGTGAATAGGGCGGTACAACTAGACCAGGTCACCTTGCTGGAATCCTTGGCTGTTGGCTTACCTGTTGTACCGGGTCTTCATGCTGTCGCTCGCCATCTGAATGTTCTGACAAGCTATCTCATGCATGTCGTGAAGATGGTCCACGAGGTTCTCCACATACTCGGTTGCTGGCTGTTTCGCATCCAGGGGCTCCCAAAAGCCAGGTCGCAAGAGAGGCGTAGCTCTCGGCTGAAAATTAAGCTTGCTGGCACAATCCCAGTGGTATCGTGTGTTGAGCGGTAGGCCAGTAAGAACAGTGGCACCTTGAAGTCCCAGTCTTGCTGATGGCTGGCCACCACCTTCCTCAGATGTTACTCTAGAGTCTTGACGTATCTCTCGACCATACCGTCCGACTGCAGATGTAGAGGTATTGTGTGGGTCTAGTTCACCCCAAGTCTTTCCAGGGCCTCCTACATCAGGTGGGACCCAAAATTGGTACCCTGGTTGCTATGGAGCACTAATGGGATCCCAAGACTTCAGAACATTACGAGACAGTCTGTAATCGTCTTCGCCTCCTGCTTGATATGAGGAAATCTCCACATAAAATGTGTAATCAAGCAAGTTCACCCAATTGGAATTTAAACTCAGACCTCACAGCATTAAGGACAAGAACCTTACAAGACCAAAGTATTTTCATCAATTTATTATTAACATAAAGGCATTAAATACATAAAAAACATAGTAGTTAGAATAAAAATATGAATACACATTAACATAACATGAGCAAAGCAAAACTATGTTATTGATGGATTAAGAGCAATGGTAAATAATAGAAATATAGAAAATGTTACTGAAAATTTGTACAATCTAACTTACCTAAGCATATAAAACAAGTAACATATGAATAGAAAAAGCAGTTAACTGAGCAGGATGGCTCAGGTGGTTTTATCTGTGGCCCACATTCGGGAGGCCTGGGGATTTTCCTGGGTCTCCAGGTGAAATCTGGGTAAGATAATAAATCTGCCAAATTTACTGTCCCTTCATTTCATCTCCATTATTTCACATAATCTGTCATATGGTGGTCTCTTGCATGGTAGAAGTTAAGCAGGTGTCTTGGCACTGTTGTGACTCCTTGAGTCAACTGCCCTCTGTCTCCTATCGCCTCATTCTTCCTCCCAGGTATGCCCCACTTGTGGCTTAGGTCCAATAAACCACGGGTTTTTGTGCTGAATGCCCTCCATAGTAATCCTAATCCTAAAGCAATTAAATAATATCTGATAGAAAATGCTTTTTACTGTGTAGAAGAATACAAAATGTTAAATTCAAATAAATATTAATGTAATGTTGTGCTCCTTTTGTTTTTATATTAATGTATAGGCATTCATTGTAAAAGCTTTTTTTGGGTATGTGTATATTTGATTATTGTAATCTTATGGACAGTAAATTGAAATAGAAATAAAGCTTTAAAATCTATTTCCTTCCACAGGCGATTATCATAGTTTGGCAGGGGAGCCACTGCCCTTCCGCCAGTTGGGATATCCCTCATTGCGAGAATTTTGCAGGTCTGTCCCTGGATTACGAATTATAATGCGAGGCAATGATGAAGTCCTGGAAGCCATTCCTACAGAACATACTCAGCATTTAGCTCAGATGGTGGCAAGGCAGAAATCTTCCACTACAAGGAGGGCAAGACAACGCAAGGTAAGTTATCATTATTTGTTTTGGTTTGTATACAGTGGAAGTGACTGCACCATTAAATGGTACATCTTACTTTTTTGTTTGGACAGTACTCTTCAGTGCTTTTCAACAGGTATGCACAATAGAAGATACAGAACAAGAATATTAAGAAAAAAGAAAATGTTTAAACAGATAGCCAACAACTATCCTTAAAATTAGAATCCTTTACTATTCACTCAACATAAGACATTATTCTAAACATTATATATCAGATTCAATCCCATAAATGGGTAAATCAGTATCCATAAGCATGTTTCCAGTGATGTAAACAAATGGACATTCAAATAAACAGTTTCCATAGATATAAATAATGGACAGTCAGATCACAATTGGGGAGGAATCTTTTTCTCAATTAAGGTTGCCTTTTTTTTTTTTTTTTTTTTTAATTTAGAAGTAATGAATTGCACAAAATTATACATCTATAGGTACTTGTTGAAAAACCTATTGAAAAGTACTATCTGAATCTTTAAAAGAATATGGAGTGTTCTTAATGGAAATTAACCTAATAGTGCTTTAACTATGAAACATGGGACCTAAGTACTTTCAGCATAGTAAATTGCCATAAATTGTGCATATCTTATTGTATATGAGAACCCGTAGTACTTTACGGGGGAAAAGACAAGTCATTTGGAGAATTTAAATGTCATGCTGGCATGTTGCTGTGGTGGTCCAATTGTTAAGAGTAACCGGACAAGACCAATGAGATCCATGGTTCAAATTCAGCTATGGCATTTAACTTTTTAGGCGGATTTTACCTATGAGGTGTTCTGTTTAACAAAGTGGATGTCGCTTCCAGTTAAACTATACCTTGTTTCACGTAAGCTTGCCCGGTAATCTCTTAACGGTCACGTGACCTCATCTCCTCTCATTGGCTGCTGTTTGGTAGAGACTGTTTTGCGGTAAAAATTAGTTCGTTATTTAACATGGTGATATATCTTTATATGTTGAAAGAGAATTGTCAAATATTTACTTTCATAACTGTTTCAATTAAATATATTACGCAACAGAGTTAATTTATCTGAAATGCATGTTAATTCTTAAACAAAGTAAAGAGGAGGTTCCTTTGCATCTAGGCCTGCCTTTCTGATTACACAAGAGCACGTGCTTTAGCGGTAGTGAATTACATATATTTATATTTGTTTATATGAGTTTTATCACTGACCTTGTTCTGAACTGGATTAGTCATGTATTGTCATTAGGTGTACTGTGCGCGTTCGAGAGATACGTTATTTTATCCATTGTTTATTGCGCATGTACTTATTATATGTATAATGGCAGAGTCTACTGCCAGTTTTTCGCTGAAGCATCGTAAGGGTAAGCCATTACAAAGCGGTGAAAAAAGAATTGTGTTGCATGTGTTTAATGCACTCACAGAGAAGAATCCGTCTTTGTTAGTGAGGGAAGTCGAACAGTTGTGCTCCGAACTTACAGGTATGAGTGTTAGGTCCATATGAACATCGCGACGTGAAGTTGAGAAAACAGGAAAACTTACCACTCCAGGCAAACGCAGGAATAAAGAAAAACGCGTGCTCGGAGAATGCGATGAGTTCGTTAAAACTGCTGTACGTCGTCATGTGCATAGTTTTTTCTTTAGAAACGAACTCCCTAACATAAATAAAATTTTGTCTGCTGTAAATGAAACACCGAAACTGTTACTGCAGAATCAGAATCCGAATCCGAGATGGAGGGGATTACTCCATTACCAGATTCTCCATAACGTGTGAGTTCAGTTTCATTATAAACTTGTATTTTTGCATGCCTTCATATACTTATTTGCATGATTTTAGCTATCTCCTGGTATTTGACGTTTACTGCAGTTTTAAATGTGATGGGAAGGCACCGCCTATGGCCTATGGCGCGAAAGCATTAGCCAATTAGGGCGAGGGGGAGGGTTGTTGAATGCGGAGTGATACATTTCAGCCGGGCAAGGTGATATGAAACAGAGAATAGAAGCCCTTGCCTCAGTAGCATAGATGGTAGCATGTCTGCCTCACGTTCAAGAGGTGCTGAGTTCGAATCTCGGTCGGGGTGAGTTACCTTGATAAGGTTTTTTCCGGGGTTTTCTCTTATCCTCAAAGATGAATTTCAGGTAACTCTAAGCTCTATAGGCCCTGGATTCATTTGAGCATAATTTCACCCATTCCATTCATTGTCCTATGTGACTTAACATTGGAGGACGTAAATTGCAACAACAAATTACTGGAAGTAGCTAAAACTCATGACTGTCCTCATAAGTTTCATGTTAATCAGCCACATACAGGGTTGTGCACAATAAGTCACCTGATTTGTTTCATGAATAAAATATTTGATTTGGCATTTATTGATATAGAAGTAAAGAATACAGCTTGGAAATACAACAAATCACATGTTCAATATGACTGCCCTTTTGTTTTACAACTTCAAAGTCACACACGTGCATTTGTGACAATTCTTCGACACATCTTCCGAAATGGCGTGGCATAACTCCACAATGAGGGCCCTAAGCTGCACTGCATTTTCGGGTTTTCTGTGGTAAACTTTCTCTTTAAGGAACCCCCAAAGGAAGAAGTCACATGGATTAATGTCCGGGCTGTGGGGCGGACACATTCTTCCTCCTTCATAAAGTTCTGGAAATTGATTTGACAATACCCTAAGGCCAAGTCTTTTGTGTAGGAAATCAAGCACAACATTGGCAATATGGGGATGTGCCCCGTCCTGCATGCGCCATTGTGTCTGCAATGGCAGACTTGTGGCGATGAGTTGAGGAAAACTGGTTTCGCAGCATGTCTAAATGGCGTTCACCGGTTACTGTAATATTGAAGAACGGACTGATGATTCCATGGCTTGACATCGCAACCCACACGCACACTTTCTCCCCGTAGGTGTCTTTCATGTGGATTATTTGCAGATTTTCATGTACCCAGAATTGAACGTTCTGTTTGTTCAAAATACCGTTTACGTAAAAATAAGTTTCCTCAGAAAACCAAGTGTTGTGTAGCATTGCCTCCTGGTCTTGCTCGATTGCGCACCTCACAAACTGCAGTCTCCGCTTCTTATCTCTCGCCGTAAGCTTATGCATCACTGTCATCTTGTATGGATACAAGCGAAGCTCGGATTGAATATTTTTTGTACAGATCTGTGTGAAATTCCCAACTCGGCACTGGCTCTACTTTTTGATTTACTGAGACTCGAGTCAATGTAACTCGAACTGCTTCAATGTTTTGCAGCAAATGTACAGTACGGCATTTGGTCGCTTACTCTCAAATACAGATCTAGTACTTGCAAATTTGTGATGTAATCTGTATATTGTCTGTTGGCTGGGAGCCCACCCTGTGCCAAAATAAGCATGAAACCTTCTCTGTGCCAATGTAACACTATTCATCGCTGTGAACAGTAACACAATCTTTGTCTTTTGTGCTACAGTCAACTGTTCTTTGTCCGACATCGTGGCAAACTAAAATGGCAAACTCAAAACTAAAGCAATGAACATATTACAACATCTGGAGTAATTTCCATGAATTGTACAAAGTTGAGCGCATAATTTCAAAGCTTTTACGGCAATAGTGTACTTGTAGGAGCAAAATTCAATTGAATGACTTATCGTGCGCCACCATGTACATAAAAAATTATTTAGGTAGTGCAGTAATTTTAACTAAGCCTGTATATTACTTTTTTATTATTATTATTATTATTATTATTATTATTATTATTATTATTATTTCTTTTTTCAATAACTTTAGGTTGTTGAATGTGTTGCATCCCTGGCTTTAATTGCACTTAGGTTACTTTGCCTTGCTGTTTACCAAGAAATGTGAAGAATAAAGAGCTTTTAAAGTTAAAAAAGAAATGTAATGAATTTTCTGTATTTCTGCTTCCTCCCCCTCCTCATCATTATATTATTATTATTATTATTATTATTATTATTATTATTATTATTATTATTATTATTATTATTATTATTATTATTATTAGTGGTGGTTGTGGTGGTGGTGGCGGCGGCGGTGGTGGTCAAACACTCCTCTCTATTTTCTCTATTTTTCAATTCTTTTACAGGAAACAAGTAACATCTAAATATTCTTTCTCTTTCTGTGCCAATTACTTTGAACCTCTTGATCTTCAATTCCTCCCAAGTACAGCAAGGTGTTCATCAGTTTGTTTACCTTCATATATTTTCATGAAATAAGGTTATCCGTCACTTGAACAAAATGTCCACATTTTGAACCGAAAACAAATGGGTTTTCCCTTTATTAACATTTTACAAGCATGGTGACCATAGTAGAGGACCATCGGCTTAGCATCACTCAAGTGTTTATGAAACATTTCAAACTTGCAAATTTGTCGACAACAGCTGATGTTAAGATCCTAACGAAACGCGTTCTAGGTAAATACTAGCAATAAGTGGAGCTTTGCGTATTAGTTCGACTCAAAATTATATTAATTTTGTGCTTCATTGTATCATAGTAATTACACATTGGAATAGAGATATATATGTTTGTGTAGGCAGATTCAGACATTTTAGCACAAACTTACAGTTGCCTATAGAATAAATAATTATCTAAAATGGTAAATTAATTTTATAGAAATTATAATCTGTTCACTGTAAGAATGTCAAAAAGCACGTGGCAGAAATGAACCACATTGGCTGGTAGGTTTTAATACTTCCGTGTTCTTCCACAAGCTTCTTGCTTTACCTAATTTCAATAAACCATTCAAGTTGTTATAGCATAGAATTAACATTATAAAGTAATTATAGTAAGAACAATGACTCTCAGAAGTTTGAAAATGCACTGGTTGAGTAACAACAAAGATGGCAGTTAAATGCTGATGATGGCATTCCTGTTTAGGTACACATGCTCAGATGTTACATCCAATGACGTACTAAGAGGTGGAGCTCATAGCGGAATGCATTACTTTATTCTAACAGCGAACAGATTATAAGCATAGAACTGATGTTAAATAATGAAAAATAGTGACATTTTCATATCAGTATACTAAAAATTTTGAAACCATTTAACGTTTCCAATTGGGAGTATTGGCAGGTAAAAGGTTATACCAAAAAGCACCTAACTTACTTTTCACCCACAGTTCTCTAATTTTTCCCCAAACATAGATCAGTTCCTTTTTTGGTATGAAGACATAAAAGTAACAAAGTGTAAATATAATGGGTCAAGAATATATTGTGCTACACATCAGATGTGCAAAGTACACTAAATGTGTATAAATACTAAGGCTTTCTTGTTTACCTGTGCTGGCATAGATTAGGTTTGACCAGTATAATTGCAAACCAAAAATGTATATTTGAAATGAAACAACTGTCACTATCCTTACAGATGGAAGTAGAGTAAATGGACATATGGATGTGACATACCGTTAAAATTGGATTTTTTAGGAGAAATCTGTTGAGGGGAAGTAAGAGTAAGAAAAAGAGATGTGGAATGGCGAACATTATTTGCTCAAGTTAAGGAGAATAGTTGAGAGGGTCATACAAGAGGGCCACAAAAAAAGTATTTATAATTAGCAAGAAAATTGAAAGATGGGTCATAAGAGTCCAATAAAAGTTCTTAACCAATTTACTGATAAGTAAATGAACAATCAGAAACTAAAAATAGATTTAATGTCATTATTTCTGAATATACATAGGTTATTTTCTGGTTATAGAAATAATTAGAATTTATAGTCAAGGTGTTTTTGGAGTGTGCCCAAATTTATGAGATGCAAGGTGAAATTCATATTATTTTCCAGCATGACAGTATAAATGGATGCAGGGAAAGTTTGATTAATAAGAAGTGGTGAACAAGGAACACAGAAACTTTGTTGACATAAGATCATAAGTAGATGTGAAAATTAAGGGAGTTTACGTGGAAGCTAAGGATTAAGTGAAGATGTTCAGCTGAAAGACAATCAGTGTAGAAGAGATAGAAAGTAGAGGTCATGCACCTAACATTGTTAATATTAAACTAGGCATAGTTATGGCCAGGTAATTAGGTTAAGGGGCAAATCTAAACCTTTTATCCTCCCAGGGACCTACTGTGGTGGGTACAGGAATTGGCGATCCTGGGGTCCAGAGCCAAATCTCTTGATTGGGTGCCTCTGAGTGGTGAGAGAGCTAATGCCAAATGCCCAAACAAGGTCCACATCCATGTTTGACCCTGATATGAGATAAATGAAGTAAATTAAACTTAATTCAAAGTAAAGTCAAAGCTTAGCCAGAGTAGAGCCTGAGTGTAGCCAGAGCAAAGCCACAGCAGAGCCATAAAAAGCCACAGCAAAGCCAGAGCTTAGCCAGAGCAGAGCCAAGCCAGAGCAGAACCGGAGTGGTGACCAGAGCTAGCCAGAGCCAAGCTAGAGCCAAGCCAGTTATACTCTGTTTCATATAACCTTGCCCCGCTGACATGTATCACTCCGCGTCCAACTACCTTCCCCCTCGTCCTAATTGGTTAATGCTTTCGCGCCATAGGCGGTGCCTTTCCGTCACATTTAAACCTGCAGTAAACGTCATAATAATTGCCGGGAAGATAAATAAAATCATACAAATAAGGATATGAAGGCATGCAAAAATACAAGTTTATAATGAAATGAGCAAGTTGGAACTTAATGATGGAGCAATGTAACTGAAATAAGTTTATAATGAAAGTCCTTCGGCCTTTTCCACTGGGATTTTTTAAACCAGCACACATACCTTTCAAAAATGCTTGTCTTTCAGTCTTAAAAGCCGTGTCACGCCATACCTTACTTTTCGTGTGTTCTTCATTCTCCCAAATCTCGTCAAGGTAGTATATTTTGTGACTTGTATCTCGGTACAGTCTGACTGTCCTTAAATAACGTCTTCGCCACACAGCAATATCGCCTCTGCTTTTAGCACATTTTTCTTGCCTCTTTTTTCATTCACAAACCCCAGCTGTATAAGCAATCTGCTGAGATTTGGTGAATCTGCATCCTCATTTACAGCAGACGAAATGTTACTTATGTTAGGGAGTTCGTTTCTAAAGAAAAACTACACACATGACGACGCACAGCACTTTTCATGTACTTTCTCCGAGCACTCACTTTTGTTTATTCCTGCTTTTGCCTGGAGTGGTAAGTTTTCCTGTTTCTCAATTTCACATCGCGATGTTCCTACGGATCTAACACTCACACCTGTAACTTCAGAGCACAGCTGTTCGACTTCTCTCACTGACAAAGACGGATTCTTCTATATGAGTGCATTAAAGACACGCACCGCAATTCTTTTTTCGCCTGTTTGTAAGGATTTACCCTTCCGATGCTTCAGCGGAAAACTCTCGGTAGACTCTACCATTATTCATAGAAGTACACACACAATAAACGATCAATAAAATAATTTAGCTTTCGCACTAGGCACAACAACCTTCGAATGCCGATATGACTAATCCAGTTCAAAACAAGGTCAGTGATAAAAGTCATATAAACAAATATGTACCGCTGAAGCACGTGCTATCGTGTCATGTGCTTGAGAGCGAAGGAACCTCCTCTTTACTTCGTTTAAGAATTAACATGCATTTCAGATAAATCAACTGTGTTGCATAATATATTTAATTAAAACAGTTACGAAAATATAAATTTGACAAACTCTTCCAACACATAGTTATATACAGATATATCACCATGTTAAATAACGAACTAATTTTTACCGCACGACAGTCTTTACCACAACAGTAGCCAATGAGAGGTGATTAGGTCACGTGAGCAGTAAGAGATACTGGGCAAGCTTACGTGAAACAAGGATTAGGTTAAAGAGTGAAGTTAGAGTGAGGCCAGAGCGAAGCCAGAGCAGGACCGAAGGTAGGCCGGAGCCTAGCCAGAGCCAAGTTAGAGTGAATACAGAGTGAAGTTAAGAGTGAGGTTTGATTGAAGCCGGAGTGGAGACAGAGCCAAGCCAGAGTGGGATCAGGGTGTTGGCTGAATCCTAGCCAGAGCCAAGCCAGGCCCAAGCCAGAGTTAAGTTTCAGAATGAAGATAGTGTGCGGCGGAACTGGAGCAGGGCTGGAACCTAGCAAGAGCTAAGCCAGAATGAAGACGGACCCAAGCCAGAGTTAAGTAGAGAATGTAGAGTGAATCCAGAGCCAAGCCTGAGCGCGACGGTAGTGGTGACCGGAGCCTAGTCAGAGCAAAGCAAGAGTGGAGCCAGTGCCAAGCCAGAGCAGTACCGGAGTGGTGACCGAGGCCTAGCCAGAGTGAAGGCAGAGCAAAGTCAGAGCATGACAGGTGTGCCGGAACCTGCCAGAGTCAAGTGAGAGTGGAGTTAGAGTGAGGTTAGGGTGAAGACGGAGAGAAGCCAGAAGGGAACCAGAACGGGGCCTGAGTATAGCCAAAGCAAAGCCAAAGTGGAACCAGAGAAGGGCTAGAGCAGAGAAAGAGGAAAGCTGAAGCAAAGCCAGAGCAAAGTTAAAGATAAGTCAAAGGATAGGAAAGTGAAATACAGTTTTGAAAGGGGGCTGATGACCATTGAGTTGAGCGCCCTTAAATACAAATAATCATTAAAAACCTTCTATGGACTTAAACTTAAGTAAAAAATACGACTCATCTAAAATTTAATAAAGTCCAGTTGTTTATATCAGAAGTTATTGCCCACAGAGGGGAAAGGTGTGTAAGAATGAAGATTAATAATAGTTTCTCAAATATGTTAGTTTATTAAATTTTAAAATGGTAGTACTGAAACATAGGATAAGGAAAGTTTCAGAAACTGATGTTAAAAATATGATGATAAAAATTAATTGTGCAGTTTTTATACTTAATATCTGTATTTTTCATTGTGAACTTTAGTCCCTCTTTCCATGGTGTTTGTTACATAAAATATATTGAGAACAAAACAGTTCATAGGCTATTTAAAGAAAATTAAGATACACATTTTATCATACCAATGGCTTACATGTACGATATATTCATAAAATTACTACCCAATTCTTTGAGAGAGAAAAAAATTAATTTTCTGTATGAAAGGTGTTTGGGATGGAAGAAATTTTACAAAACGCTTGTCTTTCAACCTTCAAACACAAACTAATCTGTGAAACTAAACATAAATTTTGCTATATCAAGATTCTACTGTATTGGAACACCACAGTGAAGCGAAAAATTATTAAATTTTAGATGAGTCGCATTTTTTACACATCTGCTTCACTTTCGTACCTATTTTGAGGACATGTTTCGCAAATCTTCGTTTGCATCTACGGCTCTTGTGAGTCGCACAAGAGCCGTAGATGCAAACGAAGATTTGCGAAACATGTCCTCAAAATAGGTACGAAAGTGAAGCAGATGTGTAAAAAATGCGACTCATCTAAAATTTAATAAATTTTGCTGTTTTAGAGCTTCATTTTAGAGTTCTGCAGATCACATATTTTATAAGGTACTTCTTCCTGTGGATAAAGTGGGGAAAAAAAGTTTTAATCACTTCATATAAAGATCACCTTAAACACTTATGGTACAGAATGTGGGTGTAAAACATCTGAAATAAATAATTTAGTTTCTGAGTTTGATTAATGAGTCACTTTGTTTACACTCAACTTCACTTATGTTGTATAATAATTTAGTGTTGGAAATCAAAGATATATCAATGTGAAGTTTGCAGCTGGTGTACAAATTCAGATTTTTTTGTTTTTATTTTTTGCAGGTGGCACCTAGACAAATCAACCCAGGTTATATACCTCTTTCACAATTTACAAGGAAACCAAGATCCCTGGGATCCAGTTTTTATGAGCCAAATCCAGTAGAGCAAGGTTCAAAGGTTCCAAGGATCCAAGGATCTAGTGGGAATAACTTGCGCCCATCATTCTCTATCACAGTCAATAATGAAATGACATGTGAAAAACCCACACGTTTGGTAAGTTTGCTTCTTTTTTAATTCTTTTTTTTACAAACTCTGAATACCGTATTTTATCACGTAATTCCCTCCTTTTTGTCCTGGAAAATTTGCTTGAAAACATTGGGGAGGGAATTATGCAACTGGTGCTTCTAGGAATTCAGAAAGGAAGAGAAACCATGTAGTATTGTGTAAAAGTTATGTAGGTATACGTAATTTGTGAATGAACTGGATACATACCATGGTTTCATTGGGCCTACAATGTACTGTTTCATTCTTTCTTTTCTCTGACTATTCTGCGGTCTCACTTTCATCACTATCGTCACTATTTTCATTTATATCTGGCTCATTATGACTTGTAACAAACTGACCTAGAAACATGTCTGCAACTTCACATTTCAATTTTATGACACACTCACAATGGCAATACAAGTATATTTGTGTCAAGTACTGCATCCATTGTTGAACATGACATGCACCGCTGCATCGATTGTGGTCCATTATCAAGTTATTTGAAGTCTGCTCCAATAAAAATGAACCAGGAGAGGGAATTACGCGATGTTTAATAGGTAAATAATTTTTAGTGATGTAAAATCATAGGGGAGGGAAATATGTGAGGGGGAGACTTGTGCGATAAAGTATGGTAAACACTTGTTACACATTATTCCGTGGTTAGGCACTAATTTATGTCAAACATTACTGAAGGGTATAAACAGATTAAGTTTTCAGTCCCTTCATGTGATAACTGATTTACGTAGTATAAAAAGAAAATGGCTACTTTAGTACTCAGGACAAATTTGTCAGATGGTGAATGCTTTTTTAGAACACATGATAAACAGATAAACATGGGACAAAACAATTTTACTCCTACCGTACTCTTATTCTATCTCTTTTTATATTTTCTACTAAGTTCTTTATTTTTTATAATGTACTTGCAGAATTATAATTGCATCTAAACACATTTGGGAACATTTGTAATTATTTTGGAATACTGCAAATAGTTTGAACAGGATATGACAGTTGAGGAACAGATGATTGTGCAAATAATGCAGAATACTACATAATACAAAGCTTCAGAGCAACTATGATTATGTATCAAGCTACCCATTGACTCGCAATAGAATCAACATTACTTTTAAATTTTCCAGCAGTGGACTAGCTGTCTAAGATAGTACAATGGTACTATCTTTGAAGAAAGTAAATATAACTTTCCATGGGTAAATATCATTTAGATGTTCTATGTCTAGAGGGTATGAAAACTAAATCAGTCATATATCGAGATTTAACGTTATTGGAACACCACAGTGAAGCGAAATAATTATTAATTTATAGATGAGTCGTATTTATTACACATCTGCTTCACTTACGAACCTATTTTGAGGACATGTTTTGCAAATCATAGTTTGCATCTTCTGCTCTTATGCGACTAAAGGTTGATCCAGTGGTATGGGTAATTCTGGAGTTGCTGCTGCCATCTGTTGATTTAGTAATGAACTTAAATGTGGGATTCTCTTCTGGCGGGATTTCAAAGTTCATTAGTTGGTTTTTATGTTTTTCTATGTATATTCTCTCCCATATCACGAGTTCACTATGTTTTTGTATGTATTTTAGTAATTCGGTGCTATCTTCAATTTCATGATTTTCAGACCAGAAATGAGCTGCTATTGCGGACTTATCAATATTTTTGTATCTTAAGTGCCTGAAGTGTTCTTTCTTTCTAGGACAAAAAGAAACATAGGCACACATAAAGATGTACACCTTTTGTGTTACTAATATAAATTGTAAAATTGTGTGTTTGTAATTTCTGATTGTAGTTCTGTTTAGAAATAGTTAATTCAGCGCACAGAAGAACACTTTGGACGTCCATGGTAGCCACATATCATATACTGAAGAAATCACATCTTCTTTTGCATTTTGCACTTCATTTTTCTTCCGCACATACATTTTATAATCTTGTTTCAGGTTCCCTTCCTTATATGCAATGCATTGATCTTTCCTAGGTTTTTGTATGGATATTTTCTGTTTTTCTAATATTTCAAAAAAGTTTTTCCTATCCACTGATTCATTTCGTGTTTCTTCACTTCACGCCTTATAAACTCTGTACATTTGATTAAGTTACCTAAATTCTGAATCCACATATACACATGAACTACTAGCTGTACAGTAGTGGCTGGGAAAGTTTGGAATTAACTCTAACCACTTGCTTACAGATTCTGATTATAGCAGTTTCCTCCTATTTGATGGTTCTTGTGTAATTTTCTCTTTCCACCCTCCACAGCTTCAATGTCGGATTCTTCACTATCATTGGTTTCATTTGTCTTAATTTCATTGAAATCCTTGACCCAATTATTAGAAAGTTTTCTTCAGTCCCAGGGTAGAAAGAAGGAAGTCTATACTCACTCTTTTGATCCTCTACTATGGGTAGATAACAGCCATAGCCATACTGCTTGTTAGGATGATCTTTTTCCGCACTTTTTCTTTTAATAACTGGCCTAAAGTTCACATGGCCATTAATTATATACCTTTTTCTCCTGCCAGGTATTAAATTCCAGAATCTTTCATGTACTCTCTTTCATATATTTTTGTTGAATTTATGGCACATGAAACTTCTTTTGCCTGATTCGCTCTCTTTGTGTGGACAAGATTTAGTTAGTAATTTTTTTGCCTCATGTTCCACAATAATGTATGCATTGGCATCCTTCTACCGCCCTTGATATTTGTTCGTGTGCATTCTTAATTCTTTATGTATGCTCTGCTATTATTTTTCTTCCCCAAGTCCTTGTCATTATCTTCATTGTCATCTTCATTTCTACTGTCTAGAATATTGTCGTCAGTGTCAGCTCTACTCCTATTATATCAGATAAAGTAGGTGTATTTCGGATCTCAGTTTATAGTCCTGTAAACTGGTATCTTCAGTTCCACCACCAGTTGAAAGAACTGCAATTTGTGTGTCTTTACACCAATTGTATCAGAATCTCCCCCTATAAATGCATCAGTCATTACCGTCTGTGTGCATGGTTGTTGCTGCAGTATTATCCTATGGTAATACAATACACACTTTATCCGTAACAATATTAATAATTTATTTTATAATGCCTGGATATATATACTTTTCTTTTTCTAAAAAGTTAAAATTGTAGCTGACTGCTTTATAAAATCATGACTACTAAATTATATGTTATTCTGATTTATTTATGATTTAAACCCATCATAAAATTAAATAATATCAAAAATACCCCAAAATAAACTTAATACATACCCGTACAACTACTTCATCCGCAATATTGTGTGCAGAATGTAAGGTATCTTCAGAAACCAGTGAATCCAGTGCCACTTTTACCAAACCCTTTTCTCTGCTATCCATTATTGCTAAAATGGACTATGGTGCCATTCAAGACTGCAGTGAAATAAACATCCTGAGAATATGGTGGTGGCAATTTATATGTTTGTCTAATAAAAATCGTAATAATTGAACGCAGTGCGCTATCTTGATTCCATTCAACCTCCAATATGACTTAACGGAGGACATAACATTACCAAAAAAAAAAAATCTCTGATCTGTTAGTGAAATAGAGCTTCATCTTCATAGTATGAAGTCATGTCACATTTTGACTCCAACCTTGTATTATCTTCAAAAGGCGCAAATATAAATATTTTAAGACGAATGTTGGGTAACTCTAAGCTCTATGGACCCCGGACACATTTGAGCATCATTTCACCCATTCCATTCATCGTTTGATATGACTTAACGTTGGAGGACGTAAATTACAAAAAAAAAATATATATATATATTTATATAAATATTTTAAGTTATTCAAACTTCAACGTGGGCAACCGGAAGTAATTAAAGTTATTTGGATTCTGATGCAAAAATATTTTCATATTTATATTTATTCTCATAATATCATATGCTTTAACTTCAGTAATGCATAAGTAAGTTAGAAAATATAACATTAATACAGAAATATTACATTCTTTTACCACTGCCTTCTGTCTACTAAATCTACTATGTGAAACAAAAGGCACATATTTAATCGGGTATGTGAAGTACTCACGTTTCCGTTACTAGAATATTTTTGTTGAAATTGGACTGATATCGCCATATCCACAATGCTACTGAGAAAATAAGACATTTAGCCATTTAACGCTGCATTAACACAACCATAAATCAAAAAATAATTATAAGATTTTTCTTTTTTTTTTGCTCCTGTAAAATTACCATCAGTTCACATGGCTGCTTTTACAGGTGCAACGAGGATATGTTAGGAATTAATGCTACATCTTAAGTTGAAGAATGGCAAGCTGTTGCTCTCAGTTTATTTATGAATGGAATTTATATTACCAATTTTTCTTCATTGTAATTCAGTTACTGTAGTAAAGTTTGTTGATTTCAGGTGACCTATCGTCGCAATGTAAATTCATGGCCCTCACAGCTTCCAAGCGATTTAAAATCGCCTACTGGTTGCATCAGTAGTGGTAGCAGTGCTAGTAGTGTAGCTAGTGATGATGGCATTGGTGGTAAACCTAGACTGAAGAGTGTCGTATTTAAAGTAAATAATGAAGAACCAAGGACTGAAATGACTAATGGTGATAGAGGTAGAGATTTAAATGCACCTGCATATTTAAAATATGAAATACCACCTAGACTTCAGAAACGTTCCACCATGACATCTCTTCAGAAGCCAGTTATGCCACGTCACACTGAGCAGCCACCAATTGAAAATGCAAGATACGAAATGCTCCAATATGAAATTTCAGCACCTCGAACTGCTATCAAAACACATGCACAGGCTCGTTTGCAAGCAATAAATGTACCAAAAGTGGTAAGTAATATACTTGGAGTTTGTTTGCTGGTTGGGAAGTACATCCCTGCAAGTGTTACCATAAGAGGGCATTCACCAGTTATTGTTAACATGTTCATTATTGTTACTAGATAAATTTCGGTAGTAGAATGAAATCACCATTTATTTTTTAATTTTGCTTAAGATGCCTGCTTTTAATGGCAAATGCATCTGTTTCCTTCCAGATTCTTTCACCAGTTAGTGATAAACTATTGAGTCAAATAATTTAAGAAAGATACTTGTGAAATCTCTTCCAAAAATTCATGTACATTTTAGGATGAATAAGTGATTCAGAGAGAGCAATCTATCAGAATGTTTTGCAATGTTATAATAGCAGTGTGGTGTTTCATGTTCCTGTGACGTTCTCTACCATTTTTTTCTGTAAAGTATTCATATTAAAACTTTTAAAAGTGCATTAGCTTTGGAACTGTATGTTCTTCAGACAGGAAAAACTAAATACCTACTTAGTGATTACGTAAAAAATGAAGCTAGCTACAGTGAAGCAATAAATATTAAACAATACAACTATTTGCAACAAAAACTTCACTTATCTTAAGACGATTGTGTAAATTTTTCTTATTGATGAGGTCGATTTCACAAGCATTTGTTCGCATTTTCAGTCAACACACTTTGTTGTCAACGGTACATCATTACTATGTTTTTTTCAGTATTACACTATTACCAAAATCTGAAAACGAAACAAACCTAAAAACATAATCAACTGCTGGTATTTCAAAATTCAGTACACAATGTTTATTTATTAATTTTTTTTTTTTTCCCAAACCATTAAATCTATCAGACCATTTAATTGTTTTAATAATAATTTAACTTCAGGAATTATTTAATGGTCAAATGACTAAAAATGATGTGCTACGGCCAATTGATCAGATTGTTTATACTAATGTTACGAAAATGCTCTTTATTTCTGTTTTCCAAATAACATTTTGTCTTTCCAATATAAACCTGATCACAATCTAAACAATTAAATTGATAAATACCAGATTTTTAATTATTAATCTTTTTTGAAGAAATGTAGTAAATTTTTAATACTATATTTTGAGGATCTAAAATTATAATCGTCTTTAATTTTTTAAGGGTAGAAATATTAAGTGTTTTGATTTTTAAATTTTTCAATCATTTTTTTTTTGTATAAATCTTTATTAAAACCATTAATATAGCAGTATTAACATGTATATAGTCTTTATGAAATTCCTTATTCAGGGGTATATTAATCTATAAATCAAACTATTAAAAACAGTAAATTTATGTGAAAAAGGGTTAAAACTTTATTTTTTATGTAATTATCGATATGAGTAGGCTTCCTATAAATACCAAAATTTAATTTTTATTATTTCTTAATAATAAAATCTAGAAAAGGAAAAAGTCCATTAATTTCAGTTTCTAATGTGAGTTTTATAGCTTTTTCTGGTTAATTTAGTAATTTTAAAGCATAATTTATTTGTGTATCAGGAACATTAGCAAAAATATCATCAACCTATCTATACCAGGTTTCAAAAATTAAAGGGAATGCTTTAGTGACTTGCATTTCGAAAAAACTCATAAAAGGATCAGCAAGAAAAGGTGAAAGAGGATTACCCATTGCTAAGGCAGAAGATTGTTGAAAAAATTCACCATTAAAAGTGAAAATATTTTGATCCAAACAAAAATTAGTAAGTTTAACAATATCAACTCATGTAAGTTTATTGAATTCAACCACTTTTTTAAATAAATCAAAAGTTTTTAAAATGTAAATTTAAAGTAAGATGTAAATCATATAATTTAAGTTCAATATTAAATAATTAAATAATATAAATTAAATTAATAATAAAATTAATTAAATGATACTGAACTTAAATTATATGTACGTAAAATACGAAGCTATTAACAGTGGAGCAAACAAATTGTAGGAGAATTTAATGTCTGGACGCATGTTGGCCATGGTAGGTCAATGGGTTAGAGCGACTGGACGGAAACCAGGAGATCTGTGGTTCAAATTCCGACCATGGCATTGAATTTTTCATATTGACTCTATCAAACATTTAGCCTATATACGGCCAGTGTAAAGAAATGATTAATTTCCATAAATAAATTAAAACTGGTATAGATATATCGAGATTTAACCGACTCATCTAAAATTTAATAATAATGGTATAGATATGTTGATATTTTTGCTATTGTTCTTTATACACAAATAAATGATGCTTTAATATTACTAAATTAACCAGAAAAAGCTATAAAACTCACATTAGAAACTGAAATTAATTGCTTTCTTCCTTTTCTAGATTTAAAGATGTAACGGGTATTTGTTACTTGGACTATTGATAGCTAATTCTGATTTTTTTCTTGGATCCTTTTGTACAAGGCATCCACACCATCATCAGCTCCAAAATTATGTTCATACGTTCACTTTCATGATTATTTTGAAGTATCAATCGAATTCTAAATAAGTCATGAGACATGTGTGTTTCAAGGCGTGGTTCGGAATAAAGAAGTCAAATTCTATAATTGGTTATATTTATATGGATTCGAACTACAACTTAAAACGTTTTTGATCTTGCAGCGGTATACATCACATTCGTCGTTACAACAAAAATCTCTTTCTCTTTATAACAAGATTATTAACTTATAATGTAACAAAACTGAAGAATATATCTGTCTCTTAAAGATTATTGACTTCTCGTAACTATCGTTACTTCTACCTAATTTTGTGATTGGCTGATCCAATGGCACGTCACCACATTACGTCATATTACGTCATATAATTATTATTTCGGCCAATCACACAATTACATACATTTTTACAAATTTAAATTATTAAATATATTTACATAATTAGTTTTTATAAATTTATAAAGTTTTCATACTTCAAACATAACCCAAAAGTACTGTTACAAATGTCCCTCTTCGAAATATATGGAAAAATAACCAAATAAAGGAATTAACAATCTATTTCCATATATTTTGAAGAATAGCCCCAATTAACAATTTTGTTACAACAATAATACATAACACCAATATAACATACATAAAACACAACAATAAATGAACATTAATTAAAATACAACAATATATTGACATTTAACAATAATATATGTTTCATTATTATTTAACTATTTTAACAATAAGTACTCCATTGATTACAAATTTCTTGTATCCACACATGCTTCTAGAAAGGCTTGCCTTATAGCTATGGGTAAAGGTCGGCTTTTATGTGTATAAGAAGCAGTATCATTCACTTTAAATGTGTGTGTGTGTGTGTGTGTGTGTGTGTGTGTGTGTGTGTATTTGTTACACAGTTCAGGTTTTGAACTAAAGGCTTTTCTGTTCTTTAATATACATAATTTCATCTGTTCTTTTCCCGTTTGGTCTCTATTGGATGTGTTTTCTAACTTGTAATATTCTCTGGAATTCTATTTCTTCCTCCACTTGGCTTATGTCGTTCTTATCTTGTAGTGTATATAATTGGCAACAATGCTTTTCAAGGTCAGTTACATTATTTTGCAATTCATCAATAATTAAATTCTTCCCACAACTTTCGTTTTCGTCGTATTCAATATTACCATCTTCTTGCAAAAGTATATCTTCCACAAAAAAACCTTTCATTATTTATATTATCCCTATTCTCTTCTTTTCTTCCGTCTTCCAATAATTTTATTACTAATAAATCATTTTCTGTCTTAACCTTCATTTCATGCATTTCGAAATTCAATACACTTTGCCATTCATATAATAAATCATTTCCCACAGTTACGTCTCTTGCCAAATGTGGAATTACCAACGTAATGAAATCGAAATTCCATTCCCCTATTCGCCCCTTAATACTTGATATTTAATTCTATCCTTTTTTTCCCAATTGCAGTACTGCAGTAAACATTACACACATTTAAATATTCCACTTTATAGTTAGCTAACAGATTTTTAAACAATTCCTCACTTATCACAGTAGAACTGGCTCCAGTATCAATTAAGGCTGTATATTCTTTATCCCATAGGTAAATAATTATCTGAGGTGGATTAACTAATTCCTTATTTTTCTGCAAGAGAGTGAGCTTATTTCCATTATTTTCAATTTTGAATTCGCCCTGTGTCATCCTCACCAAACCACTTTCCAGAGCACAAAATGATTTGGTTTTTAGTTTTCCGTCTCCCTCTGATTATTACTTTCATTAGTACAAAAGTGATTCGAGAATATATTGACACATTGCTTCACTCACACTGTTTATTCATAGGACATGTTTCAAGAGCTCTTGCTCCTATCCTCAGCTGATACTCGACTAGTGCAAGTTGTAGTGGTTTCTTCTTTCTCCGTATTGTCAATTGATGGCGTGAAGTACTTGTCAAAGATGTCCGGTGGTGGAGTTTCAAAATTCATGACTCTATGACGATTTTTGTTAATGAAGATTTTTTCCCATACGGAAAGGTCTATGGGGTGATTAACGTATTTTATTAGAGATGTTTCCAAATTGATGTCATGTCTAGTATTCAAAAAATGAAAAGCCACTGCTGATTTTTCTGTTTCACCATTTTTAATGTTTCTCATATGTTCTTTAGTTCTGATGTTAATATTTCTTTTTGTTTTTCCTATATAAATTTTAGGGCAAGTTTCACATTTGATCTCATAGATTCCTGGTTTTTCTTTGGTAGTGATTGAATTTTTGGGAGGGCCTTTTAACAAATTTCTGATATTAAACCTATTTTGAGGTGCAAGAGTTATGTTGTGTTTTGAGAAGATTTTTTGGAATTTGTTATACGCTGATGGGTGGAAGGTGAATTTTTTAAAAAGTATTTTCTCTTTTTCTCCTGTAGGTTCTAAGGTGGTGGTTTCTTTTATTTTCTTAGCTTTGTTGAGTCTGTTAACAGTTTTGTCTACTAAATTTGGGTTGAAACCGTTGGATATAGCTACTTTTTTTATGTGTAGGTATTCTTCTTGATAATCTCTGTTTAGTGGAAAGTTGATCATCCGAAAGATTAAACTGTTGAAAATGGCATGTTGGTGTTTTGGGTTGAAACTGTTGTTCTTGATGTAATTATCTGTGTGTGTCGGTTTCCTGCAAATACCAAAAGTGAGTTTGTTGTTCATTTTTTTGATCTTGATGTCCAAAAAGGGGAGCACACCATCCTCTTCTGTTTCCAATGTAAATTTTATAGCTGGATTTTGTATATTCAAAAGTTAAAGACCATCTTGTATGAGTTTTTTAGGTACTATTGCAAAAATGTCGTCAACATAGCGATACCACACTTTGAAATAACTTGGAAAAGCTTTTGTGATATGTGTTTCAAAAGCACTCATGAATAAATCTGCCAAGAAGGGAGACAATGGGTTGCCCATAGCTAGGCCCGTTTTTTGTTTATAGATCTGTTCATTAAAGCTGAAAAAATTTTGATTGATATTAATTTCTGTAAGTTGTGAAAGTTCTTCTATTTCTTCAGGTGTTATTTGTATTGATTCCAGCCATTTTTTGAGAAGTGGAATAAGCTCATTGGTAGGTATACTTGGATATAAAGAAATGACGTCAAAGGAAACTAAAGCATCTGTAGAGTTGATCTTTGTGTCCTTCAGGAGATTTAACAATTCAAACGAGTTTTTGATACTTAAATTTTCAAATTTTGTGAAGGATCTGAAGATTTGAACCAGCCATTTTGATAGTTGGTAAGTGGGTGCATCAATATTATTAATTATTGGTCTGAGGGTAATTTCAGGTTTATGTATTTTGGGTAAACCATATATGTATGGTGTTTTTGGACTGTCTATTTTATTGTTCAATTTATCTCTTTTAGTCATGATTTTACTGTTTTTAATTGCTAATTCCACAGATTTGCATGCTTTCTTTAATGGATTGTTTTCTAGTTTAACAAATTCTTTTCCGTTTAAAAGGTTGATATTACTATTTTGTTACCCTTGTCTGCTTTTGTGTAGACTACCGGTTTTTCATTTAAATTTTTGATTAATTTTTTATATGAATATCTTTTTGAATTTGCATTTTGAATATGATCTAGAGTTTCTAAGCACTGTGTTCTGATCGTAGATTTTTTGTTATCGGGCAAATTATATATCGCTATTTCAATGTCCGCGATATAGTTTTCAATGTTTTTTGTGTAATCTACACATGTTTTTAGCCTTTGTTTAGAAAATCTATTTCTTTCTCCGTGAAGTTGCATTTGGATAGATTCGTTACATTGTTAGGTTTTTGACATGGGAGTAATAAATCTTGCTTTTTATGTGGATTTGGTTCTTGCTTCTTTTGAAGATTCATGAATTTTTGTTTTAAAATGGCTGTTTTCTTACACATTTTCAAATTAAGAATTGACAGCATATTATTTTCTAAGTTAGACCACATGGCCGGGTTCCCTACACTTCTTTCAAGTTTATACTTTGATTACTTTCATTGTTGGTTAGGTTGGTACTATTGTTTATATTCACATCATTCTCTGTGCTTTGTGTATTTTCTACTCTTTCATTTTGATTGCTTCTTTCAAATCTCAAACCCCTAAAATCTCTTTGATTTGCACTAAATAGACTAGTACCTCTACCCCTATTAAAGTCACTTATTTGTTGATTATTTCCTCGATAAAATCTTACATGGTTTATTTCATCATTTCTTCCAATTCTAGTCGACTGATTGTTATGATAATTCCTTTGCAAATTATTTTGAACTCCCCCTCTTGTTCCGGGAATTACAGATTCATATGCTCGTCTAGGATCATAATCTCTTCCTTCAAATCTTTGATTTCTCACGGGTGCCCCGCCCCAATTTAAACTCGTCCTAGTGTTTGTAGGTTGTGATTCCTGTCGATTTCTTCCTCGCTCAATATGGACGTTATTATAGTTACCATCACAGGATGTTGTATCATTAATGAGGTTATGTGCTTCAAATTCGGATAATAACTCAATCCTATCAGAAAAATCGACAGGCTTAGCCACAATTAAATGATTTCTGATATGTGGTGGATAAGTACGTATTAGCATGTTGACAATTTCTGTCTCAGAAATTTCGGGATTAATCAACTTACTTTTGAGAGAGCGTAGGCTTTCACGGCCGGAGTCAATATAACAGGAAGTTATTTCCGGGCTGTTATGCCGTGGTCTGCTGGATTTGTAGTTACCAGACGTTTCGTCCGCAACTGCGGCGGACATCTTCAGTGGCGTGGTCGTAGTCTCCTCGGAGAAGTTAGCGTAGCGTCTGAAGTGTTGACTGTCTGGGCTGCAGTATTTATACTGTTAGTGACCTCCGCTGATTGGACCGGCTGGCGGACGGAGCGAGGGATTGGGCGGGCTTGGATAGGGATGCTACCTTCTGGTTGGTTCGCTTGGTTTTCTTCTGTTCTGTGTCGTTTCTTATGTTCGATGACAGGGTGCCGGTTGCTGTTGAGCTTCAAAGTTTGAACCAACCAGAAGGTAGCATCCCTATCCAAGCCCGCCCACTCCCTCGCTCCGTCCGCCAGCCGGTCCAATCAGCGGAGGTCACTAACAGTATAAATACTGCAGCCCAGACAGTCAACACTTCAGACGCTACGCTAACTTCTCCGAGGAGACTACGACCACGCCACTGAAGATGTCCGCCGCAGTTGCGGACGAAACGTCTGGTAACTACAAATCCAGCAGACCACGGCATAACAGCCCGGAAATAACTTCCTGTTATATCAACTTACTTTTGTTTGCTAATTTTAAGAAATATTCAGTCATAGAAATCCCTTTTCTAAACTCAAACCTACCCGTTGCTAACTCAACTTTTATTCTTCTTTGTCTCTCAGGTCCCCAAAATCGATTTATAAACAGATTTCTGAAAGTACTGTATGTGTCATGTGAAGCCAAAGTTAACCTCAACCACTCAAGAGCATTTTTCTTCAAACAGCGTTTTACTATCACCATCCGAAATTCATTTGGAATTCTCTTAATACGGAAATATTCTTCCAGTTCCCTAAGAAGTACTTTTGGATTATCACCTGATTCCTCATCAAAACTTGGTGGACTAATATCATTTAGTGAATAATGTACACATTCATTTTGACCTAGACTGTGAAACTGTGTGTGTGAGGACATGTTTTGTGTGTTTCTATGATAATTAATATCATTATCTGGACTCGCAAACTCACCACATTCACTTACTACATCACCAGACTTCTGATGATTGCTTAATTCACCTGGTAAGTCACAGTCATTTATATTTCTAATTCTAGGTATTTCTTTCACATTATTTACTTTACTAGCCTGTAATGCAGTTACAACTTGTGTCAATTTTCCTAAGTTATCCTTCTCTATTTCAAAATTTTCTTTTACCTCTTTAATTTGCAAAATTACTTCTTTCGCTTTACTTATCAATTTGTAACTTTATTTCCTCTTGGTGTGTCTTACTTTCATCATGTTGTAAGCATTTCAGAACAAATTACATTGATTCTTTGTTCTACTTTATCTCCTAATTCTTCTCTTTGTTTTTGTGTTATTTATGCCTGTTGTATCTTAAATATTTTTAACTCTTTGTTTAATTCCATTCTTATTTCTTGTTTCACAATGTCTTGACCTAACCTAGTTTCCTGAATCATTTCTCTTAATTCCATAATTTCCTGTCTATTTTCATTCTTATTCTGTTCTATTGTTTGCAACAACCTTTCCATATTCTCTTTACATTCTTTTCTTCCCTCTCTAATTTCTTGTGCTATCTCACCTTTCAATTCTTGCTTTAGCTTTTGTGACAAACTAACCTCTAAATTGTTCACACTTTGTGTCAATTTATCTCCTAATTCTTCTCTCAATTCATTTATATTTTGTTCAAGATCTTGCTTTAATTCTGATTTTACATCTCCTATTTTAGCATTTACATCTCCTATTTTAGTATCTAAATTACTCTACATTTCTGATTTTACATCACTCAACTCTGATTTTACATCTCTTATTTTAGCATTTACATCTCCTATTTTAGTATCTAAATTACTCAACATTTCTGATTTTACATCCAACATTTCTGATTTTAACTCTGATTTTACATCTCCTATTTTAGGATTTACATCTCCTATTTTAGCATCTAAATTACTCAACATTTTCGTTATCCTTTCTAACATTAACTCGTTATCTTTGCTTAATCCTACATCCTCCCTACTCATTCCTACACTACCACTAACTTCTCCTTCCACTACTATTTCTTTTCTACTTGCCATCTTTTTAACTATTTTCTGATTTCTTAGCAACATAAATCTACTACTACTTTTTTTTTTTTTTTTTTTTTAATTTCACTCACTTAAACCAGTTTTCTTTTTCTTCTTTCTTCTCTCTTCTTTCTCCTTTCCTTGTATATTCCCACGATGTTTTAATCTCCTCTTCTTTATCCTATTCGGCCCCACGTTGGGCGCCATTTGTAACGGGAATTTGTTACTTGGACTATTCATAGCTAATTCTGATTTCTTTCTTGGATCCTTTTGTACAAGGCATCCACACCATCATCAGCTCCAAAATTATGTTCATACGTTCACTTTCATGATTATTTTGAAGTATCAATCGAATTCTAAATAAGTCATGAGACATATGCGTTTCAAGGCGTGGTTCGGAATAAAGAAGTCAAATTCTATAATTGGTTATATTTATACGGATTCAAACTACAACTTAAAACGTTTTTGTTCTTGCAGCTGTATACATCACATTCGTCGTTACAACAAAAATCTCTTTCTCTTTATAACAAGATTATTAACTTATTGTAATGTAACAAAACTGAAGAACATATCTGTCTCTTAAAGATTATTCACTTCTCGTAACTATCGTTACTTCTACCTAATTTTGTGATTGGCCGATCCAATGGCACGTCACCACATTACATCATATTATGTCATATAATTATTATTTCGGCCAATCACACGATTACATACATTTTTACATATTTAAATTAAATATATTTACATAATTAGTTTTTATAAATTTATAAACTTTTCATACTTCAAACATAACCCAAAAGTACTGTTACAAAGATAAGAAGAAATAATAATAAATTAAACTTTGGTATTTATAGGAAGCCTACTCATATCAATAATTACATAAAAAATAAAAGTTTTAACCCTTTTTCACATAAATTTACAGTTTTTAATAATTTGATTTATAGATTAATAAATATACCCCTGAATGAAGAGGAATTCAATAAAGAATATGAACATATTATTAATACAGCTTTAATTAGTGGTTTTAATACTTTATACAAAAAAAGATAGAAAAATTTAAATATTGTAACTTTGTGGGTTCATAGAAATCAAAGTCCAATTTGCAGAAATTCAAAATGTGCTTTTATTTCCATAGAAATATACTTTGGTCAACCCTTACAGTAGCAGAATTATGTCACATAGACAATTACAATCTTCTAAGGTCGTTGTCCACAAACAAAAGCGTCCACTTTCAAAATACATCTCAGGCACACGATTCAGTTCCGATTACTCTCATTACGATTCTTCTATTACGACTGTCGTCCAACTAACTGCGGCTTCCTTTTGTACGACCATTCATGATTCCAGACGGTTGTGGAATGTTCTTTATCAATCAAGATGTCACTAGAAGTTTCCGAGTTATCTAACTTCATCTATTTTGTTAACCCTTTTATCTCCGCGCTATCAATATATGTTTCGGCAAACTCTTTGTGTGCGTCGGCCACACTATCATGATAATGGATTCACGATAATATCAAAAAACTGTTAATGCTATTGGTACCCTTAAAAAAGTAAAGACGATTATAGTTTTAAAAAATGTATTTACCATCCTTGGGTTAATAAACATTTTCAAAACATTTTTAAAGAGTTTGTTATAACTTTAGTTCCTCAAAATATAGTATTAAAATTTACTACATTTCTCTAAAAATGATAAAATTCCTAATATTAAAAATATCTGGTATTTATCAATTTGTTTGTTTAGACTGTGATTAGGTTATATGGGAAAGACAAAACGTAATTTGGAAAACAGAGTGAAAGAGCATTTTCATAACATTAAGTATAAACAAACTGATCAATCGGCCGTAGCACATCATTTTTGGTCATTTAACCATGAAATAAATCCTGAAGTTAAATTATTATTAAAACAATTAAATGGTCTGATAGATTTAATGGTTTGGGAAAAGATATTTATTTTATACTGGTCGCCAAACTAGAATGTGATTGACAGTGAGTAACCACATGGAGTAACGGTCTATATAAATGGGAGGGGATGAGTACGTCATAACGGTTGTCATAGTAATGATTAAAATGACTAGTTAGAGTTGAGACGTTTCCATGACAACGATGGATGCTAAACCTTGGTTGCCGATATTCTAACACGTGCTTAGCATGAAGCGGGCGAGCGAATTACGCAAACGCTGCAGTAAATACAATACCTAGGTTTTTATTTCTCTTCTGATAACGCTGTATAAACAGAATGCTCTCACAGTTAGAGATCCTGTACTGGCAAGTTACTTTGCATTTTATTTGTGGCAATTTGCCTTGGTTTACGTGTGCCTAAATCCGTGTATCTGAGCGCGTGTTGTGATCGTTTGCAATTGTGTTTAATGAATGTTTAATTATGTCTAAGTATAGTGACAAGCGAAAACCTGAACGTGCTCTGGAACCAAATAAAACTGTATTTGGTAAGGGTATTCCAAATAAAGGACATACACGAGAAATAATTTGCTCTGGGAGAGAATACTTCAATGAGGAGAAATTGAAAGGGGAGTCTAGTATTCCATTCTTTAAGGTGCTTGATAGGACTTCACGTGTGTAGGTATCAGTAAGGGCATTAATGTTAAGACTGGGAAAGAAAAGTATTTTAAAGAAGAAAGTTAGACATTGGGGTATAAAGTAGAAACTCCCGTGAAAAATTATGTAAGTGGCATTTTCCCACTTCAATAAGCATCAAAATGTCACAGGTATGCCTCTTTTGTTACGATTATCTTTACATTTATGTTTTCTTGCATGCCCTAGCGTTTGCATGTTGATCCACGACTGCACTATTGTCTTTGTGTACAACATTATAAATAATTAATAATAACAATAATAATGAAATACCCATTGCAGTCACAACTGAATCACCCTCGCACGCATAGTGTATAAGCGGCAACGTCGCCTCTCTCTCCAGACGAAATATCAATCACTTTCTAGATTGACGACCAGTATAAAATATAAACATCGCATAATGAATTTTGAAATACCAGAGTTGATTCTATTTTTAGGTTAGTTTTGTTTTCAGATTTTGGTAATACTGGAAAAAACATATTAACCTGTCGAGATTCAACTGTGGAACACCACAGTGAAGCGAAAAATTATTAAATTTTAGATGAGTCGCGTTTTTTACACATCTGCTTCACTTTCGTACGAAAGTGAAGCAGATGTGTAAAAAACGCGACTCATCTAAAATTTAATATTAACCTGTGATAGTATCCGTGACGACGAAGTGTGTTGACTGAAGATTAGAACAAATGCTCGTGAAATCGATCTCATCAATTAATAAGAAAAATTTCCATCATTTTCTTAAGATAAGTGCAGTTTTTGTTTGCAAATAGTTGTATTTTTGTTATAGCTACTTAGTATTATACAAATAAAAATATTTGTTAATTAATGTCCACTTATCTTAAGTTGATGTTAATACTTCTTTATTCTTTTTAAAAAATTGATTTCACGAACATTTGCTTGCATCGTCAGTTAACACACTTCGATTAGTACAAAACTAATCATGATTAGTTACATCAACTTCTTAAAATAAGTGGACATTAATTAACAAATATTTTTATTTGTGTAATATTTATTACTCCACTGTAACTAGCTTCATTTTCTGTGTAATCAGCTTGAGAAAGTGCATAAAGTATTGAACAAGTCTAATTAAGAAAACATGGGGCATTAATGATGCATGGCTCCCTGGGGCTGTGAAAAGAAACAAAATTCAATTTGATTGAAAGATTTTTGGGAACATATGCAGAAGTACATGTACAGAAACATATACTATTGTTTAGCATATTCACCACTTCAGTTTAAGCATTTTGTCATTCCAGGATTACTTTTATGTCTCTGTGACTTAGTCTATCTCCTAGGATTGGAATATTGTATGACAACTGTCTCTGCCTATCTGTCATTCTGAAAATATGTGGACAGGATTTTCTTGATTTCAGAACTGATGGTTAGGAGTGAGGTCTGGGCTGTGGGGTGAATGGTCAAAAATCTTTCATCTGAACATTTTCAAGAGCTCTGTAGTCCATGAAACTGAATGTGGCAAAGAGTAATTTTGCAGCTAAACACCACCAGCTTTAAGCTTCCAATGCCACCTTCAGAATAGCTGATGCATTTTCTGCTTTGTTTTGAGTAACATTCTGCATTGATTGTCCCATTTTATCAAGATTTTGAAGAAGAGTACTTCCTATCTGTCCCAAAGCACTTAACAAGTGCTTTCCACATAAAGCTTGCTTGAATTTTATCTTGCAGGGAGAATCGGTACAATGCCAATGAAGTTGACTGTTGCTTGGTTTCTGAGGTATTGTGTGCAACTATTTTTCATCATCTGTGATGATTTGGTCCAGGAACTAGTCACTCTCATGCAGAAATATCAAAGCAGCCCCATGCCTTTGCTTTGCATTCTGGAGTCACTTGATTTGGCATCCAGTTGGTATGCAATTTCTGGAACAAGTGTTTTATGATAATTTCATCCAACAAAGAATGGTACTTTTTCGAGATAGGTACGAAAGTGAAGCAGATGTGTAATAAATACGACTCATCTAAAAATTAATAAAGAATGGTACGTTTTGCCACAGCAAAGAAAAAGTTCCAATGGAATGAGGTACAAGAGGGTTTGGGCACTGTTCTGATATCCTGCCTGTTGTGGTTTATAACACTTGGGTCAGTTGAGTTAAAGCCCATTCAAAAACATTCTGATGCCTTCTACTGTGGTGAATAAATTTCCTCAGTTTTGGTGTACTGAGTGAATAGGGGACATTCACCCTATTCACAATAGGGGTTCTATTTCGTGTGTAGCTTGCATTTTCTGTCACACGCATTTACTGGCCTTGTCACACTGTGTAAGGGTAGCACATTCTATCAGGGACTTTCTTTGTATTGGCAAACAGTACATCTGTAGGAACTGATAAATCCTTGATTGTGAAACACATTTGACAAATTCCATGTTCATCTAAGAGAGAGCCATCTGTAAAACACTCAGTCATTTTTAATGGACACCACTTTTTTCTGATTTGGTGACTGTATCATCCTTAGTCAACCCCCAGAATGTCAGGAGGACTGCACCTGTCATTGGTTGACGGGTCTTCTTGGACCTAGCTGGAAGGATATATGCATATCCACCAGCCTTTCCCTACATTCACCACTGCAGGACTTCCGAATTCTATAAAAGTCAGCATTTTTATTGACATTGCCTCAATAAGATGTAACAGTTATACCTCTGTGACTCGAGCCTCTTTTGTACAAGCAGGTTGCTCCTGAGCAGTTGAGAGGATGAGGATTGGGTAGGAGAGCTTAAAGGTTACACTTACCTTGCAAAATTTGTCCAGCCTGCCTCTGTAGCTTGATGGTAGTGTCACCTTCACATTCAAGAAGTCCCTAGTTTTCACGTGTCCTGAAAAATGAATGTAGCATGATTGTGAGCTCTGTGGACTGGCATAGACTAATTTGAGCATCATTTTACCCATTTAATTCATCATTCAATATACTTAGGTTGGAGAATGTTAATACAAATATTTTGAAACAGGTGATGATTGTGAATTTGCTCTGCCTGCTTTATAAATGATGTTTAGTGAGAATTATGCATTTCAAAATCTCATGTGATAGCTGAGTTTCAGTTTTGTCAAGTTAAGTTGTGGTAAAGTAATTACTCTGATGTTATATGTAGATTATTTATTCTTAGTTCTCAAACTGTCATAGGACTCCAAGAAGCTTTTTATTCCAACAAACTTCTTTATCAACAAATATTTTCTTATTACAAATTTTTTCTCCTAACATTAATTTTTATTCAACTTCTTTAGGATACCCTGGATACGTGATCTTACTATTTTTCTCAACAATACTTATTCTATTGTGATGAATTCAAATTTAAATAAAACTGTTAAGCATGAACAAATTACACAGGAAACAAACTATAACTTCTAAATCAAAAGAACTCCAACCTTATGTATGTTTCAATGTTAATTAAAAAACTTTTTCCATACTGTGTACCACATGCGGTTGTCTATAATGATTGTCTTCTCCTGTGCTCCTCATCATGAACATTTGGCAACCTGTTGTAAAGTTTCTGCAACAGCAGTGCGCCATCTACTTGCTCATGAAGTTATGCTCATAGACCTATAGTTTACAACAGGCATTTCCAACTGACCAATTATGTCAGTGTTTACTTTCTCTCAAGGAGAAGAGAGTTGGAGCAATTGGGAGACCAAGGAACTCTGGTGACAATTTCCATGGGTGTGTTGATAGTGTCTGTAGAGCAGAGTTTTGACTAAAAGCGCAACATAACCATCAACTCCAGCAAAAATTTTGTCTATTATGGAAAATATAGTCATGTTCATGGAGTGTAGAAGAGAAGGAAATGTCTATGTTCCGAAGAAATACGTAAAATATCAAGCTATTAACATTGGAGCAAACAAATATATACAAATATAACAATTTGTAACTTAAAACTTCACTTATATTATAAGAAATGATGATAATTCTTATAAATTCTCTGGGATCGTGATTTCATGTAAACATATACACATCTTCAGCAGGAAACAAAGCTGTCGCCATCGTTACAAATGCTAGATGTTGATATGTCCTTGTTAGTACTACCAAAATCTGAAAATAAAACAAATTTAAAAACAGAATCGACTGCTGGTATTTCAAAATTCATTATGTGATGTTTGTTTTTTATAAAAAAATGTCTTTTCCCAAACCATTAAATATATTGGACCATGTAATTGTTTAATAATTTAACTTCTGGATTTATTTCATGGTTAAATGACCAAAAATGATCTGCTCAGTTGATTGATTAGTTTGGTTATACTTAACGTTAGGAAAATGTTCTTACATTCCGGTTTCTAAAATACATTTTGTCTTTCCAATATAAACTTTATCACAATCGAAACAAACTGATAAATACCAGATTTTTTATTAAGAACTTTACCTTTTATAGAGAAATGCAATAAATTCTTAGTACTATGTTTATTTTGAGGAACTAAAGTTTACCAAACTCTTTAAAAAATAATAAACATTTTCAAAAAAGTTTTAGAGTATGGTATACCTTTAGTTCCTCAAAATAAATATAGTATTAACAATTACTTTCTTGGAAGTGTTGAAAACAGTGTTGTTATGATAAATTAACTTTAAAGAGAGTCGATTAAAGACACTAGACAACACTTACTTTTAAATTTTTCCGGAACTAGTTTCAGAGGCTTTGCCTCTATCATCGGCCGGCTCTCGACTGATTCTCGTTGGTGTAGCTGACGATACCTTGTCACAGGTCTCCTCTGGTGGCGGCTCAAGGAACTTGCTGAACAAATCCTTCTGGGGGATGTCGAAATTGAATACTTTGTTCCTATTTTTTGAAATGAAGATTTGTTCCCATGTGGATAGTTCTTGTTTTCCTGATGTATGTTTCAGTAGTTTTGGTTCTGGATTTATGTTGTGGTTTTTTTCCCAAAAATGTGTGGCAACTGCTGATTTTTCTAATTGTTTATATTTTATGTTTCTAAAGTGTTCCTTTGCTCTTGTTTCTAAATTTCTTTTTGTTTTTCCAATATAAATTTGACTACAGTCATTGCATTCAATTTGATATATACCAGATTTTTTGTTTGATGAAATAGCATCTTTGATGTTTGAGCAAATTAGGTTTTTTAAGGAGAAATGGTTGACTGGTGCTAGTTTAATATTTTGTTTTTTGAAGACTTTTTTGAATTTATCATAGGCCCATGGATGGTAAGTGAATTTTTTGAAAATCATATTAGTTTCTGTAGATGAGAGAGTTGTGGTTTCCTTTAGTAGCTTCTTCTTTTTTGCTAAGCTCACTTTTTTGTCCACTAATGATTTGGGATTTTTTTTTTTTTTTTTTTGTGCTATTTCAATTATTTTGTTGTATTCTGTTTTGTATTCTTCTGCTGTGAGAGGGATGTTTACCAGTCTGTGTGCTAAACTATTGAAGATTGCCTGTTTGTGGGATCTTGGGTTGTAGCCATTAGCTTTTATGTAGTTGTCTGTCTGTGTTGGTTTTCTGTAAATGCCAAAGTTTAGTCTGTTTTTATTCCTCATTATTTTTAGATCCAAAAATGGTAAATGCTCATCTTTTTCTATTTCTACAGTGAATTTGATGCTTTTTTCTTGGATATTTAAAAGTTTTAGTGCATCACTGATGTGTTTTTTTGGTACTATTGCAAAGATGTCATCTACATATCGTTGCCAGAGTTTGAACATCCAAGGGAAACCTTTGTTGATCCTTATTTCTAATGCACTCATGTACAGATCGGCCAGGAAGGGTGATAGTGGGTTGCCCATTGCTAACCCTGAAGTTTGGTGATAATATTTTGTTTGAAACTGGAAGAAATTTTGTTCTATGCATAATTTGGTTTGTTGCATGTAGTCTGAAATTTCAGATGATGCCATTCCAAGTGATTTGAGCCATTTTTCTATCAACGGTGGGAGTTGATTAACTGGTATGCTGGGAAACAGTGATTTAACATCAAATGAGACTAGTGTGTCCTCTTCTTTTAGTTCCGTATCCTTAATGTGTTCTATAAGTTCATAGGTGTTTTTGATGCTTAGGCTGTCGAATTTTGGAAATGAATTGAATTTGTTTGTTAGCCACTTTGCAAGTTTGTATGTTGGTGAATTTATACTGCTAACTATAGGTCTCATTGTTATGGATGGTTTGTGTATTTTGGGTAAGCCATAAAGTCTAGGTAAGGTTGGGTTATCCGGTTTAATTCAAATTCACTGTAGAAATAGAAAATGACGAGCATTTACCATTTTTGGATCTAAAAATAATGAGGAATAAAAACAGACTAAACTTTGGCATTTACAGAAAACCAACACAGACAGACAACTACATAAAAGCTAATGGCTACAACCCAAGATCCCACAAACAGGCAATCTTCAATAGTTTAGCACACAGACTGGTAAACATCCCTCTCACAGCAGAAGAATACAAAACAGAATACAACAAAATAATTGAAATAGCACAAAAAAAAAAAAAAAAATCCCAAATCATTAGTGGACAAAAAAGTGAGCTTAGCAAAAAAGAAGAAGCTACTAAAGGAAACCACAACTCTCTCATCTACAGAAACTAATATGATTTTCAAAAAATTCACTTACCATCCATGGGCCTATGATAAATTCAAAAAAGTCTTCAAAAAACAAAATATTAAACTAGCACCAGTCAACCATTTCTCCTTAAAAAACCTAATTTGCTCAAACATCAAAGATGCTATTTCATCAAACAAAAAATCTGGTATATATCAAATTGAATGCAATGACTGTAGTCAAATTTATATTGGAAAAACAAAAAGAAATTTAGAAACAAGAGCAAAGGAACACTTTAGAAACATAAAATATAAACAATTAGAAAAATCAGCAGTTGCCACACATTTTTGGGAAAAAAACCACAACATAAATCCAGAACCAAAACTACTGAAACATACATCAGGAAAACAAGAACTATCCACATGGGAACAAATCTTCATTTCAAAAAATAGGAACAAAGTATTCAATTTCGACATCCCCCAGAAGGATTTGTTCAGCAAGTTCCTTGAGCCGCCACCAGAGGAGACCTGTGACAAGGTATCGTCAGCTA
Organism: Mantis religiosa; assembly: GCA_030765055.1. NCBI lineage: Eukaryota > Metazoa > Arthropoda > Insecta > Mantodea > Mantidae > Mantis > Mantis religiosa. The sequence goes on from CM060956.1 coordinate 52,772,156, forward strand.
CACCAACGAGAATCAGTCGAGAGCCGGCCGATGATAGAGGCAAAGCCTCTGAAACTAGTTCCGGAAAAATTTAAAAGTAAGTGTTGTCTAGTGTCTTTAATCGACTCTCTTTAAAGTTAATAGTATTAACAATTTATTGCATTTCTCTAGAAAAGATAAAATTCCTAATAGTAAAAAATCTGGTATTTATCTGTTTGTTTTATGATAAGGTTTATATTGGAAAGACAAAACATAATTTAGAAACCAGAATGAAAGAACATTTTCATAACATTAAGTATAAACGAACTGATCAATCGGCCGTAGCAGATCATTTTTGGTCATTTAACCATGAAATAAATCCAGAAGTTAAATTATTAAAACAATTAACTGGTCCGATAGATGTAATGGTTTGGGAAAATATATTTATTTTAAAAAAACAAACATAGTGTAATGAATTTTGAAATACCGGTAGTTGATTCTATTTTTAAATTTGTTTTATGTTCAGATTTTGGTAGTACTAACAAGAACATATCAACATCTAGTGTTCGTAACGATGGTGACAGCTTTGTTTCCTGCTGAAGACGTGTATATGTTTACATGAAATCACGATCCCAGAGAATTTATAGGAATTATTATTTCTTATAAGTGAAGTTTTAAGTTACAAATTGTTATATTTGTATGTATGTGTGTGTATATATATATATATTCCAAAGAATTTGAAAAAAAACTATTTGTTGTCAGTTTTTCACACTCCATCACTAACATTAAGTTCCAAAGAAATTATGATAAATTCCATCTACGCAGATAATATTCTAGTCATTTAGTCTAGTCTAAATATCAGGAGAAGAATGTCCCAGTATCATGATGAACCTTAAAGGTAAATTGTCTACAGAAACAATTAAGCAAAAGTATATGTACATCACTAGTTCGTATGTTATTCGCTTAAGCTACAAAATAAGTTTACACATTGCAGAAAGGTTTATTTCTTTTGTAATGGTCCGTTTGTGAAAGAGTATAGTGTTAACATTTGCAGCAAAATAACTGTCTCCAGAGAAGTTTGAGTTTTAACCCTTTCACCGATATGGACATCATATGACATCCAAGTTAAAATGCCCCAAACCGATATGGACGTGTGTCAACGTCCTGCGCATACATACATTTAATGCTCATTTAACACCAATTATTTTAATCTTCCTATTTTACAATCGGGATAAGCCATGGTTAACATTGAAATTTAACAATTTCAAATGTGCCATTCATTTAGCTCTAGACAGCTATAAGAAATCACTCTGAATACAGAGAGTTTATAAATAGCTAAAATACTGAGCGAAAACAGCTGCATAAGGCTATCAGAAACTTTGTAATAACAGATCTGTAATAACAGATGCTGACCGGGAGTTTTCTTTCCAGTGTGTTTGTGTAACGCAACATATACTCGTATGATTATTGCTAGGTATAGCATAAACTAAAAGCTAAAACCTTGAACCGGAGAAGTCGCTTGCATATCTATACATACATACATCCATTCGTATACACACAAAACAAAATTATTCAAATATTAGTCGTGTTTGGCACAAAGAATGGCTTTTGCTACAGTGAAACAAATTAGTGAAATTTCAACTATTAATGTAGTCTCTACTTTATTCTTACTGTAGATGTATATTGCCTTTAATGGATTTTAAACCAGTTTTTGTTTCGTTTAAATAACTTCATAAATATGGAAGATATAGAATTGTATTTATGATGCATTTTTGCAGCATTTAACAATTTAAATGTCTTGTTCTGTTTATTGGGTATCCGTTTCCGGCCCCTGAAGGGTTTAAATAGCCATCAGTGAAGCGGTTAATAAATTAATCCCTGTTTCATATAACCTTGCCCCCACCTTCCCCCTCATCCTAATTGGCTAATTCTTTCGCGCCATAGGCCATAGGCGGTGCCTTGCCGTCACATTTAAACCTGCAGTAAACGTTATAATTGCCAGGATGATATATGTGCAATACATCTTCAGTGCTTTTACGACCACGTTTGAATTCATTGATGCAAAAGTAAATGGTCTTCAATGTTGGTGCAGAGTACTTGTGAACTTCATCCAATTCAGTTTTAACTTGTGTGGTCATCCAACTCTTCAAATGAAAATGTTTTAATAACAGCCCGAAACTCGTTTTTTCCATTTTCAATTGCACCTATTACACTGGCCAGTTCAGATGGCTGTCAACAATTAACTGTATATTAATTTATAGATGAGTCATATTTATTTATGCAGTTCAGTGAGTCGCATAAGAGCCGACGATGCAAACGATGTTTTGTGAAACATGTCCTCAAAATAGGTATGTAAGTGAAGCCGTGTAATAAATACTACTCATCTATAAATTAATAATTATTTCGCTTCACTGTGGTGTTCCAATACAGTTAAATCTCGATAAATTAACTGTATGTTGTAGCACATTCAAATTTCAGTGCAATCTTTTAAATAATTAAGCTTACCATCCATAAAGTTGCAACAAAAAATTTCCATTCCTTCATGGTAATTTACCAGACTTATCCAATGAACTGCCAGTTTTCCCACTGTGTACCAACTATTTCTTCCCACTTCATTTCTTTTATATTTTGTTTTTTTGGTGAACTGAGGCCTTTTCAAAACTTCTGTGTACCATATCTTTCTTTAAACATCACTTTGACATCCCTCAAACTTCTGTTTCATAAATTTAAAGGGAGTCGATTAATGACACTAAACAACACTTTTAAATTTTTCCTGAACATGTTTCAGAGATTCCTTTCTTGGAAGTGTTGAAAACAGTGTTGTTATGATAAATTAACTTTAAAGAGAGTCAATTAAAGACACTAGACAACACTTACTTTTTTTTTTTTTTTTTTTTTTTTTTTTTTTTTTTTTTTTTTTTTTTTTTTAAGTGTTGTCTAGTGTCTTTAATCGACTCTCTTTAAAGTTAATGTTTCAGAGACTTTGCCTCTAGTCTCAGCCGGACATCGACTGGTTCTCATTGGTGTAGTTGACGATATTTTGTCATAGGTCTCCTCTGGTGGCAGTTCAATCAACTTGCTGAACAAATCTTTCTGGGGGGGATGTCGAAATTGAATACTTTGTTCCTATTTTTTGAAATGAGGATTTGTTCCCATGTGGATAGTTCTTGTTTTCCTGATGTATGTTTTAGTAGTTTTGGTTCTGGATTTATGTTGTGGTTTTTTCCCAAAAAATTTGTGGCAACTGCTGATTTTTCTAATTGTTTATATTTTATGTTTCTAAAGTGTTCCTTTGCTCTTGTTTCTAAATTTCTTTTGGTTTTTCCAATATAAATTTGACTACAGTCACTGCATTCAATTTTATATATACCAGATTTTTTGTTAGATGGAATGGCATCTTTGATGTTTGAGCAAATTAGGTTTTTTAAGGAGAAATGGTTGACTGGTGCTAGTTGAATGTTTTGTTTTTTGAAGACTTTTTTGAATTTATCATAGGCCCATGGATGGTAAGTGAATTTTTTGAAAATCATATTAGTTTCTGTAGCTGAGAGGGTTGTGGTTTCCTTTATTAGCTTCTTCTTTTTTGCTAAGTTCACTTTTTTGTCTACTAATGATTTGGGAAAGTTTTTTTTTTTTGTTTTTTGTTTTTTTTGTTTTTGTGTGGTTTTTTTTTATTAATTCAATTATTTTGTTGTATTTTGTATTGTATTCTTCTGCTGTGAGAGGAATGTTTACCAGTCTGTGCTAAACTATTGAAGATTGCCTGTTTGTGGGATCTTGGATTGTAGCCATTAGCTTTTATGTAGTTGTCTGTCTATGTTGGTTTTCTGTAAATGCCAAAGTTTAGTCTGTTTTTATTCCTCATTATTTTTAGATCCAGAAATGGTAAATACTCATCTTTTTCTATTTCTACAGTGAACTTGATGCTTTTTTTTTTCTTGGATATTTCACTGATGTTTTTTTTTTTTTTTAATACTATTGCAAAGATGTCATCTACATATCATTGCCAGAGTTTGATCATCCAAGGGAAACCTTTGGTGATCCTTATTTCTAAAGCACTCATGTACAGATCGGCCAGGAAGGGTGATGGGGGGTTGCCCATTGCTAACCCTGAAGTTTGGTGGAAATATTTTGTTTGAAACTGGAAGAAATTTTGTTCTATGCAGAATTTAAACTTCATAATTGCAACTTCTGAAAATTTCTCATTCATGCAAGTAATTGTTTTAATGATAGGGTTTGCAACAATAAATAGCTGAATAAAAGTGCTTGAGTGGGTGTGCATGCACATGTGTGCACTTGCTATCTGTTAATTTTAATGGAAATGGAGCAGAAATCTGAAAGTATACTTTGATTTTCAGGATCTTTCAGAAGAACCAATGGTATCGAAAATCCAACACACATCTTCTGTTCAATCCAGACTTACAACAGTGGTAAAAAAACAGGTAGGTTACTTAAAGCATTATATCATTACAAACAAACTTCAGATGTTTTGAGTTCTAAATATTTTCATTACTGTAGAATTCATGTAATTTGTGCAGAAGTGCTAGTCTAATTTCAAGATTGCAAGGAAACATGGTATAAAACATAGAAGATAGGAGGGAAGTTTTCAAAACCAAGTTATATTAATTTTTAGTTGAAAAATGTTTTTATTTTATGCAAGTGTTTCTGAGTTAGTTTTATTAATGTTTTGTCTTCAATATTACCAGTTGCTTTAGTACATTTTTGTATTTTCTTTTGTATATTTTAATCGCAATTATTGTTATATATTTCGTGCAATCACCAGGTTATTTAATTCTTTTGCACATTTTGGGTATTCAGGTATGTCAATGAATTGCATGGTAATAAGTAGGGCCCGGTTTTGGTGAAAAGTTATCTTTTTTTCTGAGTAGTCACAGATGATGCTTATTGGAAATAAGTGCATTCTGAAACAAATACGTTAGTTATAAATGGTTTTTATAGGTCATCAAAATGCATTTTTTCCACATTTTTATGTCATTTTTCAACATTTAGATGCATTTTCCGGTCATTTTCTTTCTTTTTTGCAAATTTATAGGGCATTTTCATCTGTAGCCCGCATTCGGGAGGACCTGGTTCGATTCCCGTGGGGGACCTGACCCTGACCCATGAGCTTTTTGGGGGGGGGGGGGAGGTTAAAATAATCTGCAATTGAATGTTCATTTATATCATTTTTTACGAAATAGTAACTTTGTAAGTGTGGTAAACATGCAATTAACACAGGTCAGCGTCCTAACAGTGCTGGTGAATTTATGAGACATCAATTCGAGGAATCGCCGATTACATCATGCAATACATGAGAATTACATCAGTCAGGACTTCCGGAGCTAGAAGTGTCGCAGTAAGGAGAGTAGTTTGTGAGGTGTGTAAATTTGTTGTGTTGTGGTATTGAAATGCCGAAACAAAAACTGTCAACTGCGTCCCATTTGAAGCAGTATGTTTCAGTGTTTGGCGGAAACATATCTCTAGTAATGGAACTGTATTGTTCTGTAAAGTGTGCAAAATTAAAGTCACTGTAGACAAACGGTTCACCGTATAACATGTTGGGTGCCAAAAACATTTGCATGCTTTTTAAAATGTGAAAAAAAAAGGCAAAGTGTCTCAGTTACTGTTAAAAAAAGGCTTCGACGTCAAGTAACAAGTCATCTTACTTTTATAAAGAATTATGTGAAGTGTTTGTTAGTGCAAATATTCCTGTGAAGTGTTTGTTAGTGCAAATATTCCACTAGGAATATTAAGTAATTCCAAATTGAGATTTTCTTGAACTGGTCATTCAATTCCAGATGAATCAACTTTGCGTAAAAGTTATGTACAAAAATGTTATGAAGACACGTTTAACGAATATGTGATTGGAGAAAAGAATTTATATATCAATTGATAAGACATGTGATTTAGAGGGGTGTTATGAAGCCAAAAGCTGTTACCACTGTCAGATACGCAAACTGTTCGATAAATCCATGTATTTATTGTGGCCTAGTGGAATACAGCAGGACAACATGCTTCTCTTCCTAACAGATGCGGCACCCTCCATGTTAAAGGCTGTAAAATTGATCCAATCATTTTACAATAAGATGGTGCATCTTGTGTGTTTGGCCCATGCTTTTCATCGAATTGTGGAACAGGTCAGATCAACACCAATTTCCACAGTAAGAAAATATTTCTGAAAGCACCACCTGAACTATGTATTTCAACGGAAAAAAAGCCCCTAATATAGTTTTGCCTCTGGCACCAATTTTAAGACGTTGGGGTACATGGTTAACTACATGTATGTACCTCTGTGACAATTTTTAAATAGTTAGAGAAGTGATGAATACTTTTGATAGGGTAGATTCTAAGGCAATTGATAGTCCACAGGATCTGTTTTCTGATACTCAAATCCAAGGTAAATTAGCTTTCATTAAATAAAAATTTGCATATCTGATGGATACTATAATCCGCCTTGAACGTGACATGACATTGGATAAGTCCATTGAGTTATTGAGGATTGTGGAAGAGAGGATACAAAATGTAAAGGGTGAGATTGGGGACAGTTGCCGATATCTTGTCAGGAGAAAACTTCAGAACTGATTTTTTAACAGGATTTAACAGGCAGTGACATAGTGTTTCAAATATGCATCTATAACATCTATGGAAGTGTAGAGAAGTTTCTCAAAGTATAAAACGGTTTTAATTGACAACCGCCATTCCTTTACTTTTGATAACTTGAAGATGACCCTGGTGGTGTACTGCAACGCTAAGTTTTTGCTAATGGGTACAGTAACTTATTTTTTCATATTTTATAAAATTGAAAATGACCTGATGAATTTTGAATTTCTTTATTATTTAGTAGCAATAACTGCATTATTTACTAAGAAAGTTAATTTTAAAATGTGGTTATTCGAACCATATATTCATTATTTGTCTGTGACAGTTATTAATTTATTACTATGAAAGAATGTTAATTTTTGTTAGGTAATTTTTTTACATTTTATGTCCATTTTTATATATCTATTAAGGGTATTTTATAGCTCATTTTTAGGTCAACTTCCAGGCCCTAGTAATAAGCATTACATGTACTACTTCAGTCACAATGGAAGTCTATTCTCTGCTACCCCTCTTATGTATTTTAGATCACTTCAGCAGCAATCACTATGCAAACAGCTGGACAAAAGCGTTCTAAATTAAAATACATTAGAATTACTAAAAAGCATGCATGTACATATAATCGCAAAAGGCTTTACTGGATATTAAACTCTAATTTCGCCTACTAATGCATTTTTTGTTGCTGACCATTTATCTTTACTACAAATAAAGTCAATTAAATCAAAGTATAAAATCCTAGCACCTAGGTTACTGTATGGAACATACCAGGTGAGTCACCTGCTGCTATTTATTTTTTAATTTATGCAACATGCTAAGCGACATATGTGACTTATGCCTTTCTTGAATGTCTTCTAATGGAAGATTTGCACAACAGTTTATAGAGGAGGGCTAGATAAATCAGTGCTTAAGTGTTATATGGGACAGGAGGCAATCACTATGTATGTCAATTTCAAAAACATACCCAGATACAGAGAGCTGCAGTAATTTAGACGAGTTTACAAACTTTTATTCTTTAGCGTACATTCACACATACTTTTCAGCATGCCCATGAAGGAACAACCTATCACATGCATAAATTGACAATAACATTGGAACATAAAATGGCAGATCTAGACAGTATAACTAATTGGATTTAAATTTTCAGCCAATACGTGTTTTCATTGTACAGCCATGTCAAAATTACTAAGAATTAGGTAGATTGTTTTCGCTTCTGTCACAAAGTACTGTGCTTTTTAGCTCATACAGTAATTGAAACTGCAGATGCAGTTTTTTTTTTATATATATATATTTTTGTTAGAACTATCAAAACGAGCTCAAAACGCTGTATGAAGCTGTAAAAAGAGTGTAAAGGTTTGACATGGGCATTAGGTTTGCGGTTATTTATTTGTGTAGGAACCTTCCCTCGTAACCTAGCGTTGGCTAAGTAATATACAGGTTAATACAATTTTGAGTCGAACTAATACTCAATGCTCCATTTATTGCTAGTATTTACCTAGAACGCGTTTCGTTAGGATCTTCCTAACATCATCAGCTGTTGTCAACTAATGGATGCCGGTTAAGTGAACTCCTCGGAGGTGATAGGTGCGTCTCTGTCTGTATCTTGATGAACTTGAAATTGGGGTTGTCTTCAAAGGTAGTATCGAAATTAAACAATTTACTTTCATATTTCTTTATAAAGATTTTTTCCCATGTGGTTAATGCAGCTGGACCTTGGACACTTTTTAGTAAGTGAATTTCTCGTTCTATGTCATGATTTTCCTTCCAAAAATGGTACGCTACCGCCAATTTATCTATTTCTTTATTCCTTATGTTCCTAAAGTGCTCTTTAAGCCTAATGTTCACGTTCCTTTTTGTTTTTCCAATGTAGAATTTGTCACAGTCCTTGCAATTTATCCGGTACACTCCTGATTTTCTGCTTGTGGGTATCTCCTTTGTATTATGTGATTTCAAAAGGTGTTGTACACTAAATTTGTTCTGTGGGGCCAAAGTAATATTGTGTTCTTTGAAAACTTTTTGGAAAAGGTGTGTAGCTCTGGGATGATACATAAATTTTCTGTATGAGGTTTCATTGCTAATTGGGGAGAGAGTAGTTACTTGTTTGCATCTTAGTTGTCTTTTGAATTTATCTATTTTCTTGTTGACCAATTCAGCACTGTATCCATTGTATTCTGCAATGTGAATGATGTTATTGTACTCTTTGTTATAGTCTATCTTGTTTAAAGGTACATTAACCAGCCTGTAAGTTAAACTGTTGATAACAGCATACTTGTGTTGTCTTGGGTTATATCCATCTGATTTTATGAAATTTTTTGTGTGTGTTTCCTTTCTGTGTATGCCAAATTCAAGTTTATTATGTTTTCTGGTAAGTTTCAAATCTAAGAAAGGGATTTCATTGTTTATCTCTTTTTCTATGGAGAATTTTATTGCAGGATTTTGTAAATTAAGTAGTTTTAATGCATCATCCACTTGTTTCTCATTTATTATTGCCCAAATGTCATCCACATATCTGTACCAATGCTTAAAAATTAGTGGGAATGCCTTTGTGATGTGCGTTTCCAAAAAGCTCATGAAGAGGTCTGCCATAAGAGCAGAAGATGCAAACAATGATTTGCGAAACATGTCCTCAAAATAGGTACGAAAGTGAAGCAGATGTGTAATAAATATGACTCATCTAAAAAATTAATAATAACCTCACAATGTCATATAACCTCAGGAAAAAGTTCAGATTGGGATTCCAAATAATAAGAGAGAAATTAAGTAACTTACCAATTTGTGCAGCACTGCTTACAAAGTCAAGACGCACACACAGTGTGCCAGCTGACCGCATATCTTGTGTTGCACTTCCGTCACCACCTACAAGGTCAATTATTATTTCTGTTTCCAGAAGCTCAGTGATGATACTAATTATAGTTCTCTTTGATCACATTCATCACACGACATTCAATAGTTTGAAATTCCAGTCACAAATTTACACTTGCAGTCACCACATATTTTGTTGCATTGATTTAAAATTAATCATAGATCGGTTAAGGAGTTTTAATATCCACCACTCACCCTTTGCTTTGCAACGAATAGTTTTTTATTACTGTCTGAGATACAGATTATTGGCACAAAATAATGCAATTGTAAAGTGCCTCGCACCACTTTTGCTTGTTGGTATCTTGATTGAAATATATTATGCTCCTTATGTTGACTATCAGAGAACAGTGAACAGTTTTCTTGGACTTTTGATAGGTTCTATTCCAGGCTGAAGGCTAGCTTTCATTGCAAGTCTTTTAACAGTACCATCAATGCCATCGCAAGGCGAAAAAGTGCCACTCTGCTTGAATTTGAAAATAATTTTCGCGTAAACAGATGTTTGAAAAATTTGTTTTATTCTTATACTGAGCACTTGACCCATCTGAAAAGTATACTACTCTACGCAGTACTCTCAGTTTCTGTTTCAGAAACAGTAACAGTTTTGTTTGGAAAAGGTGGACAGCTCTGGTGTCATGGTTTAAACATTCAGAAATAGCAAAAAAGTTAAAATGTTTTATGTCACTATTGTCTTTATAGTAGACCACAGAAGGATGAATGGTGGCCTGACTATTGTTACAGTGTACCCCCTGAATAACAAAAACATAATTTTCCGAAAAATCAAAAAATCGGGTATCATTATGCATTCGCCTAGTGCCAGATTTTCTTTACACTGCAAAAATAAATTCTGCTGCTGAGCTATGAATGTATGTGAAAGTAAATTGCTGATTTTTGTTGATAATTTGCCTAGAAAATCCTCTACGGGCGATATCAAGGTTTCTAAATTTGTGCGATCCACAGTCACCCACTGTAGGTAATCTCATGAGTATCTTGTTCATCAAGCAGTTAGTTGTTGGAAATGATTTGTTATATTTTCAGTTGCTGGACAAGCTTTACCTGTCTTTAAAAAACAGATGATGGGGGGTTGCAGACGATGTGTGTCAAGCAGTCCTTGTAATTAGTTAAAATGGGATTTGAATTTGCAGTGAGACTATAAATACTGATACCATCAAGCATTAATTTGACATTTTCGTGATGAGCACAAACACAAACTGAATGGGTTTCACTAGTTCCAAGAAGTACACATTCCTTAGGCCTTAATTCCACAAATTTTGAAAACCCTATTCTGACATCCGGATGCATATCTTTAAAGCTTTGGTAAGTTTCCTTAAAATTGCAAAGTATCAATCTTTTCTGTTTATGGATTCTATTACCATTTTCTTTAACAGAAACTACATTTTTTTCTGCTGACCTGTCATGGCAGTAGGAACGTCCTTCATCTGACAAATGAAGGAAAGGCTGGTGATATCATAATGATTTGCCAAGCCTGATCCGGCAGATCCGTAGACCGACAGGTGTGTTCCCTCCACAATATGAGGGTTAAGAAGGAACGATTCAACTGCCTACTTATAAAAAATAGGTGTCCATAAGAAACAGTTGAAACCTGCTCAATAAACTATGTTTGTCTCTTTCTACACTTCTCCACAGTGCTGTTTATGTGGTAAAGACGATTTAATGAACATCGATCATCTAACTGTATGTGAAACTCTCAAAAAATCAAGATCTAGTCTCCAAATATTGGGAAGCAAGAAGAAAAATGGTTTTATCAAATTCTGAGCATTAAATACACATACATACACACATTTTTTCTGCCAGGCATAACCCTACTCACATCATCAGAATTATAAAATTCAGACACCTTTTTAAATGTAGATGGGTGAAGGCTTTTTCCTGATTTGGTGTCTGGAGTTCCTAAAATTCCTCTTTCTTTAGCCACCTGTTTAGATATTCGTATCATGTGAGTTGACACATCAAAATGTTGTTCTATTTTCTTGTAAGACCAGCTGTCAAAAATTGTCAATATTTGTATTTTGAGAGTTTTGTCATCAGTTTGATGGAGAAAATTTTAGTTTTTGGATTATTTCAGAATGATGTGAATTTTCATTTGAAGTGGAGTCTGCAATATGAAATACTTTATCCTTCATTGCCTGCGATATTTTCTGAAACTTATCCCGAGGATAGTGTTTTTGCGACAATTTTTTTTATAGGCGATTCTCCTATTGCCACTTAACTCTCATTCAGTTTTCTTGCTGCATCTTTTGTGTCCATACTTACATCACTGGAGGATGAGGAAAAACTATCACTATCTGTATTTTCACATTCTTCTAGTACTGCACTTTCACTTGCAATTGATACACATAACTCACTTGTACTTTGTTGCTTTGGAAGTTTAGAAATTTTCTTGCGACAATTGTCACACACTTACAAATCGTGAGATAGGTTTAGGCCTTCCAGTTTGAATTTAATAAGCATTGCTGAGGTTACTGGCCTTAACTTTTTATATCCTACTCTGTGGTTAACTAGTTTGAATGGATTAAAACAGCAACAATAACTCCTTTGAACCAAATCTGACATGATGAAAAGAAACTTCCACACTTCAGAACTTACACAAAATGTCAGTTGACAGCATACTGGGGTTTCAACTTATTATGCATAGATGCAGATCTGAACGGTAAACACCGGAAGTAAAATGATGGCTCGCCTACGTGTTCACAGCACACTCGGTCCATACGTGAATCACCTACACGCCACCAGTAAAGTATTTATAACACCGCTTTTTACTTCAGTCCCATTCTGAAACCAATGAAATTCCATGCACAATATTTCAAAGATTATAATGATATTTTTTCAGTTTTTATAAAGTAAAAATTTTCTAATTAAGACACATTTTGAAAAACTTACCCTCCTAAATGGCGCCCATTTTTTGTTTTCAAGAACCTAAAAAAAAAAAAAAAAAAAAAAAAAAAAAAAAAAAAAAAAAAAAAAAAAAAGCATATTAAACTGCAATATTTGTACTTCATAATGTCTCAAGCACTAACATTTCATTATTCATATAATCTTTGTTATAATGATGTTCATAGAATACAGCAGGCGAATATATGCAAAATATAATATTCACTAAACCTCTAAATAATCGTGCCACACCAAAAACAAAATAGACGGGTTGTTTAATCTCTTCTAGGTGTTACGTAAAAAAAGTTTGGAGAAAATACAAAAAGGTAATGTCTCAAACGTGTTCGTTTTGACATGGAATGACTCATAAGTGTCTTTCTACTTGGACCTATTTGCTATGTTGATGAGACCAAAACCTCTCAGTTTGTTCTGGTTTACAAGCAACTTCACGCTGCAAAAACTGTGTTAAGCAAACCTAACATAGTGACTCAGCCATAACAAGATAGCCATATTTCAATTGAAATAAAATGTGTAGAACAAGCTGTATGCTATACGTTCAAGCAGTCACTAAATAGGGTGGTTGTGTGCCATAACACATGTGTAACTTGCTCTAGAATAAAAGACCAGATAAACATACTTCTAGTAGTACAAAACGAAAGTTAGAATTGAAGATGTTTCTTATTAGGGGAGTATAACAAAATACACAGAACAAGTGCATTGTAAAGTAAGACATGCATATTGTTAAATGGTATTACATAGAATTATTTAATGTTTATGAAATGAACAGTTACATGTTATTGTTTGTTAATCAGTAAAAGGATATTACCATTGAAAGGAAGGGTTCCACAACTTCAGTTTAGTAAAATGTCGGACAAAGGCCGGTTGACGCTAGGAAAAAAAAATGAAAACAGTTGATTTGCGCAGAAACAAAGAGCGTAACAGAGACGCAATGATGTTTTTGTCTTCATTTTCATATGAGGTGGCCCCCCTGCAGACAGATTGTATAGACTAACCACACAATTTGAAACTGACGGCCATATTTTAGAGCAAAAGCGACCTCATGTCAACACAATCTGTACTCCAGAGAATATCGAGGCTGTGAGGATGGTTTTGACACAAAGTCCCAGCAAATCCATAAGATGAGCTTCAGCCAAAATGGGCATCTCACTCGTTCGCTTCAAAGAATACTTCATGCTGACGTGAAATTATTCCCATACAAAATGACAGTGTTGTACAAACTGACGGAACATGACAAGGTACAGCGTTAGTTTGCGGCTTCGGCTCTTGCAAATGATGTTGCCATGATTCCTAACACATGGTATGCTGATGAGGTTTACGTTCATTTGAACGATAGGGTCAATAGGCAGAATATCAGATTTTGGGCATGAGAACCTCCTGGTGTTGTACACGAGACTCAAAATTACGGGGAAAAAGTTAGCATATGGGGTGCCATATCCAGCCATGGAATCATTGGGCCAATCTTTTTCAATGGCATAGTTAACAGTGCACCCTACTTGGACATGTTGCAGAACAATTTTCTTCTGCAACTTTATGCAACAGGTTTACCAATGGAGACTCAGTGGTTTATGCAAGATGGAGCACTTCCACATACAGAAAACTTTATTCTGGATTTCCTGCACCAATATTTCTGTGTGATGTCCCATCGATATCCTGAACGTTTTCAGGGCAGTTTAATATCGCTGCCATACAGCTCAGATATTAATCCCTGTGATTATTTCTTATGGGGATATTTGAAGGAGACAGTCTACCGCAACAAACCACACACTCTAATGCAACTGCAAGCGGCTATCACAACCTTTTTCCAGGGAATAACAGAAGATATGTGTTGTAGAGTGGTCAGAAACGTCACAGTTCATCTTGAAGAGGTGGTACGTCAACAAGGTGGACATATTGAACATGTACTGCATACTCACTGAGCATACACATTCTGATGATTAATGTTAAATAGATACTGACATTCTTTTATGATTAAAAATTATATCAACAATTTTCAATGTATGACATTTAGTGTGCCATCGTGTGGTGTGTGTGTGTGTGTGTGTGTGTGTGTGTGTGTGTGTGTGTGTGTGTGTGTGTGTGTGTGTGTGTGTGTGTGTGTGTGTGTGCGTGTGTGTTTTAAGCAAAAGGTTAGAAACAGTGATGTATTTAACATTTGAAAGTTATGAGTTGGTAATTCAAACACAAATATCATTATTTTGGAATTGCCGACTCATTGCTTTCAAACATGTGCTTTCTCTCATCCCTCAGTGCAATAAATTCTGTTTTGTTCTAGCCTGCATGTGTGGATGTGCTGCCAGAGTATTTTAATGAAGCAGTTACTATTAAAAATGGTAGCTTTGTATACCAATTGGAGGAATTTACCAAAGAAAAGGGCCTACCTATACCAGAATACAAAGTTTGCTGTACGGTTTTGAAAGAAGAACCCTTTGCTACTTACACTTTTATCTCAAATGTGAAGGTAACATGCTTGAATTACTTCAATAGTTGTCTTTAAGTGTTTATAATTCTGGTGTTTATGTAAAGCTGTAAGTTTTTGTTTACAACAAGCTAGACTATAACCAAGCAACAGATTTCATCTTAGTATATATAACCTTATTTCTCGAATATAAAAGCATAGTCGTGCATTCATAATCAAAAAACTGCACATGAATTTGGTAGCAAAATAATTTTTCTCTGATACTCCCGGTTAATGTCAAGAAATGTTCAAATTCTATCATAATAAAAGTTAAAAATGAATTAGAATACAGTATTAGGCAATTTTATTATCGATAAAATTATTGTCGTAATGTAGAATAAAAAGAAGTATTTCAGAAAGTGGAGTGCCATTGTTATTAAAATTAGACAAATGAGTCAACCTTGTATACACTTTTCTCCACATACAAGTTTTTATGAAGACTAGTTTCTGGAAACTTCTTCCCTATCCTCAGTTCTGTGATCAACTGATGGTGCAACCAGTGCCATCCTCCAGCTTGATGTTGTGCTGCCACCTGATAATCTGGTAGGAGTACTAAGTGAGCAGTGGAAGGAGGACGACGTGTGACAGTGTGCTCCTGAGGTGTGAGAGCAAAAGTGACTCAACCAGCAATGGGTGTAGGAATCACAGTTTACAGAGCAAGAATTGGACTCTTCAGGCAAATATTATTCCAAAAAAAAGGAATGGAAGGCAGTAAGATGGAGGGATTACTATTGATAATCATAATTCTAATGATGTTACTGATAGCTGGAATTGAGCAAAACCCAGGCCCAGAGCAAATACAGGGAATCCTAGCAGAACTGGTGGAGAAAATCAGCAAAATGGATGGTATGGAGCAAAGGATAATGAATAATCTGGATAAGATAGCGAAGGAAATTAAAGATGAAGTTGGTAGAGAAATTCAAAGGATTCGGGCAGACATGGAAGAAATGAGAATAAAAATAGAAAGAGCAGATGAGAGGAGAAGAAGATTTAATTTGGTGTTTATAGGAGTGAAAGAAAGAAGAGGTTTTTGGCCAGTGCAAGAAATATCTCAAATATTGAAAGACAAATTAGAATTAGAGATACATGGATGGGAGATCATCGATGCCTATCGCATAGGAAGACAAAAAGGAAAAAGACCAATCATTGTTCAGTTCTCAACAATGCAATTAATTCATGAAATATTGGGCAGAGCAAAAATGCTGAAAGGGAGCGATATATTTATAAACAAAGACCTAACGCCAACGCAAAGAATCACAAAAAAGAACCTAATCCGGCGAATGATGGAGGCGAGAGCTGCAGGGAAGAGAGCATATATACGAAACCTACAACTATGGATTGAAGGAATCAATGCTACTTCTACGGGCAAGAGAGACGTATGGCGCAACGGGACAATGCAAGAGGAAACAAATCAGCAAAATTTACACCATACGCAGGAAATTATCATTAACGCAACAACTTCGAGTTCACCAAGAGCCGGACACGTGTGGGACGAAGAGCGGCAGGATAAAGCAGTAGCGATGTCAACAGAAACCATGACGCCACTAGTCACGTCAGATGATACGTCATCGCAGGGAGAAGTGAAAGATAAAAGAAATGAGCCAGCAAGAGATGACGAAACAAGATAGGTGACGTCAGCAAGACACGAGAGAGAAATGGCAGCATCAAAGAAAAAATGTATATCACCGAGCAAGGAGGAGCTAGAAGCATCACGTGGTCTAGCGGGGAGAGGGAAACGAAGCTGGATACAGCCGATTGGTAGCAGTAAGGAGGAGGGAGAGGCAACCACCCAAGGTCGAAGGAGGGATACAAGAGTGGCGGGAGGGGAAGATAACCAAATTGTAACATCGCCTCATGGCAGTATCCTGGTTCTAGATAAACAGGTGACGGAGGGTGAAGGAATAAAGCTGAGAAGCAAGAAAACACTTGAACAGTTTGCATTTTCCAGGGGGAGAACAGGTTCACAATAGCAAATAATAAGGAAGCTAGGGTTTTGGAATTGTGAAGGGTTAAAAAATAAAATCAGCACAGGTTCCATACAGCATATATTGGTGAATTTGGATTACCTAGCAGTGGTAGAGACGTGGTTAAAAGATGAAGAAATCAAATTAATGAACTTTAATTATTTAGGAAGAAAAGGGGAAATGTATGCAAAGAGGGGGAGACCATCAGGAGGACTAGGGTTTTTTATCAAGAATAAATTGAGTAAAACAATAAAAGAAACATGGTCTAGCTGTAAGGAAGTGCTTTGGATTATAATGGAAGATAAAGTGATAGTGGATAGTATTATATGTATTGCAATAATATATAACCCTCCAGCTTCTTCACAGTTTCATAATCCAGAACTGTTTTATCTCCTCGATAAAGATATAGAGAAGTTAAGGGAAAAATATATGTACATTGAGATAATACTAGTAGGAGATCTAAATATAAGAATTGGAGAAAGTGATGTTAGTTCCATAGATTGGTGGGAGGATAGCAATATAAGGGGGAAAAATGTGAATATTAGGCATAGCAAGGATAAGATGATAGAAAGGGGTAGTGAAAAACTCATTAATTTCTGTGAGCAAAATGCTTTGGACATTCTTAATGGAAAATATGGAGAAGATGAGCTTGGTGAATATACTTTTATAAATGCAAATGGTCATAGCGTAATAGACTATGTGATGTGGTCGTGCAATATAAGTCATATGGTGAGTAATTTTAAAGTGGCTAATATAAGCACTAAAAGTGGGCATTTTCCATTAGTAGTAGACATAGGTATTAAAGCTCAGAGAGCAACCAATGAACAACTTGCAGGGTCTAGTGCAATAAAAAGGGAATTAGTAAGATACAAATGGAAGGAAGAAGACAAAGCAAAATTTGAGTACACATTAGAATCAGATATAGGGAAAATATGCCAGCAGGGCATAATGCATATTTTAAATCATTATGAAATTGAAAATGCAATTAGTATTCTGAGTTTTATTATGACCTGGGCAGGAGAGGGGATGAAAATGACAAATAAAGGATATTCTAATATTAGTAATGGCTGGTTTGACGAGGAATGTAGGGTGATTAAAAACATAGTAAAAGAAAAACTGGTAAAGTGGAGGGAAACAGGAGATCCTTATTCTAAGGATGAGTATTTGCAAAGTAAATACCACTACAGCGAACTACTGGAAAGTAAAAAATCCCAATGGAGACAAAAGAAAGCAGATAACCTAATCATTACTATTGCCGAAAATAATGTGAGTAAAATATGGAGGGGTATAAAGTCATTGTACGAAAAACATGTAACCAAACATAATATAAGCCAGGAAGAGTGGCTAAGCTACTTTTTAAATTTATATGCATACGAAAATTCTAACAAGGGGAAGATAATCCCAGAAATAGAGAATAATTTTAATGAGATGTTAGATAGGGATATAACAGGAGAGGAAGTAATAAACCAGGTTAGAAGAATTAAGAGAAATAAAGCTCCAGGAATAGATGGTATACCAGGAGAATTTCTCAAAGTATGGTGTGAAGATGAGAACAGGGTTAGATTATTAACATCATTATTTAACTCAATGAAAACAAATGGCTATATACCGAAAAGTTGGAGAAAAGCAATTATACAGCCAATATACAAGGGCAAAGGGGAGTTGGATAAACCCAATAACTATAGGGGAATAGCACTGCTGTCCAATGTGGGTAAAATTTTTACAGGAATACTGGCTGATAGGATGCAAAAATGGATTGAAGAATTCAATATTCTTTCAGAATATCAAATGGGCTTTAGGAAAGGTAGGAGAACAGTGGACAATGTCTTTATTATAAAAACACTAGTGGACAAGTATTTAAGATATAAAAAAGGTAAAATATATATGGCCTTTATTGATCTCGAGAAAGCTTTTGATCGAATAGAGATGAATTTGCTATGGTATAAATTATTAATGAAGGGGGTTAGTAATAAAATGGTAACCATCCTACAAGGGTTATACAAAGAGAACACATTTTGTATAAAATATGAAGAAGGTGCAATAACTAGGGACATACACCAGGAAAAAGGGCTAAGGCAAGGGTGCAAGTTAAGCCCAGTTCTGTTTAACTTGTTCATAGATGATATATTGAAAAATATAAGCAATAATAATAATAATTTCTTGCCGGTAATTAATAATATACAAATCCCTGGATTATTGTTTGCAGATGACTTGGTGATTGGTGCTATTACTGTGAATGGGCTAAAAATATCTTTACAAGAAATAGATAAATATTGTGCAGCTTGGGGCCTAAAGGTGAATAGAGCTAAAACCCAAATTGTAGTTTTTAAAAAAGGTACTAAACTGAGTAAACATGCGAAGTGGTACAAAGAGGGAATCGAATATAAAGTAGTACGTGAATGTAATTACTTAGGAATGAAAATTGATGCAGGAGGAAAATGGGAGAAGCAAAAGAAATGCGCACTGGCAAAAGGGAAAGCAGCAATGACAGCTGTAAGAGGATGTTTGTATAAAACACCTGAAATGGAAATGAAATGGTTAGAAAGGGTATATAATTCGGTGGTTGAGGCACGAATGCTATATGGTATTGAGATGTGGGGGCTAGAAAAGGGATGGGAAGTTTTAGATTATGTACACAGGGGGTTTTGTAAGGAAGTTCTAGGGCTGCCAATATCAACTGCAAATGAAGTAGCTCTAATTGAAATGGGGAGAGTTCCAAGAAAAGGGTTAGTTATAGAAAGGGCACTAAAATATTGGTATAGGATATTGAATTTAGAGGAGGGCAATATACTGAAACAATGCTTGAAGTATCAAGAACTAAGTTTACCAAATAAAGGATGGGTAAGTAATTTACGAAATAATTTGGAAAATAATGGTATGGGTGATATTTGGAGAAAGAGAGAAACTAATTATAAAGGTTTTTGGAAAGGGGCTAGAATAAGATTTGAAGACATGGAGATCCAGAAACTGTTTAGTCAAATAACAGAGAAGAGATCACTTGTTTTCTATATTCAATTGAAAAATAGTTGGGGGAGGGAGAGGTATATAGATAGCACTAACAGTGAAGAAAGAAAGGGGTTAGCATGGTTAAGAGCAGGGATATGGAGATTAAGAGGTCAAAGAAATGGATACCCACAAGACGAGTGCCCATTGTGTGGAGATAAAGAGGATATAAAACATATATTGTTTGATTGTAAGGAAACAGAGATGTGGAGGAAAGAATGTCAAATATCAAAAATGAATAGGAGAATCAGCTTAATCAAGGTTTTAAGTAAAAATTATAATAACATAGGTCAGTTTTTAAGTAAGGTTAAAAACAAGTGGGTGTGGACTGTAAAAAGAGAGAAGGAATAATAAGTGACTATTCTGTAATAATACATATTGTAACATGTCTGTAAATATACTTAATGGACTGTCCTGTGTAGCAGTGGCCTGGGCCAAAACAGAGGGCAGTCCAAAAATTGTAAAAGCTTAGTACCTCAATAAATATTACATATTACATAATCTGGTAAGTTTGATGACATCCACAGCAGGAATTTCAAAATTCATCAGGAGGTTAATCATTTCTTCATACTAGCCGTATATAGGCTAAGGTTTTGGATAGATAGTCAAGCTGAAAAATTGTTGGCCATGGTAGCTCAATGGGTAAGAGCAACTGGAGGAGATCTGTGGTGCAAGTCCTGGCCGTGGTATTGAATTTTTTAGGTTGACACTCTATTATCAGGAGATTCTGTTTCATAGTTATGTTTTCCCAAATCTATAGTTCTAGAGGTTTCTTTGCCTGTTTGATCAATTCTATTTCTTGTTTGATGTGATTCTCAAACAAAAAGTGATCTCAAAGTATAAACTTGGAAGAAGCATAGGGACAGTGAAGCACAAATTAGTACAAAAGTGAATCGAGAAGATATTGACACATTGCTTCACTCACACTGTTTATTCACAGGACATGTTTCAAGAGCTCTTGCTCCTATCATCAGCTGATACTCGACTAGTGCAGGTTGTAGTGGTTTTCTCTTTCTCCGTTTTGTCAATAGATGGTGTGATGTACTTGTCAAAGATGTCTGGTGGTGGAGTTTCAAAATTCATGACTATGACGATTTTTGTTGATGAAGATTTTTTACCCATACGGAAAGGTCTATGGGGTGATTAACATATTTTATTAGAGATGTTTCCAAGTTGATGTCATGTCTAGTATTCAAAAAATGAAAAGCCACTGCTGATTTTTCTGTTTTACCATTTTTAATGTTTCTTAGATGTTCTTTAGTTCTGATGTTAATATTTCTTGTTGTTTTTTCTATATAAATTTTAGGGCAAGTTTCACATTTGATCTCACAGATTCCTGGTTTTTCTTTGGTAGTGATTGAATTTTTGGGAGGGCCTTTTAACAAATTTCTGATATTAAACCTATTTTGAGGTGCAAGAGTTATGTTGTGTTTTGAGAAGATTTTTGGAATTTGTTATAGGCTGATGGGTGGAAGGTGAATTTTTTAAAAAGTTTTTTTTCTCTTTTTCTCCTGTAGGTTCTAGGGTAGTGGTTTCTTTTTTTTTTTTTTCCTTTGTTGAGTCTGTTAACTGTTTTGTCTATTAAATTTGGGTTGAAACCATTGGATATAGCTACTTTTTTTTATGTGTAGGTATTCTTCTTGATAATCTTCTCTGTTTAGTGGAAAGTTGATCATCCGAAAGATTAAACTGTTGAAAATGGCATGTTGGTGTTTTAGGTTGAAACTGTTGTTCTTGATGTAATTATCTGTGTGTGTCGGTTTCCTGCAAATACCAAAGGTGAGTTTGTTGTTCATTTTTTTGATCTTGATGTCCAAAAAGGGGAGCACACCATCCTCTTCTGCTTCCAATGTAAATTTTATAGCTGGATTTTGTATATTCAAAAGTTTAAGACCATCTTGTATGAGTTTTTAGGTACTATTGCAAAAATGTCGTCAACATAGCGATACCACACTTCGAAATAATTTGGAAAAGTTTTTGTGATATGTGTTTCAAAAGCACTCATAAATAAATCTGCCAAGAAGGGAGACAATGGGTTGCCCATAGCTAGGCCTGTTTTTTGTTTATAGATCTGTCCATTAAAGCTGAAAAAATTTTGATTGATACAAATTTCTGTAAGTTGTGAAAGTTCTTCTATTTCTTCAGATGTTATTTGTATTGATTCCAGCCATTTTTTGAGTAGTGGAATAAGCTCATTGGTAGGTATACTTGGATATAAAGAAATGACGTCAAAGGAAACTATATCATCTGTAGAGTTGATCTTTGTGTCCTTCGGGAGATTTAACAATTCAAACAAGTTTTTGATACTTAGATTTTCAAAGTTTTTGAAGGATGTGAAGATATGGACCAGCCATTTTGATAGTTGGTAAGTGGGTGCATCAATGTTATTAATTATTGGTCTGAGGGTAATTTCAGGTTTATGTATTTTGGGCAAACCATATATGTATGGTGTTTTTGGATTGTCTATTTTATTGTTCAATTTATCTCTTTTAGTCATGATTTTACTGTTTTTAATTGCTAATTCCACAGATTTGCATGCTTTCTTTAATGGATTGTTTTCTAATTTAACAAATTCTTTTCCGTTTAAAAGGTTGTCCATTTTTTTGCGATAGTCTTCTTCGTCCAGTATTACTATTTTGTTACCCTTGTCTGCTTTTGTGTAGATTACCGGTTTTTCATTTAAATTTTTAATTAATTTTTTATATGAATAACTTTTTGAATTTGCATTTTGAATATGATCTAGAGTTTCTATGCACTGTGTTCTGATCATAGATTTTTTATTATCGGGCAAATTATGTATCGCTATTTCAATGTCCGCGATATAGTTTTCAATGTTTTTTGTGTAATCTACACATGTTTTTTGGCCTTTGTTTAGAAAATCAATTTCTTTCTCTGTGAAGTGGCATGTGGATAGATTCGTTACGTTGTTAGGTTTTTGACATGAGAGTAATAAATCTTGCTTTTTATGTGGATTTGGTTCTTGCTTCTTTTGAAGATTCATGAATTTTTGTTTCAAAATGGCTGTTTTCTTACACATTTTCAAATTAAGAATTGACAGCATATTATTTTCTAAGTTAGACCACATGGCCGGGTTCATACAATTCGAAATTTTTAGGTGTAGTTCGTATATTTTTAATTCTGTGGAATGTAACGAATTGTAGTGGTGGTTTATTTCCATTTTAATTACACGTTTTTCTGCTGCTTTTTGTTGTTTGCTATTATTCTTTTGTTTAACAATTTTTCTGACGAAAATGGGTGTTATATTAAATTTCAAACATTTCTTTAGAAAACGTATGTCCGCAAAAGTATTTCTTTTCTTTTGATTCAGCTTTAGAAAAAGTTTGATGTCTTTTTTCCTACCTTCAGATCCAGTATTGAAAGAGGAAAGCAAGTTTACTATTCGTTGGTCCTCCATCTTGGTTGACGGTATAAAAAATCACACTATCGAGATTTGAATGCTTCTCAGACTTGTAGGCCTAATCACTCAAAGTATAAACTTGGAAGAAGCGTAGGGACAGTGAAGCACAAATCAGTACAAAAGTGAATCGAGAAGATATTGACACATTGCTTCACTCACACTGTTTATTCACAGGACATTTTTCAAGAGCTCTTGCTCTTATCATCAGCTGATACTCAACTAGTGCAAGTTGTAGTGGTTTCCTCTTTCTCCGTAACACTTCAAATGTTGGACTCAAACCACTAATTACTGGCTATATTATCTGTACTCTCTGTTAAAACTAGTTTTTTGAAATCAGATTCTCAATGACTCTATTTAGTAATCTCCCAAATTTACCTGTCCCCATCATATTCAGATGAACACCATCTCTGCCCAAGTCTTTATCACCAATCCAACAGTTTCCCTCAAGAAATATGCACTTATTTTGTGGGCATATCCAGTCTAAAATAGAGTTTACTGCATCTATAAAGCAAATATCTTCATCTGTGTGCCCAAGTATGCCACTTACACACATCTTTGCACGAGGATAGTTTGTGAGCTGTAGATACTGTATGAAGCATATGCTCCCTTATTTCATCTGTACTCTGCAATTCACTAAGGTTATTGGTTCCATAATGGAGTGTTAACACCTCTGGTCGTCCTTATTGTTTATAAGTATGTTTTCCAGATGTTCAACTTTCATTCCTGGGTAGCAGTAGACTTTTACGTCCCCATTTAAGTGTTTGCTTACGTGACAAACCATAGAATCACCTATTACCACGGCCGTCTGTTTCTCATACAGCTGTTCTCCCATGTGCGGTGAAAATGAATTATATGACACTTCACTATCACTTCCATTTTTTAAACCATTTCGAGGTTAAGTTGCTCCACTGTATATTCTTCCAGTGACGAAAACCTATTCTCATTTGTTGAACCATTTGCACTACTCGACAATCCGATGTTATGTTACTTTGCTGTACGCTCCTTTGGTGACGAAAACTTATTCTGAAGAGTAATTGCAGTAGGCTGATTCTTCTTTTGCGAGTTTATATTACTGCCACATGTTTGATGATGCTTCCTTTTCACTGTGTTTCAGGAACTTCTTTCGTTTTCACGTTCATTAACCCGCTGTTCGTCTCGCACTTTTTCTTTTAATTTTGCATTTAGAACCCGGTTTTCTTCTTTAAGTAGCTTAATGTCATTCCTCAAATTATGTATTCCGTTATTTGCTTCTGTGAGGTCATTCATAAGCATTTTTATCATTAACTGCAGAGATGCACCACTTTCCGAACGTGCATAAACTTGTTCTGGGCAAGAACTAGCACCGCTCCTACACGTGTTGCATAATCGTTTCTCATGCAAATGCTTGTAGAGTATGAGATCTGTTGTCTTCTTCTTCATTACAAACCCGGATAATACTAGAATCGACTTCCTGAAGTTCACTTTTTCATAATTTTCACGATCACACTATTCCAACGCCGCCGTCATCTTGATTGATCATGCTTTCTAAGAAGCTTTCGGAAACGAAAACCAGGTGGCTTTGGACTAAGAGAAGTGTTCTTGTAACGAGCATCCATTGAGGTGTTGTAGAAAGGTGCAAACATTTGATGTGTAGGCATGTAATTAAGTCCAGTCATAATTTGCTAATAAAATGTCATGCTGATACTGCAGAGGAGGTTCTGCACATTTGGCCTAGGGGCTTATAACAGGGTTAGTTTGGAAAATTGCATTATTTATATGGACTCCATAATTATGAAATGTGTCTTAATTTTTCCAGCACAGATGGACATGTTGATGACAAAACAATACAGCCATAGTCTTAATGTGGAATGGATCAGTATACGTTAGTCACAGCAACACTGTGCAGTCTGCTTCCCACGATTTGCCATTTAGTACCTGCAAGAGATTTAAAGAACATTGTGCTTTCAGCTGTGCTATATGCGATGCCAACTAAGTTTCCTTTCAAATACCAATTCAAGGAACCTCGTCTCATCTGCAAAAGGTAGTAGATTTGGACCTAAACAGAGCAAAGGTGATAATCAACTCCGGCTATGCCAGAAGTTAACACAACATTGTGGCATTCTTACCACATAAAGGCTTTGCACTTGCTTTGCATGCATTTATTTGAGGACCGGGACATTTTCAAGAATCATGTTTAGTAAATAATGCAAGAAAAACACTAGTTCACTGAAGTTACTTATTATTCCAAACTCATTCTACATTACCTTTACATAACGAACGAGAAGCTCACATTACTGTGGGGGGATGGCAGGTCAGCCTCTGAGCGCGAGCGCGCGTGCGCGTGCACACACATCTAACCCACACTAGTACTTCCAACTCACTGACCATGACCTCTCCCAAAACCCCAAGCTAACAAAGCAGAAGTGACATAGTCACCAGTTCTACGCCCTTCTAGAAACTTCCAGAGTGTTCTATGGAAAGAACGAGATCACGAAAACAACTCACGCCATCTTCCACGAGAGAATATAACCCCTAGCTACTTGGTCCGATAGCTACTGCCCTCTGATGAACATTTGAGCCTTCCATCCACCACAATGTCTTCTCAGCTGAGAATCGAAAACCATTTTTTAAACTCCAATCCTTAGGATTGTCTAAGCATTGCTGCAGACGGTACTCTAGAAATAGTGATGGCAAAGTTGTCTATGAATAAGCACTACGAAACCTCTGGAGGAACATATTTTGAGATAGAATTAAGCACAATCTCAAACAGTATAACACTTAGTACTGATCTCTGACGTAGTTCGTCCTCCTGAACAAAAAGTTTCGAAAAAATCGAGCTGACCCTTCACTCAGAAAACGCTGTCTTTCATGAGCGCCTGAAGGAAAAGTAGTAGGCATCCACATAATTCCAGATGTGCAGGGTGCATAGCAACCCTGCCCACCAACATGTACCATATGCCTTCTCTAGGTCAAATATCCCTACGGTTTGACAGTTCTTCATGAATCTGTTCATCATCTGTGTCGACATCAACACAAGATGATCAACTGTTGAACAGCATTGTCGAAAACCACATTGGATGTTGGTCAGAAGGTTGTGTTTTTCCAGTCTCAACACATCATGTGTTCAATCACCTGCACATTCAACAGTGAGGGAAATAGGATGACAGCTAGAAAGTGGGAGATGAGTCCTTTCCAGCTTTCAAAGTAGGTATAATGGTAGCTTCTTGCCACTTTTCAGGAAAAGTGACTTCAACCCAAATATGATCATAGACCTCAGGCAGGAAAGCCTTGCCTTTAGGTGAGAGCTTTTGTAACATTTAAATGTGGATTCTGTCTGGTCTTGGTGCTGATAGATATGAAGATGAAAGAGCGTATTTTAACTTTACCAAGGTGAAAAGGTGGTTATAATCTTAAAGGTTTCTGGAACGAAAGGTGAAACCTTGAGATTTCACATGAGTCTTAAGAGGATCTCAGGTTTATAATTATCTGAGCTAGACTCTTGAGCGAAAGCACTGCCAAAGATGTTAGCCAAATCAAGCAGATCTGCCTAGGCTTTGGCGGAATGGTGCTGTCAAGAAGAGGAGCCCTGAAGAAGCCCTGAATAGTAGGGCAAAACGTCTGCATCAGCAAACAGCCAAGGCGCTGGCTTCCCCGGAAGACTTCATTACTATATAACTACTACTGTAGCTGTTTTCAGACCCGCAGTTGGCATTAATTTTCTGGCTATGTGCCTTAGCTTATCCCATGTGGCAGATGAAGGTGTATGTCTGATAAAAGATGATACAAAATTGTTCCAAGACTTAACAAGTGTCTAATAATACAATTGGTTGTTTCCGGGCTGTTTTGCCGTGGTCTGTTGGAGTAAGAACCAAACGTTTCGTCCACAACTACGGCAGACATCATCAGTGGTGCAGTTGAAGCTTTCTTGCAGAGAATTTGGCTGCGTCTGAAGCGTTCAGTGCCTGAGTCGCGCTATTTGTACTGTTAGTTGGGGGGCGGAGCCTGGGTAGTCCGGCAATGGTGTCCTGTGATCGGTCTGCGTCACTTTTGGTGGTTAAATGGAGTTTCCTGTTTTCGAGAACAGGATGTCAGTTCCTATTTAGTTTTAAGGCTTCTTCCTTTCTGTTGAAATTATTAGGATATTTGTAAATTTCTATGGCCTCCCGCTGAAGTCGTGTGTGGTAATGTTCTGTGGTAGAAAGGATGCTGGTGTCCTGGAACTGTATCACATGCTCGCCTTCCGCCTCAATCGCATGTTCGGCAACTGCGGACTTATCTGTGTGGCCAGACGGCAGTTGCTCCTATGTTCCTTGATTCTGGTGTTGACACCAGAATAATTTCAACAGAAAGGAAGAAGCCTTAAAACTAAATATGAACTGGCACCCTGTTCTGGAAAACAGGAAACGCCATTTAACCACCAAAAATGACGCGGACCAATCACAGGACACCATTGCCGGACTACCCAGGCTCTGCCCCCCAAGTCCAGTCCAAATAGCGCGACTCAGGCACTGAACACTTCAGACTCAGCCAAACTCTCTGCAAGAAAGTTTTGACCGCGCCACTGATGATGTCTGCCGTAGTTGTGGACGAAACGTTTGGTTCTTACTCCAACAGACCACGGCAAAACAGCCCGGAAACAACCAATTGTATTATGGACTCCGGCCGTGAAAGCTTACGTTCTCTTAACAAGTGTCAT
The DNA here is from genome assembly GCA_030765055.1 of Mantis religiosa. Classification (NCBI taxonomy): domain Eukaryota; kingdom Metazoa; phylum Arthropoda; class Insecta; order Mantodea; family Mantidae; genus Mantis; species Mantis religiosa. The sequence continues at coordinate 52,799,995 of CM060956.1, forward strand.
TGCAAAAACAGCAGAACGTATGATTTCAGCAAGGCTAAATTGGTTCTTAGAAAGTAATAACATATTAACAATTGGATCACTCAGTTTCTCTCTCAACGTTTCTGTGCTACAAAATACAATGACAGTACATCCAAATTCCGACAAATAAAAATGGGCCTACCACAAGGTGCAGTACTGAGTACAACCTTGTTCAACATCTTCAATGATCTTCCCGCGGCTGTATCAAACACAGAAATAAAGACAGCACTTTTTGCAGATGACATGATCATGTGGACATCTTCCCCACAAATGGAGAAATCCAAAAGTTCAATGGAAAAGGCTCTGATACTATTGGAAAAGTGGACTGACAACAATTTGATGAAAATAAATACTGACAAAACAACATTCCAAATATTTGGCTTAAAAAAGAAAATCCCTAAACTAAATCTGCAGTTCAAAAAAACAAACATATGAAACAAAATATTTAGGAACAATTTTTTATTCAAAATTATCTTGGAGACATCATATTGAAGCAGTAGTTAACAAATCAACAAAAAAAATTTCAATTTTGAAAAGATTAGCTGGAGTCAAGTGGGGCAGTAATCGCGAAACACTGAACACCACATACAAAACATTCATCAAGCCAATACTTCTTTATAATGAAGAGGTAATAATTACAGCAAACAGTTCTAACATAAATCACCTAGAAGTATGCCAATATCAGGCCCTGCGACTAATAACCGGTGCAGCAAAATCAACTCCAATCACGGCAATGCAAGCCTTAACTCGGAACTATCCAATACATCTAACTTTAGAGGAGCAGGCACTTATACAACCTGAAAAAATGTAGCGGTTAAAAACAGCTAAATGGGAGAAAAGATTACTACAACCAATCAAGATGAAAACACAAACAAGTTTCCTACACAAAGTTACGGAATTAAAAACAGATCTGAATCTTCCTGATTCTAAAGAAAACATTTTAATCAAAGAAAACCCGCTAACTTTTGAAGCAGATTTAACTGTATTGGAACACCACAGTGAAGCAAAAAATTATTAAATTTTAGATGAGTCGTATTTCTTACACATCTGCTTCACTTTCGTACCTATTTTGAAGACATGTTTCGCAAATCATCGTTTGCATCTACGGCATGAGTCGCATAAGAGCCGTAGATGCAAACGATGATTTGCGAAACATGTCCTCAAAATAGGTACGAAAGTGAAGTAGATGTGTAAAAAAATATGACTCATCTAAAATTTAACAATTAATATTCAGTTAGATTTAGAACAAATAGTTACAAAATCTGGAACTTCCAAACCTGTACTAAATGCACACATTGTGGAATTGCTGGAAATGAATCAGCTGATTTTCTTGCCAAAAAAGGTGCAAATTTAATTCAGAACAGAAGTAAAAACTTACCCTTTACATCCATAAAAAGATTAATCAAAAGCAAATATAAAAACAAACAAAACCACTCAATATCTAACAAAGCCAAAGATAAAAAAAAAATTGCAACATTTTAATTAAAAATCCAGAAATTATTCCAGAAATCCCATGTAAAGCTGCAGTAGCAAGTTTTAGATTACTTACGGAACATTATTTGGCCAAACACTTACACAGAATAGGAATTAAAACAAGTTCAATTTGTCCTCTGTGCAACAAAGAAGAGGAAATGGCTGAAGAACATCTTTTAACCAGTGAAGCCCTACCTGCCGGACCCACTACACAAATATTGGAGAGCAAGAGAGCTAATGGCTTCATTGCCAAAGCCTAGCATTTGAAAACAACAAATTGTTCCATGATATCCTTTTGCTATCCTTAATTATTTGCTTAGATTTGTAACACATTTACTTGTACTCAAGTAGATTATTTAGGGTGTTAGAATACTCTGAGAGAATGCTTACGAACATGAATAGCATTCCGGCAATCATTCATCCACAATGGAACAGGAACAGGAAATTGATGGGGGTGGGTAGTCGAACAGGGAATAGACAGTTCTGCAGCAGTAAATAATCTTCTCAGTAAGTTGTTCCATTGAATCATTCAGAGTCATGCTTGTTATGATTACAGTCAGCTGGGTTTAAAGATTCCAATTGGCATGATTGAAGTGCCAGCTAGGTACATGTAAGTTAAACAAATCTTGTGCTAGGAGACTAATAAGACATGGAAAGTGGCCACTAAAATATAAATCAAAGATGACATTCCATTGTAAGGCGACTGTTAATCGGGATGAACAAACTGCCAACTTAATGTGTGAATAGGCATTGAAGGAGAAGTCTTCCTTTAAAAGAAATAGTGTTGGTAGCCAGGAAACCAGATCTCCTAATTCAATAAGCGAGAGGTACTCAGATAGCGGTAGATATACATTATGAATAGAAAATTGGATTGATAGCAGTTTATACTTGCAGCTACTGACTGGATGCCAGGGTGTAACAATATGCTCTACGAATATATAATCCCTAAGGAGCATCATAGTGATCCCATGCGTAGGAATTCCCTCTTCGGTTTCAATATCACACGTTAGTGGCGTATATGTCTGATTTTAAAACTGTCTTGTGGACATTGCTTAGTCTCTTGTAAGCGTACAACCAAGGGGTCATGCTTGTTGAACAAGCGTTCAAGCTCTGATCGATGTACTCTGATTTCTTCTATGTCCCATTGAAGGATAGTCGTGGATGCAATAATGGGATAGAACATCAAACGTATGTCTTACATTACTTTGATTTCAGCGGTGATCGAATCAGTTTGCCCTTTTTCATGTGTGTTGGGCTAATACTCTTCGGCAGGTTTATTCTACCTTTTATTGCTGTCATTGTCACAGAATGGTCAGGATCTTCTTGCTCCATATCCTGAATGGAAGAGGATCCCTTTCAGACTGAAAATTTCAGCTCAAGAGCTTCGAACCAATTGGAAACTGCGATCGACGAAGATAATAGTTCCAGTCTGAGTCCTCTCCAGATGATTCCTCAGATGATGATCTTGGAGGAGATGATCATGGAGTTTTACACTAACTTATTGTCTTGGTTCTGGTCTTATTCACCATGAGGAAGTAAGTTATTTCATATGTTATCTTGAACTTTCTAAGTGATGCATTATAAAGTTCACAAGACATTCTTGAAGTCGATGCTTTCAGCAGTGAATTGAGTGAAACCTTTTTGCAACTGTACTTGGTAGGCGTGCTCACTGTTGTACCTGCTAGTGTCTATTGCTCTGACTGTGATCTTGATGTAATTGTTCTTTCCACAATTACTGCTCTGTTTTAAGTCACCAGTTTGTGTTGCTATTTCACATCTAGGTACCAACTTAGCTGCCACTGCGCTTGGAGTACTGGAGCTAGGGACAAAAGGAACAAATATGCAAGAGCTTTCGGACTTCCAAGGAGGACACCTCTCTTACCCAGATCTCTTAGATCACCTTTTCGAGGACATTCATGGGAGTACAATGCTGTTTACACATGTTGCAGGTGAAGTGCATGCATCGTCATGCTTGACTTCCCCACAGTCAATGCATGTAGCAACTGTGTTATAAGAATCACTCGTGTGGCAAAAGTGCTGGCATTTTTAGCACCTCATTGGATTGGGTATGTACAGCCTCACTTCAGTATTCTCATAACCAGCCTTAATCCTTTGTCGGCAATCTACCTAATCAAAAAAGGTAAGAAACCGGTTACGATTGGGCACCAGTTCACCTCGTTCTTTGTGGTGGACACCTATTCATGTGTCACACCTTTTTCCATCAAGTATTCCTGAATCCCCTCATTGGACATGCTGTGCAGTGCATTGGTGTTGACAACACCATGCTAGGAGTTTGGGAGTCCTTTGCCTCTCTAAACGAATTGGATGGCTGACTAGCATTTTTGTCGTACAGGTTTTTATGGCCTGGGTTGCTGAATTAGCCACTATTAGGAGCGTGCCATTGCAAGATTGTACACATGACATGACAGAACCAGTAATACTATCTAAACCCTTCTCGATAATAAATGGGTTCACAGTAGTAAATTTCTGGCATTCCTCAGTTCTATTAATAACCAAGTAGCAAGGACCACAGGGCTGTGCTACTTCTTGTAGGTGAGTTCCTGGCCTGGACCTTGCTCACCTCAGGATCTCACCTCCCAATGTAAACACAAGAGGCACCTGATCACCATCAGGAGTGCATCAGCTCATGCAATGGCTCCTCCCCAGGACTGACCTTTATCAATGGATATGAACACAGTCATACATTATTAATAACAACTAAACACTAGTAACACAACTTCACTTATCTTATATAAATCCTGGGGACCGGTTTCAAAGCAAACATCTGCTTTATCTTCAGCCACTCAGCTTGACATCTACCCACTAACTGACTGACTGACCTTGACCACTACCGGAGTTTGAAGGATAGCTCCTTATCTCACTGCCATCTACCGGGGACAACACAAACTTATTGATGATGTCTATAGGAGGGATATCAAAATTCATTACGCGATCCTTATTTTTCAAAATAAATATCTTCTCCCAAACCATTAAATCTATCGGTTCCTTCAATTGTTTCAATAATTTAACTTCTGGATTTACTTCATGATTATATGACCAAAAATGATCAGCCACTGCCGATTTCTCGGTCTGTTTATATTTAATATTTCTAAAATGTTCTTTCGCTCTGGTTTCTAAATTACGCTTGGTTCTACCAATATAGATCTTATCGCATTCTAAACAGTTAACTTGATAAATGCCAGATTTTTTGTTGTCTGAAATTTTGTCTTTTTTAGAAAACTGTAGCAAATTCTTTATACTGTAATTATTATGAGGTGCTAGTATTATACCCACTTCTTTGAAAATTTTTTGGAACTTTTTATTTGCCCACGGATGATAAGTAAATTTTTTGAAATTATAATCCTCTTTTACTTTTTTAAGAGTGGAAACATCATTAACATTTTTTTGATATTTAAATTTTTCCATTCTTCTGATTATAAAATCTTTATTAAAGCCGTTAATTAAAGCAGTGTTTACAATATGTTTATATTCCGCATTAAATTCTTCTTCATTTAGAGGTATGTTTATCAATCTGTAAATCAAACTATTAAAAACAGCAAATTTATGTGACATAGGATTAAAACTTTTATTTTTGATATAATTATCCGTGTGAGTTGACTTTCTATAGATGCCAAAACTTAATTTATTGTTATTTTTCATTATTTTTAGATCTAGAAAGGGGATGTAGCCATTGTTTTCAATTTCTATTGTGAACTTGATAGCTTTATCCTGTGAATTTAGAATATTTAAAGCCTCATCTATATATCTTCCAGGAACTATGGCAAAAATGTCATCTACGTATCTATACCATATTTTAAAAATTGAAGGAAAAGCTTTAGTGACTTCTATTTCGAAAAAACTCATAAATAGATCAGCAAGAAAGGGTGAAAGGGGACTACCCATGGCTACTCCTGAAATTTGTTGAAAAACATTTCCATTGAAAGTAAAGAAATTTTGATCTAAACACAGATTCGTAAGTTTCATAAAATCTTCTATTGACTCCTTATCCAAATCATTAGAACTCAACCATTTTCTTAAAAACGTTAGAAGTTTTTCCTTGGGAACACTGGGAAATAGGGCAGTTACGTCAAAGGAAACAAGCCTATCATTTTTTGACAATACTATATTGCTGATCTTGTTTACTAACTCAAATGAGTTTTTTATACTTAAGCTGTTAAATCTATCAAAAGTATTAAACCTTTTGTTTAGCCATTTTGCCAAATTATACGTGGGTGAATTTATAAAATTTACAATCGGTCTCATTTTATTGCCAGGTTTATGTATCTTCGGCAAGGCATACATCCTCGGTAACACTGGATTACTGACTTTAACCATATGCTGTTCTTTTTTAGGTATGACTTTAACCTCATTAAGTGTTTTATTTACATTTATAATGCACGATTTTAAAGGGTCATTCTTAATGCTTATGTAATCTTCTCCTTGCAGTAAAAGTTCCACTCTGTTGTTGTACTCGTGTTTGTCTAATATTACAACTTTGTTCCCTTTATCAGCTTTAGTAAATATAACATCTTTTTCTTTTAATGATTTAATGATATGTTTATTGTAATGTTCTTTAGGGTGGTTTTTATTTAAATTTTGCAAGATTTTGCTACATTTCATTTTAACCAATGCTTTATCATTTTCTTTTAAATCCTGACTCGCGATTTCAATGTCAACGACGTAATCTTCAATATTTTTTGAAAAACCTACACACGTTTTTATGCCTTTGTTTAGAAAGTTAGTTTCTTTTTCATTAAGATTACAAGTTGAAAGATTAATCACATTATCCTTTTTATTGTTATTTTGTGTCGTTGCTTTTATTTCTTTTTGCTTTTCGCACAATCTTTTTAATTTATCCTTTAATCTTTTTGTTTTATTCTTCATACTGAAATTAAGATTTGCCAATAATTTATATTCAAAATTAAGCCAACCTACGTTTCCTAAAACCTTCATTAATTTTAGATGTAAGTTATATAATTTCAATTCAATATTCTTTAAATTTTTGAAATGTAAATTCCTTTCTGTTTGAATAACTTTTCTATCTGCCGCCATTTGCTGAACACTATAATTTTGAAATTTAACGGTTTTTCTAACAAACACAGGTGTAACTCTACGTTTCAAACACATATTTAAAAAACGAATATCCGCAAAAGTGTGCCTTTTCTTTACTTGGAGTTTACAGAACTGTTTAATTTCATATTTAACATTATTAAAATTTAAATTGAACGAGTGAATACTCTTCTTTGAGCTATCCATAATCACCCCTACAAAGTGACCAATACAATGCTTCAACCAAATCACAATAGTTATGTAAAAAACTGAAGCTGCTGACAGTGAAGCAAACTAGGTTATTAATAACAACTAAACACTAGTAACACAACTTCACTTATCTTATATAAATCCTGGGGACCGGTTTCAGAGCAAACATCTGCTTTATCTTCAGCCACTCAGCTTGACATCCACCCATCACTAATCAACAGATGGCAGCGGCAACTCCAGAATTACCCACACCCACCACACCACTGGATCAAGCTTTAGTCGCATAAGAGCAGAAGATGCAAACGATGATTTGCGAAACATTTCCTCTAAATAGGTACGAAATTGAAGCAGATGTGTAATAAATACGACTCGTCTAAAAATTAATAATTATTTCGCTTAACTGTGGTGTTCCGATACAGTTAAATCTCGATACAGTCATACATGATAACCAGGGGCTGGAACTTCCTCGCCTTCCATCCCGCGCTTGGTATCCATCAGACTTGTGGTCATGGGGGTAAAGGTTTATGGGTCAGACACAGTTGTAGACCAAAATTGTCTGGGCATTTGGCATAAGCACTCTCACCGTCACTCAGGGACACCCAATCAAGAGATTTGGCTTGGCACCTTGGGATTTGCCAATCCCGTTCCTACTGTAGTAGACCCCTGAGGAAGTATATTGAAGGGAGAATATATCTGAGAAAAATCTTATTTTCCCATATTAAACCTCTGTGTCCAGATATTTGGTTTCCAGCCTTTCTGAATTAAATGTGGAAGTATGATTGTTACTCTGTTAATCCATTTTCAAGAAAATCTCAGGCATCATGTTCTTTCTGATTCTGATGCTTTAGATTCTGTCTTATAATCAGCAAGTTTCCTATCTGATTGAAATGAAATGGTTTATATTAGCTTTGTTGTTGTGCACTAACTTACATGGTTGAGATCATTAAGGCTTGATGTCACGAATGGAAGCTTTGGAAGTTATCCTTAGTCTCTCATAACTGGCAAATGCAGCGACATTACTCTAAATTTAGGCCTGTCACATTTCCTTTCCCAACTATCATTCCATTTCCCATTTAGCATCCAATGCCTGTGGTGCCATATGTAATACGAACAGGCATCAAATGCTACCAAAATTTGTCACTGTGCAGTATACACAGGGATGATTTGCAAACTGAAAGCATCTACAACTGCAGCATCCATCTTCATATCAATACATAATCTTAGTTTCAAGAAAAATCATGCCTAAACCATCTTTAATTCTGTTTTAAAAATTAAGTTGGGCACGTTTACCTGTTCATCTATGTTAAATTCCAATTCTGGAAATAGAGTGGTACAGCATTTGGAATCATCTTACTTTCAGAGAAATACGATAGATATTGCCAGCAAACAATTTGTTGGTACATATACAGTTTTTACAAATGTGCATGTGTTGATTTGGTAACTTTCAGAAACAGTACTTGTCATATACTTTGTACTAATTTTTACAGTTTATAATAAGAATTATCAGTGTGCCAATAGTCGGCAACAGTACATTATGTTATGCTGTGTCCTAATTCTGATATTTCCCAGCTACAATTGGAAGTCTGTTGATGTGCATAATTACCAGTAATGGGACAACACCTCTATTTCTTCATACTCAATATCAGTACTAAATTTAGAGAATGAATACTCGATTCATTATAAAAAGCTATAAAGGCAATAACTATTTATTAGTAATTTTCTGTCTATAAACACATGAAACCAAGAAAAGTAGAATCAGAAATAAAAATGTCAGTGCCACAACTGAGATTTGAACCTTGGATCTTTCATTCTATGCTTGGCTGCTCTACCATTGAGCTACTGTGGCAACATGCCATTAAATTCTGTAACTGGCATTTTTTCAGTAGACTGGGAGAAAATGTCAAATTCGAGATCACAGTCCCCAAAGGAGACTTACAATACAAATACTTAAGTTCCGAGGTTTTATTATACCTCACATTTTTGTCATCTTCCAATGTTGCAGCATCACGTTCTGACAGTGATGGAGAACTCGCACATTGCTTTTTCAATAGAGGTTCTATAAACTACACTTGGTATATAAATTTAACATGCTGCTTTAAATTTGTTGTACTTGTGACTTACTTTTTCCTACATACTTTACACCTTCTTTGTTATTTATGTTACTGGCTACTTGAAAATTGTTTGAAACTTCACTCATGTATTCTTTGTGTGTTGAATTGAAAAATTCTCTGTTATGATTATCTTCCATGAAATCTGAGAGAATCCTTTCATTCAATATCTAGCATAAAGTTAAATGCGACAACTTTCAAAGCGGAAAGCTTTAAAATATAAAAGTATGAAAGCCTTATCTCGATGTATTAGATCTACTTTAATGTTGCCAAGTGTTGAGGCATCGACAGTATCAAGGTGCCATCCTCATTCTTTACATATGCAAATGAAAATTAGAATACATTAGGGTTTTGTTAGCTCAGACTCTGAAAAAAGTTGTGGTTTGCTGTATGGTACATGTACAATACTGCAACTCATTTTTCTGTTGTGTTTTAGATAGGGGAGTTCAGTTTTAGCAGCCATCCAGATCATGCCTCAACAAGAGAACTGGCTCAAGAATTTGCTGCAAAGCGGGCAATGTCAGAATTAGGCAGTATGTACGGCGGATTGGGACGCAGAGGGTCAGTAGATCCCAACACTGTAATGTCTCGAGTCACAGAGGTAACACATTATTTCATATACATAAGCAGTTCAGTGTGCATAAGCTGTATTATTTTAATTGAATGACTAGACATTCAAACTTAAATACAATGTTACTAATGCTTGAGCAATAAGAAACAAAACCTAAAATGTGTGTGGAAAAGGATACTTTTGGATAATGGAGGCTGTGTAGAAATAGAATGGTATATTTTCAAATAATCAGTCATCTTGTAATTGCAAAATGATTATGCACTAAAAATAATTACATACAATTAATCTATTCTGCTACACAAATACAAATATTTGCTACAAAGGCTTCACTTATCTTAAGAAATTGATGTTAATACTTCTCTCTAATGGAGATTGATTTCACAAACAATTCGTTTGCATCTTCAGTCCACACACTTCGTCGTCAAGGATACAAATTACTATGATATGTTTTTTCAGTATTGCCAAAATCTGAAAATGAAACAAACATAAAAACAGAACCAACTACTAGTATTTCAAATTTCATCACGCGATGTTTATTTTTTAAAATAAATATATTTTCCCAAACTATTAAATTTATCGGACCATTTAATTGTTTTAATAATTTAACTTCAGGATTTATTTCATGGTTAAATGACCAAAAATGATATGCTATGGCCGATTTATCAGTTTGTTTATACTTAATGTTACGTAAATGTTCTTTCGTTCTGGTTTCCAAATTACGTTTTGTCTTTCCAATACAAACCTGATCACAATCTAAACAATTAAATTGATAAATACCAGATTTTTTTATTATTAGAAATTTAATCCTTTTTAGAAAAATGTAGTAAATTTGTAATACTATATTTTGAGGAACTAAAGTTATGCCAACTTCTTTAAAAAAGTTTTGAAAATGTTTATTGACCCAAGGATGGTAAGTAAATTTTTTTTAAATTATAATCATCTTTTATTTTTTAAGGGTAGAAATATCATTAACAGTTTTCTGATATTTAAATTTTTCAATCTTCTCTTTTATAAAGTCTTTATTAAAAGCATTAATTAAAGATTAATTAAACCATTAATTAAAATTACCATTCACTGTAGCTAGCTTCATTTTCTACGTAATCTATTCTGTCTTAATATTCCAAACATTAATAACCCAACACTTGAAAATGGGATAAGTTTTTGAAAAGTCAAACCAATGAGCAATAACAAAGAATATAGATAGTCAACTTGAAAAATTCAATGCCATGGTTGGGATTTGAACTACGGATCTCCTGGTTTCCGTCCAGTCGCTCTTACACATTGAACTATCATGGCCAACGTGCCGTCCTGACATTAAATTCTCCAATTGACTCATATTTTCCCCGTAAACCACTAGGGGCTATCGTATTCGAGATACACCACTTGTGGCAACATACTATTGTATGTACTTAAATCCCAGGCTTCACCATTAAACTCATATTAAGTTAATTGATGGAAATTAATCATTTCTTCACACTAGCATATATAGGCTAAGGTGTTTTATGGATAGAGTTAACTTGAAAAATTCAATGCCATAGCCAGGATTTGAACTACGGATCTCTTGATTTCCATCCAGTCGCTGTTACCCATTGAGCTACCATGGCCAACATGCCGTCCTAATATTAAATTCTCCAATTGACGCATATATTTCTGGTAAACCCTAGGGGCTCTCGTATTTGAGATACACCACTTGTGGCGACTTACTCTTGTAAGTACTTAAATCCCAGGCTTCACCATTAAACTCCTATTTAAGTTAATTGGTTGAAATTAAACATTTCTTCACACTAGCCATATATAGGCTAAAAGTTTTCGACGGATAGAAAATGAGTCTGTTGGAGAATTTAATGTCAGGCCAGCACTTTGGCCATGGTAGCTCAATGGGTAAGAGCGACTGGACGGAAACCAGGAGATCCTGGCCTTGACATCGAATTTTTCAGGTTGACTATCCATCGAAAACCTTAGCCTATATACGGCTAGTGTGAAGAAATGATTAATTTCCACCAATTAACTTAAATAATAAGAGTTTAATGGTGAAGCCTGGGGTTTAAGTACTTACAATAGTAAGTCGCCACAAGCGGAGTATCTCAAATGTGAGAGCCCCTAGTGGTTTATCGGGAAAATGAGTCAGTTGGAGAATTTAATGTCAGGACAGCACATTGGCCATGGTAGCTCAATGGGTAAGAGCGACTGGATGAAAACCAGAAAATCTGTGGTTCAAATCCTGACCATGACTCTATCCATCGGAAATCTTAGCCTGTATATGGCTAGTGTGAAGAAATGATTAATTTTCACTAATTAACTTAAAGAATATCTTGGAAGAGCTTAACATCATATAAAATTTGTCATAAATAGTGTGAATGAAATCTACATATTTTTGTATAAGATTTTGTGTATCCCTTATGGTTTCAATTGCATAAAAAGTGATTCATAATTATGAAGAGGACTTTACAGGCTATTTACAGAAAATTCAAAATTCATGTTTTATTTGTTGTGCAAATGGGTATTTTAGTCAACATTAGATCATAAAAATAGCATAATTTGAAAAATTGTCTTTGTAAGTGGTTGTTTGGGGTTGGGAAATTTTATGAAAATACTTGCTGTTGGAACACTGAACAAACACAAGTATGGTATCTGAGAGTTTTTGTTTTTTAATTTCACTGGTTTTTTGAACTTCCTGTCTTATTCTATTAGAAAAACCTAACATGAAAAAGGAATACCTTATTTATACAAGTGAATGTCTGGAAAATATGAAATGGAAATTCAAAGTAAATGATTGCAGATTTCCTTCATATGGAGTTTTATTTAAGGAAACATTTAGCAGTTATTTTAGGCCTTTTTCATTGATTGCTGTAATGATGCAAGAAGGAATTAACATAGTGTTTTTGTTTCCAGATAACTTTAGACTACCCCTCTGGCATTTGGTCTATTTCCGTTCCTGCTGTATACTTAGCGCGATACAAGGAGAATCTTCCTGATGACTGGTTGGAAATAATAAAGCATTGCCCATACCTGACATTGCAGTATGTTTCTGATAAGCGTGCTATCATTTCTCACATGCTAAATGCTCCTGTGGATGTACAAGTAAGTTTTAATTAGTCCTCTGTATCATGAATTGTGTTCTAATTTCTTTTGATATTGAATTTGTACAGTGGACAAAATTAGCTGCTTGTAGACACTGTCAAAAGTAGAATTTAATTCATCAAAAGTTACTATGGAATTAATAGTATCTTCTTGTTTCTTAAGAAACCAAGTAAGAATGTTGACTACTTCTTTACTGAGGTACATTTCATTCACTATATTTGTTATTCCATTTGGGTGTGTGTCTAATGCTGAGAATTGGATAGTAAAATCATTCTTGCTTCCCAGTATTTGGAGACTAGATCTTTCTGATTTCTTAAAATTTCACATACAGTTATGTGGTCAGTGTGAATTGAAACATCTTTACCACAAAAATGCACTATGGGGAAGTCATTAATCCAATCTGGAACAAATGTCCACTTAGTCATGGGCTTGTGATTAAACATTGCAACAAATGATTTGCTGATCTGGATTTGTTTTAAGTTTATTTTCAGATCTTTCCAATTAATCCTGTAACTGTTTCATGGGGAATATATTGTTGTTTGACCAATTTTAGAACCCTTGTTGGCCAACATATCTTCTGCTCATTTAAATTTCACAGTGAGTTGGAAAACTCTGTTTAATTACATTTTGGAAAATTTTTAACATTAAATCAATTTCATTTATTTCCATTTTAGGGCATTCAGTTGAAATAATAGACAAAAATGCTTTGGAATCTTATACAAAAACTATGTTAGGAAACCTATTGTAAAAACCTATTGTACAAATTGCATCAATTTCTCCAGCAGATCTTGTGAAATAATTGAAGCATTATCATGCTAAAGGGACTAAGCGCCAGATTTGCAAAAGTTGTGTTATTTATTTCATTAGGTGGTATGTGAACCGGGCTTTTACATACTAAAAGGGCTATATCTAAATGATGGCTTATGTAGGTGCTACAAAGGCCAGTAGATGGCACGAGATGCAACTCCTATGACTTGTTCATGCAGAAGGTGTTATGTATTGGGGTTGGCTATACTGGACGTAGAGGTTACACACTTTCGTTTGTATCTGCAATTTTGTAGTCTGTCCCTTGCATTATAGATTATGGTATAGTAGCCAGTGAAAACAATATGAATAATTCAGTTAAGGGTAAAACTAGTAACTCGAAAAGAAAGCGTGAGCATGATTTAAGAGTATCTCGCAAAACATATTGTACACGGCATGGAAAAGGAATAGCCGGGAAAGTTCATTCAAACAATCAGGTAGGAACCTTTTGAGGTTATCTTATTTTGATTTTAGGTTCTAGGCTATTGCTACTGTTGTACATCTGAAAATTATCTTATTTTCTGTCCTTGTATTTACAGAAGCTCTGTAACTGTCATCTAGATTGCATATGTTTCATCCCAAATGAAGAAACGACTCTTTGAAAAGTTCTATGCTGAAAACAAGCTCAAGGAGCGTTCCTAATGGGGTTGATCCATGTCCTCATGTGAATTGTAGACGAAATGGAAAAAATCCTGAAGAAAGTCGCAGACAGAGCATGTCGCGGCGCTGGGCATAAACGTGTCGGCACAAATTGATAACAGACGGCGGATAATGTTTCACGAACGTGTGTAAGCAGATAGTGCCGGCAGGCAAGTTAACTGAGTCAAAGGCCTCATCGGGTAGATTAAGTTACGTTTCTGGAAGGTGTTAGAATGTTCGAATTATGTAACTAGATGCCTTGTTTCTCGGAACTTCTAGTGATTGACAGAACAGTCTGGTAATCATGAATGGAGATATAAAAGGGATTGTGACACTAGCAGGACAGTTGTTGTGAAACAGTTGTGAAATGAGAGATAGCCAGCTGTGTTAATGTACCTGACGGTGAGGGAAATCATAAACGGGTCTGTAAACGTCAGTTCATGGATAATTGTGCTATCAGTAAGAAAAAAATTGGAATCTTGGCAAAAAAAGAAGATGAATGGTGATACAGTATGCCACGATGGTAGAGGAGGAGCCCATGCTCACAAATACTCACATCACGATCTATGCCAGATCAAAGACCATATAAATTCAATACCTAGAGACATCGGTCACTATTCCCGAAAGAAGTCAAGCAAAGAATATGTCACCAGATCTCAACATTATTAGGCTTTGAGGCATTTAAAGCTAAATATTCAGTAAGCAGAGTTCATTGGTTATATTGTAGAAGAATATTTTTGCGGCACTTTCCACATCTGGGCTTTCGGCATCCTAGAACAGACATAATAATAATAATAATAATAATAATAATTATTATTATTATTATTATTATTATTATTATTATTATTATTATTATTATTATTATTGTCTGTAAACTTGTGGGTTACAAGCATTAGACATTGTCACATTCTAAAGTATGTACATGAGTATTTAGCTTTGAGGAGTTTCCATTTACATTAACCTTTACAATTACTGTGTTACATAATTAGCACAACTATTGCATACAGAGTTATTTCAGCTAGTATTTACACATTTTTTACAATATTTACATATTCCTAGTACTAGTATGTATATTAATAACAGCAGTATAAAAGTAATAATAATATAATACAATCCTGTTTCCCTTAAACTTTACAAAGATTTATCTATAAGGAAAAATAATTCATTATAATTCACTTAGGCTGTATAAACACTTATCTATGAGGTATTTTTTCTAGAAATGTTTAAATATATTGCCTTGTGCTGATTTAATATATGGAGGGAGTTTATTGTACAAAATGATACCTGCAATGTATGGGTCTTTGTTGCTAGAGGGTTTTGCTTTATATTCTCTATGGTAGTTGTTTACTCCTCTAGTGTTATAACGATGTTCCCTATTTAGTGATGTGAATTTACTGTTTGCCCTAACAAGTACGATATCCTTATACACAAACAATGACACCACGGTTAGAATACATTGTCGTCTAAAAATTTCCTTTACTGAATGGCGACTTGACAGGCTGAAGATGCGCCTTAGACTTTTTTTCTGCAAAATTAGGATCTTGTTTAACTGACTGGTAGCTCCCCATATTTCAATACCATATGTGATATGTGAATGAATTAAGCCATAATATACCATTTTTAGTGTGTCACTTTCTAGATGTGGTGATAATTTCCTTAGTAAATATAAGTCAGTACATAATTTTTTACTTAGCGTTTCTATATGGCTGTTGTATGATAGCTTTTTATCAATAATAATACCCAAAAATTTTGTAGATATTTCTTCAACAAGTGTGTTATTCGTGTTAATGACTATAATGGGTGCATTATAAGTTGGTGATTGGCGTTTTGCCTCCACGTGCTGTTCAGCTGCGAAAACAAGGAGAGGAGATAAACACGTCACTGACACGTCATTGCCACGTCATTGCCGTCGCCTAGCAACCAGCAATCCACCAATCAAAAGTAAACTGTTGCCATAGCAACCCGAGCCGCTTATCCTATGTTGCCAACTCTATCGCACTACATCACGTGCTTTATGCATGATGCTATTCTATCGGCATGTTGAGGTTTTCAGTAAACAGACACTGCTCCTATTGTTGCTTCGCTTATGAATCAGCAGTATCACAATACCGTCGTCGTTCGTTGCCCTTTAGTATGAGACGATATACGTTGTTGGAAGGGAACAGGTGTGGATTTAGTTTCAAGGAATAGCTTATGACGTTTTCTGGGTCAATGACCAACCTTTACAGTTTTATGACCAACCCTTACTTAGGGCATTTTTCCCTGTCATCACTGCAAAACTAAGAGTGTACTGCTTCAGGTAGTGAATGTTTCACATAGTGTAAACGGCTTTACATTTTCGCAATATAATTCGTGTGTTTCAGTGATCAACTTCAGTGTTTCTGTAATCAACTTTAGTGTTTTTGTGATCAACTTTAGTGTTTCAGTGCAACTTTAATATTTAGCTAATTATCGTTACTCATGGCTACCGCAAACACTTGTGCTACAGAAACAGACAGAAAGAAACTATCTGCAAAGACCACAAAAAATGTTTTTGGGCACGGAATCCCAATTAAAGGACAAGCAAGGGAAATTATATGTTCCGTAAGAAAATATTTTGAGGATGAAAGAGACAATGGGAGTCCAATAATTCCCGTTTCAAAAGTACTGGACAGAACCTCAACTGCTGTTGGTGTAAGTAAGAATACAATAGTTAGAGTAGGGAAAGAGAAATACGGTAGTGAAGAAAATCAGGCATGTACATCGCGGTTACAAACTCGTATGTTGTACTTAGGTAACTGCTCACTTAAACGTGTAGACAGTCTTACGGCAATCTTACGATTAATACAGCAGTATGCAAATTTCTAGGAATATGTGCGTGTACATTACTGCAACTGACTGCAACCGAACTTCCACCTCCCCTCTACCCGTCACCTTCATTGCCTAGCAAGTGGAGAGGGACGGTAAAGTGGCAACGGTGCTATCCCCTCTCTTTCCCCACTCCTTCAACTGTCAATCACCAACTTATAATGCACCCATAATAAATCCTGATCGGTGCTGTCTCACAGTTCAAATAATATATATTTTGTTTTGTCAGAATTCATGTGCAGTTTTGAGTATTTCAGATAGTTTGCTACATGGGTTAATGATGCGGAGGTCTTTTCTTCTTGTTGTTTGAATGTTTTTTCTGCACAAGTTAGAGATGTGTCGTCTGCATATGATGTTAAGCTACATTCATTTAGGGTTTACCAATCATTATTAATTTTTTCATATACAGCCATACTGATACCAATTTTTATTGAAAACTTATCTAGGAATATACATATATGCAAAACTTAAAGGAATTCATTGAAAACTTTAGTGTCTGTACTGTAAGGAGTATTAAAAATGCTAAAAGTTGGACATGAAGAAAATTCTAGTTAAAAGCTCTAAATATAAACAACATTTTTTTTTTCTATGTTTCTAAACCCTCCTGCACTGTATGAAGACCACTCAGCTAGTTTACTAGCCTCTTCTTCTTTTAATTTAGTCATCTTTAACTGCTGCTTGTCAGATTTATATTTGCTTAATGAACTCTGAGCACTTTGTTTTAGCTTTCACCTGTCCCTAATACTGCTAATTTGCTTGCTGCAACTTTTGCCTTAACTTTCAGTCTATCTTTATAACCCATATTAAATTCACTAACAGCTGCAATCACTGCAATTTGCAATTTTGTTCTTAATACAAAAACTTCTTTGTGACATTTACTCCATGGAAAATTTCATTAGCATTCTGTGCTTCTCCTTTAATGCAACTTTCCCAACTAATCTCATTATTTTTGTCTATGAAATGGAAATTGTAAGTGAGTAGTTCATGCAATTCATACCCATGGCCATACAAAACTTCTGCATAGAAATATGACCCTTACCAATGCCCAGAAATACATCAACAATTCTTCTATTTACATCAAAAGGTGATCTACTAGAATCACTGTTAACTCTTGGGCTATAATATGTTTTAACTTAACATTTACCTCAAGCAGAGCATTCTAGTATCATTACTTACTATTATGGCAAGAAAACCATATATATCATTATATTGTGCTTTGAAATAGCCACTGTACTCCTAACCTAAGCTGGTATGAATCATATACCTACTGTTGCAACAAGAAAGCAATACAATGTTAAATTAGGCTTTATTCCTATTCTTAACAATAATAATTTAATATAAGCTGCTACCCACAGCTTTCACTTGCAAGTAAACCATATTTCACAAACACTACATGTCAATGGATATGTTTGTTTACTTTCAAAAGTAGTAAGTGGGAAATAATATATACAAAATGGTAGCGGACAAGTTCAGTAGCTTCCACAAACATCCACAAGATGTCTCTGCACATTACCACAGTTACAGAATCAAACCGTGTAGTTTAAACGTGAGAATTTCATAAATTTCTTTGCGACACACTAGAAAAAGCAATATAAATGGCCACGCCCACCCACACATGGGCATTTAAATAATGACGTAGTGGCTCTTTAAATTGCGCTAGGGCCTAGCTGACAGCAGATTCTGAAACTACAATGTTTAAACATAATTTTAATGCAAAAAACGGAAAATGTCCTTTTTTGTCATTTTTGACGAAATTTCACTAATGCCTCCCCTTAAAAAAGTGGCTAACTAAAATAGAAATGGAAGCAATAGAAGCAGAAGAATACATTTCTCTAACAAAAATATGCATTGAACTAAACTTCTTCAGCATTAATGGAAAACACTACAAGCAGAAATCAGGGTTATCAATGGGCAATCCACTTTCACCTTTTTTGGCTAACTTATTTATGAGTGCATTTGAAACAAAAATTAAAAAGGCCTTCCCATTGATCTTCAAAGTTTGGTATAGATATTACTAAAATTAGGCAAGTGAGTCAACCTTGTATATACTTTCTCCACTTACAATATACAAGGTTGACTCACTTGCCAAATTTTAGTAACAATGGCACTCCACTTTCTGAAATACTTCTTTTTATTCTATTGGTATAGATATGTTGACATCTTTGCAATTGTACTGAATAAACATTTAGAAGATGCATTAAAATTACTCAATCTGCAAGAAAGGATTATAAAATTCATAATAGAAAAGGAAATCAATGGACAACTCTCTTTCTTGCATCTAAAAATCATCAGGAACGACACAAAAATAAAATTTGGAATTTACAGGAAACCAACACATTCAGAAAATTACATTAAAAATAATAGCAACAATCCATTTATACATAAACATGCAATAATAAACAGCCTTACACACAGACTAGTCAACATACCCATGGAAAAAGAAGAATATTTCAAAGAACAAAAAGCAATACTACACATAACAGAAGAAAATGGTGTTCAAGAAAATAAGAAAAGCTAAACTAAAGAAAACCATTAAGGAAGCAACCACATTTACAAAAGAGAAAGAAAGCAACAGCATATTCAGTTCATTCACATATCACCCAAAAACATTTAATGAATTTAAAAAGATCTTCAAGGAACAAAATATCACCTTGGCACCTACTAATAGACACTCAATTGTAAAATTGCTAAATTCAAAATCAAAAGATGAAATCCCATCAGTTAACAGATTCGGAATATACCAGGTAAGTTGTAAGAATTGTGAAAAATGCTACATAAGTCAAACTAAAAGAAATCTAAAAACCAGAGTCAAAGAGCACTTTAGAAACATCAGATTGAAACAAGATAAGTCAGCAGTGGCATTTCATTTTTTGAATGAAAATCATGACATTGATCCAAATCCAAAATTATTAAAAGGAGTGATAAACCAAAATAGATTGACAACATGGGAGAACATATATGGAAAAAAAAGGATCGCGTAATGAACTTTGAAATCCCACCCGTAGATAATTTGACGAAAAAGTTCATAGTTCCACTACCAGATAGAGATCAGACAACTACAGATGTCAGTTGGAAAGAGATTGAAAATGGAGGCGAATGCCTTTGAAACTAGTCTCTCATTAATATAAACAATTGACGAGTATCAATAAACCAACTACAAATAGTTTTTGAGATTAATTTTGACGTCACTGTTACTAAATTCCTCAAAACACACATACCTAAAAAGTTTGTTTCACTTTGTATGAAATTAATTTATTATTTAATTTTACTTCGGGAATACTTTCATTGTTTCCTCTGTCAGTAATACTAAATTTAACTCCTATCTGTGCACAAAAGTGAATCGAGAAAATATTGACACACTGCTTCACTCACACTGTTTTTTCACAGGACATGTTTCAAGAGCTTTTGCTGTTTTCAGCTGGTACTCGACTGGTGCAAATTGTGGTGGTCCTGTCTCTATGCTTCTTTCAAGTTTATACTTTGTGTCTTATCTGTGTTTAAAACCAGGTTGTTATTAGCTATCCATGATACCAAGTCTTTACTAGTGTGACTTAATGTATTATTTAATGTTTCGTTACTGTTTCATCTACAAACAGTACAGTGTTATGAGCTTTGATGTTATTTACAAAGTCATTTATATACAAGATCAATAGAAATGAGACCAGAATTGAACCTTGCAGCACTCCATATGTAATGTCAAGTAAGTCTGATCTAACTGCCGAATGAGTATTGGTATTAAGGTTTGTGTCGAAAATCTCTGTTAATTGCTTTCGATTTGTAAGGTAATTTTCAAACCAGCTGTACGCTAGTCCTTGTGTGCCAAAGTCAAATAATTTTGCTAACAGAATTTTGTGGTCAACAGTATCAAAAGCTTTACTTAGATTTAAAAATATACCAATTGCTTTATATTTATTATCCAGAGCAGTTATAACGCTATTTAAGAAAGAGTATATTGCAGTCTCTGTTAATTTTTTGTGTCGAAATCCATGCTGTGAGTTAGTAATTAAATTATGTTTTTCCATAAATGAGAGAAGCCTCCTATACATTATTTTTTCTAATATCTTTGAAAATATGCAAGGTTTGGAAATTGGACGGAAATTTGATACTTCAGTCCTTTTCCCTTTTTATGTAGGGGTATAACCTTAGATAGTTTCAGTACGTCTGGAAAGATCCTGCTAGTCATGGATGCATTACACAGATGAACAAGTGGTCTGATTGTGTGTTCACTGCATCCTTTTACAATTATATCTGGTATATCATCAGCACCTGCAGAATATGTATTATTCAATCCGTTTATTATTTTAGTTATTTCTTCAGGTGTAACTTCATTGAGGTGTATAGAATTTTGATTATTAATAGTAGTAGTCTTTAGTGGATTGTGAGGATGTCCATTGTTATTATGAACCAGATCATTAATTATTCCTGTGAAGTAAGTGTTAAAATATGTAGCAGATTCAGCTGCATCTGTTATCTTTCTAAATTATGTTCTAGTTCTATTTTACCCTGTGTGTGTGTGTTGCATTTTATTAGTTATTTGGTTTACTATTTGTCACATCGCTTTAATCTTATTTTTAGAGTTATTAATATGATTGTCATTATTATTAATTTTGACCTGTCTTATAACTTTATTTAATATACATTTATAGGTCCTAAAATAATTATCAAGTTCCGTCATCATGTTACCCTTGCTTAACTCATACAGTAGCCTTTGCGTTCACATGACCTTCGTATACCTGGAGTTATCCAGCTATTATTCGCTTCCTTATTGCATGTTCTTGTTATTTTGTGAGGAAAGCTGTATTAAAGTAGAATATAAAACTATTTACAAACAATTTAAATTTCACATTAGTATCAGCCGCATTATACATACCATGCCAATCTTCTTTACTTTCGCTTTTTTGTTAGTGTTGATCTAAACAGCCTGGTTTTATTAGTTGCAATTTGAATTATTTGTGCTTCATGGTCGCTAAATTCTGTATTTATCTCCTGTGCTTTGAACGTACAGTTATCATTAATTATAATTTGATCTACAGCTGTCTTTGAATGATTAGTTATTCTTGTAGGGGAAGTAATTACATGCATTAGGTTATGACTTAAACAAGTTCATAAGATCTTCCTTCTCTTTACTGTCTTTAAGGAAGTCAATATTTAAATCACCACACAGAGCAAGTTTTTTTATTGAGATAAAAATGAGAATATTCAGTAACTTCTCTAAGTTATTTAGAAATATTCTGAAATTACTATCTGGGGCATGGTATGCAACAATTACGATAATACCTAGTTCAGTCAAATCCACAGCAGCCACTTCAAAATCACCTTCACTGTATAATGTTTGGCATGTACCTATATTTACGAAGCAGATACCTATGTTCACAAAAATACCTACCCTACCCCCTACTTTGTTAGATCTGCAATACGAACTTGCTAATGTATAATTTGGTATCTGCATGTAATCAGCTTCATGACTCTTTAACCAATGTTCCGAAATACACAAGACACTAATCTCTTTCAGATCTTTATCTAATAAGATTTCAATGTAGTTTAATTTATTGTGAAGAGACTGTACATTTTGGTGAAAAATTGTGAGGCTAGGCTTCCTTTCAGGAGCACTTACCTTCAACAGTTTTACTTCTGCACCATCTGCTCCCACTGTTTGTTGACTCAATTCACAATCCTCTGTGTGTTGGTCCCTAGAAGCACTAGCACCACATACTAACAGTTGTTTCTGTTCTGCATGTCTTGTAAAACTCCTGTACACTTACACCAATATTTTCAGTCACGTATCTGGACCTGATACATCCACCACTTTCTTCACTGGATTCCCTTTATCACAGAGTAAATTACGTTATTCATAAGCCGTCCAAATTTGTTAGTAAGTGCTTTGTTATAAATTTTATGAAGATTAGTGATCGCTTATACAAATTACACAAGGTGAGTACAAGGAAGCAATTATACAAATAAAATATTTAGTGATTATTTTCCACTTATCTTAAGAAGTTGATGACAATACTTCTATCTTCTCTAATTGAAAATAATTTTGAGGACATTTGCCCACATCTTCAGTCAAACACACTTCGTTGTCAAGGATACCATGTATTTACGTATTGCCAACATCTGAAGAAAAACAAACCTAAAAACATAATCAATTGCTGGTATGTCAAAATTCATTAAATGACTTTTATTTTTTAAAATAAATATTTTTTCCCAAACTATTAAATCTATGGGAACATTTTGGTATTTATAGGAAATCTATCCATAACTCCACTAACTATGATGTCCGGGCTTGTAGGCCGTGGTCCGATGTCCAGCCCGGACATCATAGTTAGTGGAGTTAACGACGCCGGCCGTGAAAGCCTCAGTATTTATGAAATCTATCCATATTGATAATTACATAAAAAATAAAAGTATTAACCCTTTTCCACATAAATTTGCTGTTTTTAATAGTTTGATTTATAGATTAATAAATATACCCCTGAATAAAAAAGAATTTAATAAAGAATATAAACATATTATTAATACTGCTATAATTAATGGTTTAATAAAGATTTTATACAAAAGAAAATTGAAAAGTTTAAATATCAAAAAAGTATTAATGATATTTCTACTCTTAAAAAAATAAAAGATGATTATAAATTTAAAAAATGTAATTACCATCCTTGGGTTGATAAACATTTTCAAATTTTTTTTAAAGAAGTTGGTATAACTTTGGTTCCTCAAAATAAATATAGTATCAAAAATTTATTACAATTTTCTAAAAAAGATAAAATTCCTAATAATAAAAAATCTGGTATTTATCAATTTAATTGCTTAGATTGTGATCAGGTTTATTTTGGAAAGACGAAACGTAGTTTGGAAACCAGAAAGAAAGAACATTTTCGTAACATTAGATATAAACAAATTGATAAATCAGCCGTGGCAGATCATTTTTGGTCATTTAACCATAAAATAAATCCCGAAGTTAAATTATTAAAACAATTCAATGTTCCCATAGATTTAATAGTTTGGGAAAAAATATTTATTTTAAAAAATAAAATTCGCGTAATGAATTTTGACATACCGGCAATTTATTCTGTTTTTAGGTTTGTTTCGTTTTCAGATGTTGGTAATATGTAAATACATGGTATCCTTGACAACGAAGTGTGTTTGACTGAAGATGTGGGCAAATGTCCACGAAATTAATTTCAATTAGAGAAGATAGAAGTATTGTCATCAACTTCTTAAGATAAGTGGAAAGTAATCACTAAATACTTTATTTGTATAATATTTATTCCACTGTAACTAGCTTCATTTTCTGTGTAACAAGGAAGCAAATTTATTTTTGTAATCTGAATTCAGGAAAACAGGACGTGTAGTAACAGTTCCGGAAAGCAGTTGAATTGTTTTCAATCGTTTCAGATGAATATTCTGTATGCAGACAACTTAAATTTTGGAGAGAAAGTTGTTGCAATGCTTCTTGAAGAAGATAGTGGCTCCGAGATTGACCATCAGCATACAGGGGTGTACACCCTCCTCCTGATTTTCATTTGAACAGCATACCCCTGCCATTTGTCCCATACTTGACATTTTTAGGCCTTTACTTGGACAGAAAACTGATTTGGGAGCACCACATTTGCCTCCTTCGAGCCTCTTGCAATAGTTTCCTTCAGGTGCTGAAGGTTTTATGTGGAGCATCTTGGAGTAGTGATCACACAGTGATGTTGAGGCTGTACCGTTCCGTGGTTCAAGCTTTACTATTACAGTTTTATTTATGGTGCAGCTATTGCCTCTAAACTCTGCTTTTTAGACACTGTGTATCATACTGATATTCACCATGCTACAGGAGCTTTCCCCACAAGTTAAGTCAACTGCCTGTATACCTACTCAGGCAAACCTCCACTGTTTGTTCATTGCTACTATGTTCATACTTGATAAGTTGGCAATTTACCCAAATCATCCTTGTTTTAAACTAGTTCTGCGACCAGTTTTAGCCCACATTAAATGCATCCTGGTATTCGGACATGCCCAAGTGGAATATGATTCTGGGAGCTCTTTCACATGACCTCTGAATGCGTCGTGTGGAGAGGTCGTTTCTGGGTCGTTATCCCGCATGGCAGCTCCAGTGTGCGCGGTTTGATCTCACTCTTTTGACCAACTCTAGACTCACTACTACCAATCAGTGTTTCATCTATTCAGCGAATCACTGGGCCGCTGTTGCCATATCGTTGCAGTTCTGGAGTGCAGTCAAGCATTCTGACATGTTACTAAAAGTTCATTTAAACACAATAGCACGTTATCCTACAGCATGCCTAAGCAACCCTTGAAGTTAATTAAAGCAGTATTCCTCTCAAACACACATGAGAGATCTTTTATGAGGAGATAAAACATTTCTGAAAGTGTTATTGTATCACAAAATTGAGACAATTGAGGATGCTATTTTATTTTAATTCAAACCCGAAAGAGACATAATGGGTAGGTGTTGCCATGTTGTTGCAGTACTGGAGGGCAGTCAAGCATTCTGACATATTACTAGAAGTTCATTTAAGCATAATAGCATATCATATAGCCTGTCTAAGCATCACCTGGTATACTGTTGTATCTTCCATTATGGTTCACACTAACACTTTATTTCACCACTTATTTCCCAACAAACGAAAGCAAACTTCAAATACCAAGAAGAGAACCGCTCTGCTTATACACGGACACTTAAATGAAGCACATTGGATGTTTGTCACATCACACTTCCAGGTTTCTGAGCAACTAGCAGACAACCACCTTCATACCTGGATCTGAGTCTAAAAATACAGACCCTCATCTCACAAATGCTCTGTCGTGGATACCATTTTGTTTTTACTTGGACCCCAGGCTATGTGGGCATTCCCGGAAATGCGGAGGCGAATGTGGCAGCTAAGTCCATATGCCGTTGCCGTAGTGTCTCACAACCATGATGCCATACCAGGATGTGCAATGCTTCCTTCGTTTGCAATTCATCCTTCTTTTCAGCACTCCTGGACAGCATTGGAGGACACACAACTCCGGGAGATTAAGGAGAGCGTACTCCCTTGGCCAGTTTCCTGTAGGGAAAACTGGCAATCCGACTTGATACCTGGTTAAGAATCGGTCACACACGCTCGATTCATAGCAATCTTTTACATGGGGAGCCGGCCTGTGTTGCTCCATGCACAGTATGCCTCACTGTGCAGCATGTGCTGCTTGATTGCCCTAAGTACGCTCCTTTTTGTCAGTCTCTCGGCTTATAGGATACCTTGCGCTCAGTTTTAGGTGACAACCCAGTAGCTGTCGCTAATACACTGCAGTTTGTGTCCAAAATTGGTTTGTTTTTGTAATTGCTGGTGTTTCAATTTGGTTTACTTTTTAACGCTTATTTGTCTTTGGTTTTTATTTTTTAGGTTTAACTTAAGACCCGAATGACATTGCTGTTGATAGGCGCTAAAACTCCACTCACTCACTCGAGTTACCAGCAGAATTTGAGGCATGTAACCTTAATGCAGACATAACTTCAAATCAGCGTCACAGTATCAAAGTGCAAGTTCACAGGCAAAATTCACAAAGTGATGTCCATAGAAATGGTGATTCAAATAATCCATGATGAAATCAATACAGGATGAGGCATGTAATTACTTGAAAAGTGAAAATACATGTGACAGGAATTATGAAAGGAGACGAATTTATCGTAATGTAATTCTGCATAACTTAAGAAATTCACAGTATGGCCAACAGAGCTATTATCACGCTAATGATTCAAGAAGATGTGGTGAAGATAGCCAGTTAAATCATTTAAAATTTTACAGAAGTTAATACACAAGGAGAGAATAGCTATACAGAAAGGAGAAATGTAGGTACACAAGGTTATCTTTTATTTCATCTAGGGTTTTAGAGAATGAATCATAACAATGGATCTGGTAATGATGTCAATACTGCACAAAGCCGAGAAACAAATCAAAGTACCAGCTAGACAAATAGTACCAGTATGGAAAGGTAAAGTCGTAGAGTCAGACTGGAAAAATTCAATGCCATAACCGGGATTTGAACTACCGATCTTCCGGTCTCTGTCTGGCTGCTCTTAACCATTGAGGTGCCAGCATTACATTAAATTCTCCAACTGTCTCGTGTTTTTCCTGGTAAACCACTAGGCGTTCTCATAAACACATGGGACAACTACCTTAAATGTGACTTTCTATGCTGTAAATAAAAAGAATGATTTTGTGGCTATAGATGTGCTTGAGGAGATGCCTGCAAGTTGATGTAACTGTAAATATACTTTTTTAATGTTTGATATTTTTTCAACGTTTGTAAGGATCTACCCTCTAAGGAACATAAAGAGTAAAAGTTGTAGAAATAGAATTTTAAAATTTTTGGATACCAGAGTACAGACCAATAAAAGCCATACTATTTGACAATGCCACAGTTCATCAAAGCAAAGTATTTATCACAGCAATGAAGGGCAAATCATTAAAATTTACAATTTGTCAGTATACTCACACAAGGAAATCCATATGAGAGTGTGTGACCTTGGGTTCTACTCCCAAATTGTGTATCATTGGAATCACCGAGGGTGCTAGAACATTTTAAAGTAAAAAAGGAAACAATAAATCATACACTAAATTCAACAACTGTTTTCACTCCATATGAACTGATGACCGGCAAACTACCCAAACCTTTAATTTTGAAAGTTTGAATCACTTTAGAACAAAATATGAAGCAAATGACTGAAGAAAGAAAATGTGCTGAAGCTTTTAAATGAATTATACAAAAAGCTGAGAAGAGGGTAGACAAAAATCAAAAAGAAAATCTACTGGAGAATGAATCTAATGTACAGATGCAAGCAAATGTATTCGGATGAAGCAAGACTGACCTACAGGAGGGATGCGAGTTTCTTATCAGTTAGTTGCGCAAGGACGCTTTAGTTTTCTTATACCTGACCAGCGAGTTCGGCGCACAGGTATTTAAGTCTCAATGGAAAATAAATTAAAAAAATATAAAAAATTGCCACATGAAACGTAGATGGTTTTATACAACTCTCCAGTATCAACTTAGGTATTTATCAATCCTTTTCTTATTGACGTCATTTTCTCTCTCGTACACACATACCTCAACTATTTTCATCTCCCTTTCTTATTTTTAAATGCATTTCCAATACTCAAACTTGTAGTATTATCTGGAACGAGACACTTCTGCGTTTCATAGGTTAGCGATAATTAAAATAATATTAAACTGCATGGTATTTATAATTAAGTGTATCTTCATCCGAAAGTAAATACATTATTATCTTTGTTACAGTTCTCAAGAACAGATTATATGGACATACTACTACAATTAATGTAGCCTCCAAACTACCAAATGACTTAACGAAATAAATAAAATAATTATTTTGTTTGATAATGACAGTTCATATACATCACATTAGCGTCACAGTATGTCAGAGGTTTCACAAAGGAGTTCTTTAAATGCCAGTAAAACTGATATGATGCATTTCACTTTTAGCCTCACGAAGAATCCATCGAACTAGACCGGTTCTGAACTCGCAACCTTGGGATCAGAATGCCTGCACCTAAGTCATCCTGGTCAGGTCTTAGTATCATCATCAATCATCATCATTATTATTATTATTACTATTATTATTATTACTATTATTAATTATTATTGTTATTCATAGAAAACCTTTAGAACGAAATATGTAGTTAGTGAATCAGGTGTCTTCAGTGTTTTATTTATTTGAAATAGATTTGAATACTATCAGTTATACCAGCAAATTGCAATGTATAGATAAATGTGAGAAATAGATAATTTCATTTTGAGTAGTTCGATGCAAATAAACATAGAAAACATGTATTATTATTATCATCTATTATTATTTTTCGTTATCACTATTTCACAACTTCTGTTGGCATTGATGCTGCTGAGAAGAATTTCATCTTATTCAGCAGCCTAAAAACTTTCTTACAATGTGGCATGTTTGGAGTAGCTTTTTCTTTAATTTACGCTCTCCATTGTTCATTCATATCAGACGATAGAAGAAATGGGTGAAATTATGCTCAAATGAGTCTGAGATCCAGGGAGCTTACAGCTACCCGTAATTCGTCTTTCGGGATAATGGAATTCCCTGGAAAAAATCTTTATGTAACTCACCCTGACCGAGATTTGAACTCGGGACCTCTTGAACGTGAGGCAGACACACTACCATCTACATTACCGAGGCGGGCATTTGGAGTAATGTTGCTCGTTGTATAAAGCTGATTTTCTTCACTGGAATTCCGATGTCTTGCTGTTCTCTGCTAAGAATGTTGCGACTACAGTTTCCACCGAAGTAACTATTGGTATAATTTTTACACTGTGTAATTTCCAGATATTTTTTATCTCTAATGCCAGTTTCTGGTCAGTTTAAGTTAAGTCTGTAACTCCATATAGAATGAGTATCTCCAACTAGATGATGGCACATCATTCCACTTTGTAATGAGGAAAAATGTTCGTATAACTTCCATATTGATCTCTGTAGTCCATTTTTTCCTCCTCGCTAGTTCTTTTCTTCTAACAGCAATCCTGAAATCAGGTTGCAAGTTGGAAGTGGCAGTGTATTCTTTCATCACCTCTGGGTTTTATGATTATCATCTTCATTATCACCATCACCATTATTATTATTATTATTATTCATAATTATTGTTATTGTTAATTATTATTACGATGATGATGGTTGATTCTTATGGTGGTGGTTGTGATTGTGATTATTATTATTATTGTTATTATTATTATTGTTGTTGTTGTTGGGTAGACTGCTAGGCAGGATAATTGTCACCTGCCTCCAGTGGTTGGTAGAGGGTAACGTCAGTGTTGATCAGCAGATAAACTTGACCTTTGCTTTTACTCGGCTGAACTAAAGGATCATAGAATTTTGTTTCCCTTGCCTCTCCAACCCCCTCGTCCATCGAAAAACTTTTGCACTCATGGGTACAAAGGCTTATACAAAATTAATTGCAAAGTGAAGATGGAAGCATTTTAAGAAAGTACCATAATTATTAAAACCATTTCTTTTACCGGAATTCATCCACACTATTGATACTCTTGACAAATTAAATTGAGTTGTATATGAATTATACTCAAAGTTAAAATGTTTTATTCCAAGGGCAATCATCTGAATATATGAAAAGTAATCATAATGTTAATAAGTATAAATTAATATAATTTTTAGTCAAACTAATACTCAATGCTCCATTTATTGCTAGTATTTACCTAGAACGTGTTTCGTTAGGATCTTCCTAACATCAGCTGTTGTCGACTAATAGACGTTGGTTTAGTGAACTCATTGGAGGCGACAGGTGTGTCTCTGTGGGTATCTTGATCAACTTAAGTTTGAGTTTTCATCAAAGGTAGTGTCGAAATTAAACAATTTTCTTTCGTATTTCTTTATGAAGATTTTTTCCCATGCAGCTGGATGGTTAATGCAGCTGGACCTTGGACACTTTTTAATAAGTGGATTTCTCATTCTATATCATGATTCTCCTTCCAAAAATGGTATGCTACCACCGATTTATCTATTTCTTTGTTCCTGATGTTCGTAAAATGCGCTTTAAGCCTAATGTTAAAGTTCCTTTTTTGTTTTTCCAATGTAAAAAGTTGTCACAGCCTTTGCAGTTTATCCAGTACACACCTGATTTTTTTATCTGTGGGTACCTCCTTTGTATTATGTGATTTCAAAAGGTGTTGTACACTAAATTTGTTCTGTGGTAATATTGTGTTATTATGAGAGGCATTTGTAAAAATTATAAGAAAATAAAAGTATAAGAGATAACAAAGGTATTCAATTCAAATTTATTCATCCTTTAAAATCAAATATGTACATAGTACCTTGGTATAAGATATGTCAGTAAATTTACACTTAATATTACAAAGTTAAACATCAAATATACCTAACCTACATTCAATTATAATGTAACACAAATTGGATTTAATTATAAATGAGAGAAATGAACAAGCTAAGTAAATCAATGTTTTATGATTATCCGGATTTGTTAAATTGCAGATATTCCTTTTACTGTGTAAAAGCAGTGCTCCTGCAAGAAAGCCCTTGTTCTAGTTTCAAACATGTAGTTATCTTTTGTTGTCATTAGGAAGGGAAGTCGACAACAGCTGATGTTAGGAAGATCCTAACGAAACGCGTTCTAGGTAAATACTAGCAATAAATGGAGCGTTGAGTATTAGTTCGACTCAAAATTGTATTAGTAAAATTTTATGTCGCTATGGTGATGAACAGGACTTCTTGATTGCATCAGGAGAGTAAGACTAATGCACTTACTGTGGTGTTAGTTTATTATATGAATGTGAAGTACTTTAAATTAAAGAATTATAAATAGTGTTCAAAAGACGGTGTTATTTTAATTAATCATAATGAACATCATTGATCCGGAACTGTGAATTGAGAACAAATAGTTAACTGCCCACCAACTGTAGTTAGGCCAAGGAAATAACTAAAAAGCTCACACACACACACACACACACACACACACACACACACACACACACACACACACACACACACACCAACTTCTATCAGATCTCCATCCCATCATGGTGCAACACAAACAAATGCCATTAATTAAACAAAAATAGTTGATTTTTAGATAGCTTTATAAAAACCCAAAGCACTATTTCTTCAGCATTGAAAAGTTGCATTGTCATTTTGTAGGTATAGTTAGGTAACTGGGTGGTTGGGTGGTTGTAATGCATCTTTTTATAATGCTATATAACTGTCTTAAATTTCTAATATCAGTCTAGTCGGCTTGTTCTCTACATTACTGTGAAAGAAATGGAGATCAAGTTGTAACAGATCTGAAGTGTCTTCAGCACACACTTGTAAAGTTAGTGTTGACATAAGTGACTAAAAGTTTACTAATCATTTATAATTTTGTTTTTCAATAGGGTGTAATATTTTTCAGACTTTTTATTTGATTGCTTCATTGTTAATAGTTTCAGTTTTTTAGTTTTACTGTTGTGCTAGCTGCATAATTTATATAGTTAGATGTACTGTCATATAGATATTTGAACAGTCTTAAATTTTAGTGCAGTAATGAATGGTCAATTTCTGTTGGGTACTTTCTTCACATGGTTTTTTTTTTTTTTTTTTTTTTTTTTTTTTTGCTTTTAATTGTAGATTCCGGCCAGCAGCCCACCACTGAACTATGTAGGACCATACCAGAATCCTAAAGAGCAGCCTAGGCTACAGTCAGTAGGTGCTGTGGAACCAGAACCACTTAAATTTCCTCAAGGTGATATTTGGGATATTTTTGTCACCTGTGCTACAACCACTACTCGAGTATGGGCAAGATTTGTGGGTGATGAATATAGTGTAAGTACAAGCGTAGATATCCCAAAAATAGCTCACTAAGCCAAAGCGCATAGTGTATAAGGGCAGTCTTTAACCTAATGTTATATTCTAGCAGCTGAATGCCCACAAGTTTATAAGCTGACATTTTCTTAACTGTGAACTGATTCATCTCTCCTTAGGCTTTACATACCATATTTACTCAAAAATAAAGACTCTGTTTAATAATGCAGTTATAGCTGATATATTGGGAGGGTCTTTACATACAGGTACTTCAGAAAATGAATATTGAATTTAGTATCTTATGTTTTATTAAACACCAACTGTTGTAAGTTATACAGATAATAAAGTATTGTTATTTGAAGATCCATACTATTTGATATTAAAGGCATAGATTTCTTAGAGTTCGTATGTTTGAAGACACATATGAGTGACACAAGTTTGTAGTTTGATAGTTTCTTTTATTTTAATAACAATGAAAAAGGTTAAATTTAAAGGGAGTCGATTAATGACACTAAGCAACACTTTTAAATTTTTCCGGAACATGTTTCAGAGACTTTGCCTCTATCCTCAGCCGGCCATCGACTGGTTCTCGTTGATGTAGTTGACGATATTTTGTCACAGGTCTCCTCTGGTGGCGGTTCAAGGAACTTGCTGAACAAACCTCTTTGGACGATGTCAAAATTGAATACTTTGTTTCTATTTTTTGAAATGAAGATTTGTTCCCATGTAGATAGTTCTTGTTTTCCTCATGTATGTTTTAGTAGTTTTGGTTCTGGATTTATGTTGTGGTTTTTTTCCCAAAAATGTGTGGCAACTGCTGATTTTTCTAATTGTTTATATTTTATGTTTCTAAAGTGTTCCTTTGCTCTTGTTTCTAAATTTCTTTTGGTTTTTCCAATATAAATTTGACTACAGTCACTGCATTCAATTTGATATATCCCAGATTTTTTGTTAGATGGAATGGCATCTTTGATGTTTGAGCAAATTAGGTTTTTTAAAGGAGAAATGGTTGACTGGTGCTAGTTGAATGTTTTGTTTTTTGAAGACTTTTTTGAATTTATCATAGGCCCATGGATGGTAAGTGAATTTTTTGAAAATCATATTAGTTTCTGTAGCTGGGAGGATTGTGGTTTCCTTTATTAGCTTCTTCTTTTTTGCTAAGTTCGCTTTTTTGTCTACTAATGATTTGGGAAAGTTATTTTTTTGTGCTATTTCAATTATTTTGTTGTTTTCTGTTTTGTATTCTGCTGTGAGAGGGATGTTTACCAGTCTGTGTGCTAAACTATTGAAGATTGCTTGGCACAAAGGCAACAAGATAGTCATAATGTAAAAATCAGATTATATTGAAAAAATGGAAGAAATGCTAACTGACAATGAATATGAAATCGTTAACAAACATCCTCTAAAAACTTGCATATGGTCATTTGAAAAAACAATAGCAAAATCAAGCATAATACACAAACCATCCATAACAATGAGACCTATAGTTAGCAGTATAAATTCACCAACATACAAACTTGCAAAGTGGCTAATAAACAAATTCAACTCATTTCCAAAATTCGACAGCCTAAGCATCAAAAACACCTATGAACTTATAGAACACATTAAGGATACTGAACTAAAAGAAGAGGACACACTAGTCTCGTTTGATGTTAAATCACTGTTTCCCAGCATACCAGTTAATCAACTCCCACCATTGACAGAAAAATGGCTCAAATCACTTGGAATGCCATCACCTGAAATTTCAGACTACATCGAACTAACCAAATTATGCATAGAACAAAATTTCTTACAGTTTCAAACAAAATATTTCCACCAAACTTCAGGGTTAGCAACGGGCAAACCCCTATCACCCTTCCTGGCCGATCTGTACATGAGTGCATTAGAAATAAGGATCAACAAATGTTTCCCTTGGATGTCAAACTCTGGCCACGATGTGTAGATGACATCTTTGCAATAGTACGAAAAAAACACATCAGTGATGCACTAAAACTTTTAAATATCCAAGAAAAAAGCATCAATTTCACTGTAGAAATAGAAAAAAATGAGTATTTACCATTTTTTTATCTAAAAATAATGAGGAATAAAAACAGACTAAACTTTGGCATTTACAGAACCAACACAGACAGACATCTACATAAAAGCTAATGGCTACAACCCAACATCCCACAAACAGGCAATCTTCAATAGTTTAGCACACAGACTGGTAAACATCCCTCTCACAGCAGAAGAATGCAAAATAGAATACAACAAAATAATTGAAATAGCACAAAAAAATAACTTTCCCAAATCATTAGTGGACAAAAAGTGAACTTAGCAAAAAAGAAGAAGCTAATAAAGGAAACCACAACCCTCTCAGCTACAGAAACTAATGATTTTCAAAAAATTCACTTACCATCCATGGGCCTATGATAAATTCAAAAAAGTCTTCAAAAAACAAAACATTCAACTAGCACCAGTCAACCATTTCTCCTTAAAAAACCTAATTTGCGCAAACATCAAAGATGCCATTCCATCTAACAAAAAATCTGGTATATATCAAATTGAATGCAATGACTGTAGTCAAATTTATATTGGAAAACCAAAAGAAATTTAGAAACAAGAGCAAAGGAACACTTTAGAAACATAAAATATAAACAATTAGAAAAATCAGCAGTTGCCACACATTTTTGGGAAAAAAACCACAACATAAATCCAGAACCAAAACTACTAAAACATACATGAGGAAAACAAGAACTATCTACATGGGAACAAATCTTCATTTCAAAAAATAGGAACAAAGTATTCAATTTTGACATCCCCCAGAAAGATTTGTTCAGCAAGTTCCTTGAACCGCCACCAGAGGAGACCTGTGACAAAATATCGTCAACTACACCAATGAGAACTAGTCGATGGCCGGCTGAGGATAGAGGCAGAGTCTCTGAAATATGTTCCGGAAAAATTTAAAAGTAA
The DNA here is from genome assembly GCA_030765055.1 of Mantis religiosa. Taxonomy (NCBI): domain Eukaryota; kingdom Metazoa; phylum Arthropoda; class Insecta; order Mantodea; family Mantidae; genus Mantis; species Mantis religiosa. The sequence goes on from CM060956.1 coordinate 52,835,063, forward strand.
GTGTTGTTTAGTGTCATTAATCGACTCCCTTTAAATTTAATACATCACTGTTTCTAACCTTTTGCTTCTAATAATAAGGTATATGCATTACGCACGTTGCGCTAAGAAAGTTCCAGTCAAGCATTTCTGAAGGCGATTTTATAGTATTGTATGCTCCTGCCATCTATGGCAGTGTGAATGAAATGTGAGTATTTTAGCTGTCGTGTACTGCTCTCTAGGGCAAAATATTGGAAGGTCTGCAGCAGCAATCTGACTGCACTACAAGAGATGCACATCAAATAGCACCGGATGCACTTTGAGTGATGAAGAATAATTAGACATTTTTAAACACATTGCCATCCAAGTTTTCGGACTCAGATGGTGGCGAAAATGATCAAGATTATGCTGAAGCGGTTTTTGGTGTTAGTGTTGATAGTAGTGGCAGTGAAATTGAAGAAAGTGATAACCAGCTTGGTGCTCTGCAGACAAAGAAGCAGCGCACTGACCCTTTTTTCCACTGGCACAGTGGAGACTTTAGCCCACAATTGCACAGAGTCAGGCATCAAAATTCAGGTATTTTGGTAAACTAAATTATGATTGCACCGTACTAGAAGTTTTTCAATTATTTTTTCCATTTCACATTATGCAGCACAATGCAATTACACAGAGGCCGCACCGTGGCTCAGTGGTTAGACCGCTTGGCTCTCACCAAGGCGGCCCGGGTTCAATCCCAGGTGACCGCAAAGTGAGATTTGTGGTGGACAACATGGCGCTGGGGCAGGTTTTCTCCGGGATCTCCGGTTTCCCTTGCCATCTCATTCCACCGGTGCGCCATCTTCATCTCATGTATCATCAGTGTCATCGCCTGCGGTGCCGTATGTAGTAAAAGCGGGCGTTAAACACTACACATTTCATTTTTTGCAATGCCACACCAGCATGATACAAGAAACAGTTCAAACTTACCAGCAATTAGTCATAATACCATGTTACACAAACATTCCTTCACTTACAGTGGTACCCAACTGTACAATAAGTTACCTCTTTATTTAAAACAGATTGACAACCAAGAGATTTCTCAAATGAAACTACATAAATTTTTAAGTGAAGCATGTTTTTATTCTATTCAAGAGTATTCGGAAATTTAGTTATATTATTATATTTTGGCATTTACTCTTATACATGTTTTTATTTAAATTTTGTAAATATGTTTGTTTTGACGTGTCCACAATCTTGTATGGAGATTTAAAGGATGAATAAATTGAATTTAATAAGAAAGAACGAAAAAGAAATGCCAAAATTGAATGAGAAATTGCCAAAGGGACAAAATAATCTGAACACAAACAAATTGCTAGTTCTTAGATGGGTGGACAGACAAGAGGTTTGCATGTTGACAACGTTATAAACAGATGCTTTGAATCCTTCAGGAAAAGTTTATCACAAAACACAAACCCAGATAATGAAACTTGAGTGTATCATTGACTGTAATAAAAATACGGATGCCATGTCGCCAGGCCATTGTTGATCGAGGTGGCAGGGCATTCAAAGGGATGTGCAGTGTCTTGTGTAGATAAAAGCTCGCCGAAACAGCGGGAGGAAGGAGATGGATTTCTCGAGAGTTTACCTTTGTTATAGCCGGGTCTCGATTGTTTGAGAAATTTCTGGAATGTTAGTAAACTATAAAAAGGCAGCCAGCCCGCCCGCCAAAGAGGTATCAGTCGGTAATTGAACGCGTGCAGGTAAACAGCTGTGTTTATTGACCTTGTATGTTGTATTGTGTATGTGTACGAAGCGTATTTCTACGGAAATAAAGTGCAATTTTTTGTGTTTGTAACCTGGACTTTTGATTTCACTAACCCACAAAGTCACAATTGGTGTCAGGAGTGGGACGACATAGAGGCTGCATTGGAGAAGATAATGGAAATGAAGGCCGAACTGAACCTCTGAAATGAAAGCAGCAAATGACAACCTTGCTGCGAAAACAGAAGCGGCAAATAACACCCTGGCCGCGGAACTGAAGGAAATGAAGACGGCGAATGACAGCCTGGCTGCGAAAACAGAAGCGGCAAATAACAGCCTGGCCGCAAAGTTGGAGATGACAAATCACAATCTCACTGCAATGAAGACCGAATTGGCCACGGAAAATAAAGCGGCAAACGAGTTCCTTGCCGCACAGTTCGAAAAACAGCTGCCCAGCATGAGAGATGACGTCACAGAGCTGGGCAAGCGGATGGGTCAAGTGGACGAGCGCGTCGAAACCTGGCGAGCCGCGTTGACGAGCTGGAGGTAAAGGCTGACAGCAACGCAAAGTCCCTGAATGCCATGGTGGAGGACATTGTCAGCAGGAGATTAAAGGATTTAAATGTCCACGCGTCGGGACGCGACACATCTGCGCGCATAAAACCTCCTAAATTTCGACAGCGCAACAACTTTCGAAGTCTTCCGCCGTCAATTCAACACGGTGGCCAAACATAACAGGTGGTCACCTGAGGAAGAGGCCGCACAGCTAATAGCTTGTCTCCAGGGACGGGCCGCAGAAGTCCTGAACGCAGTCCAGACAGCGGCGGCACCCAAGGAAATCTGGGAGGCCCTGGAGAATCGCTTTGGAAATCACCGCTTAGCCGCAGCGTACCGCAGCCAGCTGAAGTCAAATTCACAGCAGCCAGGGGAGACGCTGCAGGAGTTCGCCCTGGATATTAAGCAGCAAGCCAGCAAAGCCCTAGTCGATCTTCCACCAGAGTTCGTATCCTGAGAGGCTGCCTACACCTTTGTCGACGGGGTACGAGACACGGAGATTAGTCAGCGCCTAATGCTCGGCGATTACAAAACCATCCACGAGGCGCTAACGGCAGCATTAAGGATGGAGGCGGCCAAGGTGACAGCTATCCCGACGTCAAGAACGAGGAGTGTCCGCTACACCGGAGTCAGAAGACCAGCCAAGGGACGCCGGCGAAGACCTATTGGCCTGTGTTGGGGGTGTGGACAGCCGGGACACCTGGAGAGAGACTGCCCACACCAGGAAGAGCAACCGGAAAACGAGTAAGGGACGTCGTGAAGAGGGGCACGTCGGCGCCATCACCATCCCCTCGAGTGACACTGCGCGCTGTCAGCCGGCGTATGGATGACAGCCTCATCGCGGTCGGCGGGTAAGAGGAAAGCCGTGCCACGTGCTGTTGGACACCGGGGCGGCCGTGACCATCATCAGGCATGACGTGGCCAAGGGTTTGCCGACGAGGAAGCCGAGCCGACCATACCAGCTTGTGACGGCATCGGGCGACACCTGCCTGTGGAGGAGGCCCTACTGAAGTTGACCTTGGGAAGGAGTGCCGTACGTCTGTGGGTGTTCGTCGCGAAGGTGGCTGAGGTGATACTGGGATTGGATTTCCTCAGGAGCCAGAGGCGACGGTCGACGTCGGCAGGAAGATCCTGTGGCTCAATGGAGAGAAGGTGATACTCTGGAAGCCCAAAGAGCGCCATGGAATTTGCAGGGTCGTCCTGAAGAAAGACGTGGTTGTCCCCGCGAGAAGCGTGGTGGTTTTGATGGTGGTGGTGGTGGTGGTGACGGCGCGACAGGAAGGCCAGCGGATAAAGAACATGATGCTGGACCAGAAGACGCCTGTGTATGGACCCTGTGTAGCCAGGACATTATTGCCGTGCCGAGAGGAGGTGCCAGTGAGGCTGCTCAACCTGGTAGATACCGATCACAACGTCCAGGTCAGAATGGAGCTGGGGACGTGCGAGCCCATGGTCAGCGTTAGCGCAGTCGTCAAGATGCAGAAGCCGGTACCGACGCAACACCTGAGGCCCCAGCTAGAAGGTTTACTGGAGAGGGCGGCCGACCACCTGACCACAGAACAGCTGGAGAAAGTTCGACAACTACTGAGGCAATACCAGCGTTCCTTCAGCCAAAGCAACAGTGACTGAGGCCGCACGGGTAAAGTGCTTCACCATATCAACACCGGAGACGCCCGGCCTATTCGCAACCACCTAGATGCGTTCCGTTGATGAAACAAGCGGCGGTACAGGATATGCTAGAATACATGAAATCCAGGGGAGTGATTGAAAAGTCTGACAGCCCTTGGTGTTCCCCTGTAGTTCTGGTGACAAAGAAGAATGGCGAGCTACGCTTCTGCGTGGACTACAGGAAGCTGAACGCTGTCACCCGTAAGGACTGCTTCCCCCTATCCCGAATTGACGACACTCTGGACACGCTTGCTGGTGCGCAGTGGCTCTCGACCCTGGACCTGAAGTCGGGTTACCCGAGAGACAAGGAAAAGACTGCATTCTCGACACGCCAAGGGCTTTGGCAGTTCACAGTTATGCCCTTTGGCCTCTGCAACGCACCAGCTACCTTCCAACGTCTAATGGAATCAGTGATGAGAGGGCTGACTTAGGATGCCTGCCTGCTTTACCTGGACGACATCATAATCGTCGGTAAGACTTTCGAAGACCATCTCGAGAACCTGAGTAAGGTGCCACTGTTCTTGCTGGCCTACCGCTTGTCTACAGACGACACCACTGGGATGACGCCAACCAGCTTAATGTTCGGCCGAGTTACGCCTCCCTTGTGATCTGGCTTTTGGAACCCCCACCCCCCCCCCCCTGGATGCAAAACAGCCTGCAACCGAGTATGTGGAGAACCTGGTGGACCATCTCCATGACATGCTTGAGATGGCTCGTCAAAACATCTAGAAGGCGAGCAACCACAAGAAGATCCGATACGACAGGCAAGCCAACAGCCAAGGGTTCCAGCATGGTGACCTAGTCTGGTTGTACTGCCCTACCCGGACCCCGGACCAAGGGACGATGTCCAAAGCTCCAGCAACCATGGCAAGGACCGTACCGGGTGGTGAAGAGGATTAACGACGTGGTCTACCGCATCCAGAAGGTGCCCCGAGGGAAGATGTTGGTGGTACACCTGGATCGTCTGGTCCGTTACGATAGTGCTGTTCGGAACAACCAACCTTGAGGAGGGAGCAGTGTCGCCAGGCCATTGTTGATCGAGGCGGCAAGGCATTCGAAGGGATGCGCAGTGCCGTGTGTAGATAAAATCTCGCCGAAATGGCAGGGGGGGTGGAAGGAGACGGATTTCTCGAGAGTTTGCCTTTGTTCTAGCCGGGTCTCGATTGTTTGAGAAATTTCTGGAATGTTACTAAACTATAAAAAGGCAGCTCTCCCGCCAAAGAGGAGTCATTTGGTAATTGAATGCGTGCGGGTAAACAGTTGTGCTTGATGTCCTTGTATGTTGTATTGTGTATGTGTACGAAGCGTATTTCTATGGAAATAAAGTGCAATTTTTTTGTGTTTGTAACCTGGACTTTTGATTTCACGAACCCACAAAGTCACAATAGGTCTGATATGATGATTAGCTCTCTTGAATGTGTCAGAAAGGCTTTGAAGGGGTACAGGAAGTTTTTCTTTCATCTCTTAGACATAACTTTGCTGAATTCTCAGCCAATATACAAAGCTAAAACAGGTAGTAGCTTACTCTAGCAGATTTTCAACACTCTTATTCGGGAAATTTTTTAACAGTATCATACCCTCAAAACAACCAAAGGAGGACAACAAACATCTGATGATCAGCTCCTTAAGCTCATTGAAAGGCACTTTCCACCAACTCCAAAGAAAGCAAAGCCTGCTAGGAATTGTCATGTATGTTATAACACCAGCTTTGAACCCAAAAAATAGCAGGATTATGTGTGCCAAATGCAACGTGGACTTGTGTGTTCACCCCTGTTTTGAAACATACCAGACAAAAAAGAAATATTGATATTCATTTTGGAAGAATGTAGCTCATTCATGCATTATATGTAATATGTATAGTGAGTCGAGTTCCAGCTGATAATAGCAAAAGTTCTTGAAACATGTCCTGTGAAAAAACAGTGTGAGTGAAGCAGTGTATCAATATCTTCTCGATTCACTTTTGTGCTAAGTTGTGCTTCACTGTCTCTATGCTTCTTTCAATTTTATACTTTGTGAAGTTATAGTAGTTATAAAACAAAATCCATATTGTTTTGGTCACCCCTGACTTGTAAATAGAAAGAACAAATTTAAATATATATCATTCAGTATATTAATTTAAATTAAAAATAAGTAGTAAAGGTGCTAACCGTTTCAAAAATAACAAAATGTGCATAAGTGGCCACTGGACAATCCTTAGTCAGGTGCACTGTGAGCAGTATTACCCCTGCTTTTTTAAATATTAAATAAATTAACTTCTGGGTTATCTACAATTACATGCATGGACTTTGGTGTTTCAGAACATTTTATTTAATATTCAGTACAGTAACGTATAATTAAAAAGAATTTAATATTGCAAAAATAACTTAACAAGGAGGGCTTTGCAGACTGAAATAAGTGTAGCAGTGAAGAAATACTGTAACATATGGCACCCAAATGTGGACCTGAATAAGATGGAAAGAAATCAGCAACTATTAGAAATCCTGTTATACATGGCTTTCCAATCTGGGGCTTCGAAATAGTCAACATGCATCCCATCTTCACCATAAAAAAGCCCTTTTACCCTTTTACATCATACAGTTTCTTACTTCACACATCCAGTTTAGTTCACTGTTTATTCTTTCTATGTTTCTGCCACTGACGTAGCACTTATTATTTTCACATCTGGAGCGCTTTTTTTTTATAGTGGCCACCACATCCATTGCACCACCCGTAATTTCTTTGGGAAAAACTCCATGGTTTATATCATTTGTACCTGCATGTACCAATACCACGTCCAGCTTTAACTCGTTCATTTTTAATTTCTCTCCCTGATGCTTTACTTCGTTTAACTTTATCCCCGGGAAACAATGAACATCATAACCTCTCTGTTTGCAGGCTTCTCCTGAGAACTTGAGCAAGGAATGTCCTAACACCATAACTTTTTTCTAACTTTTTTTAATGTGCTCTTACTTCTGTGGTTTACATTCTCCCTTTCATTTCCAATGGCTTCAAATTTGTTGAAAGAGTACACTTGCTCAGTGCTTCCTCCCACATCATGCATCGTCTGCTTTACCACTTCTGCAAAAGTAGTGCTTCTCTTCAGTTCACTTATATGCTCATTTAAGGTTTTGTTTTCCGATTTTAGTTCGTTAATTTTTAAATTTGCTTTTCTGAGATCCGAGTTTAGCTTGTCTGTTATCTTATGCAACGATGCAATTGTTTCTTGTTCGTGTTATGCTGTACACTTTGCTACTGGCACATTATTTTTGTCACTTAATTTTGACGTGTTTACATCATTTATCTTATCTTTGTTTTTACTATTTCCTTCACTGCCATCTTTTTTCACTTCAGTTGAAATTCCACCGGTTTTTTGATAAAAATTGGGCCATCCTACTCGTCACACTATTGCCATCTTGTGCTATATATTGAGTAATATCCAAATAAGTAAAAATTGTATAGGGTGTACCATTTAAAATAAAGTTGCAGTCCCTTCTGGTTAAACCAAAAGTAACAGTAAAGCTGTTCAAACTGGAAATACAATGGCAACAATTAAAGTTTTGAATTTTTGGTTGATGAATATATGTATAAAAGTTATTAAAATTAGGCAAATGAGTCAACCTTGACTCCTGAATGTGTCAATGTTGACTCATTTGCCTAATTTTTATAGCAATGGCACTCTACTTTCTGTAATACTTTTTATTCTATATATGTATACAAGGTCTGTTTAAAATATTCTGTAACATTCTTAATTTTGTGCCAATGAATTGTTGGAGCGAAATGCATTTGGCAACTCTGAACATGCAACTAACATGTGTTATTCTGGAAGTTTCATTGTTTGTTATTGTTCATTGCTATATGGAATAGAACATTGTGTTGCACAGTTTGCAAATTTCAAGATGGCGTAGTTAGAGGAGCAGTGCTTCTGCATTAAATTTTGCATAAAACTCAAGAAAACCATTACAGAAACACACCAAATGATGTGGGAAGCCATGGTAATAGTGCTTATGCAGTACTCAGTGTTACAAATGGTTCACATGGTTTAAAAATGACCAGACAGAAATTAAAGATGACCCTTGTACAGGATGCCCTTCGACATCTAACGATGACCTTTCAGGAATTTTTCATGAATTCATGCCACAGGGACAAATTGTTGATCAATGTGTTACGATGCCTGCAAGAAAAAGAGAGAGAGTAGAAAATTTTTGTGGACAAGTTACAAAAATTTGTGAACAGACCTTGTACAGTTTCATGTTCAGGCACTTGCTTCAAAAGTATTTAGATAGTATGTGACTTTCAACTAACCCTGTATAGATGTATATATTTAAATAATATGTGCAGTTTAATGGTGGCAGTAGGTTTGAGATTGAAGAATTGTGTTATTGTCAAATAATTAAAAAGTAATTGTGTTAGTGATAGGTATATATTTTTTGTTTCACATAAGATCAGGTGAAGAGAAACTGATTAAGCTGAAGTTTTACAGATGTCTGTCATAATCTCATCAAGATGTTTTAAAATTGATTGCAGAATTTCACAAGCAGAAGATTAAAATGCAGAAAATATTATTTAAACTTCAGAGAAAAAAAAATAATATACCAGGTTTTAAAACAGACTTAATTTCTGTTACCCTCATACAGATTGTCCTGAAAAAATTTTATTGTGAATTTTTAATTGCTATGAAAATACTTGTAAGATTTAAAAGAAAAGTTAGCATCTATCTTTTAAAATGTGTTCGTCAAAAGAAACAGTTTCCTGATGACAGCATAGCCTATAAGTTCAATAGTTCAGTGAAAATCTGAGGTTAAGAGCCAACATGTCCAGGTATTAACTATAGCTAAGGATGCAGACAACATATCTGTGAAACAGATTCTTTAGCAACAAGAATTAGTGAAGCTAGTTAAGTGTAAATTTACTTAAATAGTGTAAAATAAAATGATAATTTGCTGCACAGAGTACTATTTCCACTTCTAGTTCGTATTATGAGAACTAATTCTACTTTAAGGTATTTGTATAAATTATAACAAATACATTAATTTTCTAGGTTCAGTATGATAATATGGCGTCGGATATGGAACTCCATTATGCTGGTCAGAGTACTCCAGTCACAAATCCCAAAGAGGGCTTGATTTGTGCAGTTAAAATAGATGACTGTTGGTTTCGCTGTGAAGTGGTGCAAATTGAAGACAAGATGGCTGAAGTTTTTTTTATTGATCATGGAGATGAAGAAATGGTTCCAGTAGTAGATCTTCAGGTGTTGGAAAGGCAGTTTGTTAGTCTTCCAGCTCAGGTAATTATTAAGATAACAAAAAATTGTTATTGAACTGCCATTATAAATGTATTATCAAATTGAGGCATTGAGGATCATAAGGGCCCAAAGCACAGAAACTAGTTTTGCTAAAATCAAAATGTCCCTCCCCCCCTTTTTTTTCCGAATGTGGTGTAAAGAACAAATTATGTTGGCAACAGTACATAAAAATTAAACAGCACAGAGCATACAAAATGATGCTTTATTCTTTAGGATCTTATGTAACCGAATATCAGGAAAAACTGGTGAGACAGCTTCTTCTGAATGTTTCATTAAACCAAAGGGGCCTAAGCACAGGTTGACCACAAGGTTGGCAAGTCTCAAAATCAACAATGTTGTGCTTTAGACCTTTATGGTTCTGAGTGCCTTAGTTCTATTAAACTAGTAATCGAATATAAAGTTTTAGCCAGTAAAATAAAACAGAATAATGATTTTAAAAAAAAAAAAAGTGGAAAAATTGTAGGGTTCAAAGAATATAAGCAGTGGAGACTGCTTAAATGACATTCGTCTCATAGTAACTTCTTGGCATGTAACTTCCTTTTGCCAGCACTAATTGCTGCATTGCTAAATATACTTAGCATTATCAATTCAAGTAGACAGGTTCAGTTATTTGATGCACATTGTTGGTTTTAAAATTAACACTGATTCTCTATGTATCAATCACAAAGCTAGACTTCACTCTTGAAAACAAGATATTCATTAGTAGCATGTTTGATAGGCTTCTGGGCCCCATTTGGAATATGCATAAATTATTTTGCTGTTTTGAAGTTGATCATAAAACATTGTAATGCCTTTTTATATTTAAGTAATTCTTAAGATTATTTGAATATCGTCACAAAGCATATAGCATAATTATTGCACCAATCTTATATAAAGGTTACTTACAGAGTTTCCTTTGACATTCTGTAAACAACATAGAAATTGTGCATCAGTGCCATAACTATTTCTGTTGAAAAACAAATAATGTAGAAAGACAGTAGTTGTTTCACTTCCAGTATCACTATTAGGCAATCCTTTATGAGTAAGTGTGTGGAATTTAAGAGCCTGTCGACAACTAGGCTATTTGAGCCTGATCCTGTATGTAGCCAATGGTTAAGGTTTACTGAAGTTATATAATACAGTTATTAGTTCTAAGGTAAATGAAAGTTGTTAAAATATGATTATTGATGTGTCCATTTTAACTGCATGCTATTGGTGTTTCAGGCAGTAAAATTCTCTCTGCGAGGACTGGAAAGCTTTGCCACTGATCCTAATGTTCCTCGCCATCTTGAAAGACTCATAGGAAAGAGCGTCGTAGCACAAGTGCATGAACTGCCAAATGAAACCAATGATGTAGTGTCTGTAACAATATTTGATACAAGTACAGAGGATGATATCAACATGAATAATGTTTTATTGGAGGCTATTGCAAATGATGCTCTAGCACCTCAAATGCCTCCTGTAAGTAGACTGATATTTTAACAAGCTATTAAATTATGAAGTAAAGTAAATCATTGATTCCACTTCAATTATTTCAGATTGATGAACTCAAGCTCAACTTAAAGTTCATGTGTACTTAAGTTACAGTTACAAATATTTTGGCCCTAATCATTTTAATGCAGTATTTTCCAAAATAAACTACTATTTCAGGTTGTTTGGTTCATCCTATATACCTGTTAATTTACTTATTAATTAAATTTATTGGAAGTCGATTAATGACACTAAACAACACTTACTTTTAACACTGTTTTCAACAATTACTTTCTTGGAAGTGTTGAAAACAGTGTTGTTATGATAAATTAACTTTAAAGAGAGTCGATTAAAGACACTAGACAACACTTACTTTTCAATTTTTCCGGAACTAGTTTCAGAGGCTTTGCCTCTATCATCGGCCGGCTCTCGACTGATTCTCGTTGGTGTAGCTGACGATACCTTGTCACAGGTCTCCTCTGGTGGCGGCTCAAGGAACTTGCTGAACAAATCCTTCTGGGGGATGTCGAAATTGAATACTTTGTTCCTATTTTTTGAAATGAAGATTTGTTCCCATGTGGATAGTTCTTGTTTTCCTGATGTATGTTTCAGTAGTTTTGGTTCTGGATTTATGTTGTGGTTTTTTTCCCAAAAATGTGTGGCAACTGCTGATTTTTCTAATTGTTTATATTTTATGTTTCTAAAGTGTTCCTTTGCTCTTGTTTCTAAATTTCTTTTTGTTTTTCCAATATAAATTTGACTACAGTCATTGCATTCAATTTGATATATACCAGATTTTTTGTTTGATGGAATGGCATCTTTGATGTTTGAGCAAATTAGGTTTTTTAAGGAGAAATGGTTGACTGGTGCTAGTTGAATATTTTGTTTTTTGAAGACTTTTTTGAATTTATCATAGGCCCATGGATGGTAAGTGAATTTTTTGAAAATCATATTAGTTTCTGTAGATGAGAGAGTTGTGGTTTCCTTTAGTAGCTTCTTCTTTTTCTGAAATTTCAGACTACATTGAACTAACCAAATTATGCATAGAACAAAATTTCTTCCAGTTTCAAACAAAATATTATCACCAAACTTCAGGGTTAGCAATGGGCAACCCACTATCACCCTTCCTGGCCGATCTGTACATGAGTGCATTAGAAATAAGGATCAACAAAGGTTTCCCTTGGATGTTCAAACTCTGGCAACGATATGTAGATGACATCTTTGCAATAGTACCAAAAAAACACATCAGTGATGCACTAAAACTTTTAAATATCCAAGAAAAAAGCATCAAATTCACTGTAGAAATAGAAAAAGACGAGCATTTACCATTTTTGGATCTAAAAATAATGAGGAATAAAAACAGACTAAACTTTGGCATTTACAGAAAACCAACACAGACAGACAACTACATAAAAGCTAATGGCTACAACCCAAGATCCCACAAACAGGCAATCTTCAATAGTTTAGCACACAGACTGGTAAACATCCCTCTCACAGCAGAAGAATACAAAACAGAATACAACAAAATAATTGAAATAGCACAAAAAAATAACTTTCCCAAATCATTAGTGGACAAAAAAGTGAGCTTAGCAAAAAAGAAGAAGCTACTAAAGGAAACCACAACTCTCTCATCTACAGAAACTAATATGATTTTCAAAAAATTCACTTACCATCCATGGGCCTATGATAAATTCAAAAAAGTCTTCAAAAAACAAAATATTCAACTAGCACCAGTCAACCATTTCTCCTTAAAAAACCTAATTTGCTCAAACATCAAAGATGCCATTCCATCAAACAAAAAATCTGGTATATATCAAATTGAATGCAATGACTGTAGTCAAATTTATATTGGAAAAACAAAAAGAAATTTAGAAACAAGAGCAAAGGAACACTTTAGAAACATAAAATATAAACAATTAGAAAAATCAGCAGTTGCCACACATTTTTGGGAAAAAAACCACAACATAAATCCAGAACCAAAACTACTGAAACATACATCAGGAAAACAAGAACTATCCACATGGGAACAAATCTTCATTTCAAAAAATAGGAACAAAGTATTCAATTTCGACATCCCCCAGAAGGATTTGTTCAGCAAGTTCCTTGAGCCGCCACCAGAGGAGACCTGTGACAAGGTATCGTCAGCTACACCAACGAGAATCAGTCGAGAGCCGGCCGATGATAGAGGCAAAGCCTCTGAAACTAGTTCCGGAAAAATTTAAAAGTAAGTGTTGTCTAGTGTCTTTAATCGACTCTCTTTAATTTAACTGTTTTCAACACTTCCATGAAAGGATTTACTTATTAATGTTTTCTTAGTAAGTGCCTTGTGTCATCTCCCTGCACCTGGAGTGCACCTGCAATTGATTCCACCCCTGGGGGTTGCAGATTTTAAGTCGTGAATATAGGACTGGTGCCCGCTCAGTATGGCTGTGGTAACATTATAATTAGCAACACAGCATGAAACATGTGGGAAAACGGATGAGCTACAGTAAACCATTGAAATTGGGATGTTAAGCTTTTAAAATCTCTACTCAAAAAAATATTAATGTGCACTTTTTCAAATAAATTGCATCCTTACAAAAGAGCAAAGAACTAATTATTCTAAATTCAATTTAGGTTCCAATTTCAAATATTTATAATTAAAAATCTTTAGATTCTACACAAATAAAAAAACCCTTTCTAAAAATAATTTGAATCATATTGCCAGAAGAACTATTTAAGCATGAACAGTCATTGTGGAATAAGAAATGGTATTGACTTCGTGGGTTCATGAAATTAAAAGTTCAACTCGCAGAAATTTAAAACATTCTTTATTTGCGTAGAAATCACTCACAGTAGCAGTATTACATCACATACACAATCTACCAAGGTCGATGACCACAACAGCGTTCTGATTTCATCTGTTTACAGCACTCCTGTTTCAACATCTATACAGCTCTTTACTCTCCTGTTTACCACTCACGCTCTGTTTTGCGACTGTTCACGACTGACTCCTGGCAAGTCGTCTCTTCCTTAAATACCTCATCTGATACTTCCAGAACAATCAAGAAACCGATGATCTCTATCAACCAAGATGTCACCAGAAATTTCCATTTATCTCAGTTTGTTTCGGCAGACCTTTACCTGTGTGCTATCTTTATCAGTTCCTTTGTGTAAACAAGCTGCGTTATCGCTCTGCGCGAACCGTTTATGCGTGTCGCTGTGACACTGCTCCCTCCTCAAGGCTGGTTATCCCAAACAGCACCATTCTAGCGGGCCAGATGATCCAGGTGTACCACAAACATTTCCCTCAGGGCACCTTCTGGATGCGGTAGACCACGTCGCTAATCCTCTTCACCCGATACAGTGCTTGCCATGGCTGTTGAAGTTTCGGGCATCGTCTCTTGGTCCAGGTGGGGCACTACAACCAGACGAGGTCACCTTGCTGGAACCCTTGGTTGTTGGCTTGCCTGTCGTATTGGGTCTTCATGCAGTCGCTCACCTTCTGGATGTTCTGACGAGTCATCTCATGCATATCGTGGAGATGGTCCACCAGGTTCTCCACATACTCGGTTGCTGGTTGTTTTGCATCCGGGGGCTTCCAAAAGCCAGATCACAGGGGATGCGTAACTCTCGGCCGAACATTAAGCTGGCTGGCGTCATCCCAGTGGTGTCGTGTGTAGACGAGCGGTAGGTCAGCAAGAACAGTGGCACCTTGACATCCCAGTCTCGCTGATGGCTGGCCACGACTTTCCTCAGGTGTTCTTCTAAGGTCTTGACGTAATTCTCCACCATGCCGTCCGACTGTGGATGTAGCGGTGTTGTGCAAGTCTAATCCATGTTTCACATAAGTTTGCCCCGTATCTCTTAACGGTCACGTGACCTAATAACCTGTCATTAGAGCACTGCAAAGTGTCTTCTTCAGCTGTTCTGCGGTCAGGTGTTCGGCCGCCTTCTCAGTAAGCCTTCCAGCCGCGGCTCCAGATGTTGCGTTGGCACCGGCTCCTGTGTCTTGTCGATTGCTGTCACGATGACCACGGGCTCGCACGTCCCCAGCACCGTTCCGACCTGGATGTCGTGATCAGTGTCCACCAGGTTGAGCAGCCTCATTGGCACTTCCTCTCAGTACGGCAATAATGTCCTGGCTACACAGAGTCCATGCACGGGCGTCTTCTGGTCCAGCATCATGTTCTTCGTTCGCTGTCCTTCTAGTTGCGCCGTCACCACCACCTACTTTCTCGCGGAGACAACCATGTCTTCCTTCGAGATGATCCTGCAGATTCCACGGCATTCTTCAGGTTGCTGGAGCATTACCTCTTCTCCATTGAGCCGCAGGACTTTCTTGTCGATGTCGACCGTCGCCTCGTGGCCCCTGAGAGCATCCAATCCCAGTATCACCTCAGCCACCTTCGCGACCAACACGCGAACACGCTTTTTCTTTAAAGAATTCTTGTTCATATCCCTCAGTAATAAGCACTGAAATATACTGAAAATGCATGCTGTTATATAATACATGAACTATAAAAGGGCACTTCAGTCCTCCCATCAGTTACCCTTAAATGAGCACTTCAGAATTTTAAATATCAAATTTTATTCTGTGTTCATAGCATTATTTTTTCCTACAGCATTTCTGTTAAATTTCTCACTGAATGTAGAACTACATCATCTGGATTTCTGGATGTTAAAGATTTCATCATAACAGTTTGCATTGTTTTTTTAGACTCTTGTGTTTGAAAGACTACCCCTTTTATAAGAAATTGCAAGCTTTACATACATTTTATCTACCAACGAATATACTTATTTTCTTGCGATGAATGAGCATTTTCACCTTCTCTGATATTTTAAATGCGCTGATTTCAAATAATCATGTCAGAGCTTGACAGTTGTCTTACATAAACAGGATGCAGAAAGTGCATTGAAATTAGGATTTGTCTGTAAGCTGCGGGGTGAGAAACATTTACTGAGTGCATGCCCATAATAGGGCACCCGTTGCCTGTTTAAATGACTTGATTAACCTGTTTTACTAGCTATTCTAGGAATTTAGTTTTGAGATATTCTGCAGAATTATTATCCATTTCCTCTTAACTTTCTTTCAAAATATGGCAGTCTGAAGTGAGCCATATGAGCCATATGGACCATACATCCATTTATTTATCGAGAACCCATTTGAACTGATTGCCTGTTACAATTTTATACTGTAGAACCTGAATAACAAAATTGAAGTTAATTTTCAATGCTGCTGCAGGTTTAGAAATTTCTTCATATAATTTTCAACAAAAAAAATCAGTTTTCTTTTATGATTAGTGTTGAGAAATATATGCACTAAAAATTGCCAAATATACATAAACAATCAAAATATGGAGTATCAAATTTCGGTGATGATAAAGGTCAATAATTAAAAGCTATTCATTTACAGTATGTCTCTACACATTTATTGCAACTGCAGCAGTATTGACTAATGTCTGAAATATTTTAATCTATTTCTCCCCTCAGCAAAAACTTACTTATAGAGAGAAAAGGCTTTCTACACATCACAAGAAGTAAGGAAGCAAAACTTAAAAGTTGACCAATGACGGATCAGTTTCTACATTAGCACAGTTCCCCATGCAGTACTTTATTAATTTCTCTTACTGAAAAATTCAATGCCATATCCGTGATTTGAACCACAGATCTCCTGGTTTCCCTTTGGTTGCTCTAACCACTGAGCTATCATGGCAACATGCCAGCATGACATTAAATTCTCCAACTGACTCGTATTTTTTCCAGTAAACCAGCATTTTCTAAACATTTATACAGAAACTGCAAAACAGTAAGACACAAACAGGACAGTGCACTGCACAAACAGAAGCAAAACAGCTAACACCTTGACAGCTGTGCAACTGTTAAATAGAAAATATGCTTAGAGATGCAACTTTAAAACACATTGCCCGCCTCGATAGTGTAGAAGGTAGCATGTCCACCTCCCTTTTGAGGTTCCAAGTTCTAATCTCAGTCAGGGTGACATTTTTCCAGGTTTTCCCTTATCGTGAAAGATGAATGTCTGGTAGCTCTAAGCTCTAAGGACCTTGGACCCCATTTGAACATCATTCCATTTATCTTCCGATATGAATTAGCACTACAGGATGGAATTTAAAATTATATATATATATATATATATATATATATATATATATATATATAGCTTTCTAGTCCTTATCCTTGATCAGTGCAAAGAAAAGAAAGAGTAGTATTTATGCTGTAGTTATCTCTTTTCTATGACAACAGGTGTAGGTTTAAATAGCACTGTGCACTGGTTTAAATAGCATTCTTTGCACTGAGCTATGATTCAAAGATTTAATGTATTGTGACTTCGTGGATTGGTAGAATCAAAGTCTTGTTTGCAGAAATTTAAAACTCTTTATTGCAGTAAACAGAAGCTTTGTTCAACCCTGGCAGCAGCAAAATGACGTGACATACAAACAGCAGTCTTCAAGGTAATCTAGTTTGCCCGCCACACGTAAACAAAAGAATTTGCTGTGATACAGTTCAAATGTCCACACACTCACAATTACTGCATAACTCAACTAACAACTCAACTAGCAATTGACTGACTACTCGAATACTTTGCAGGCTTTTTATACCTCCAGTCATTGTTCCAGAATGCAGTAGATTGCTCGAGAAAGATCACGGCAGCGAGAGAAAGTTCCAGCTCTCTGTTTCTTTCTCTCTCTCGGCAAGCTTCTAGCTCTATGTACCACTATTTGTCTCTTTCTTTCCCGCCCGCGCACCACTCTGTCTCTTTCTTTTCTGCGCATGTGCCCGGCACTGGCTTGTCGCAGCTCCTACACACAAAAAAATGTGATCAGTGACAGTATCAATGAGATGGAATAGAAACTGCCTTTTCCAAAAATGTTAAGAAGCAAGAAGAAAGAACACAAGCATGTATCCTCTAGTTGTCTCTTTCTTTACAATGACGGGAGTAGATATAAAGCTCTTTGCATTGATACTTTGCATTTAGTAATGTAGAAAAGAAACTAGCTTTTTCCGAGAATGTTAAGAAACAAAATAAAGTTTACCCTCAAATTTCCTTTCTCTTTATAATTACAAGAACAGGGTTGGAGCACTTAAAAAGCTTTTCGCAAGGAAATCGTAATAGTTCCAAGTATCGGGTTGTCTCATAAATTTGTTCGATTATTGTTACGTGTTTACAACTAAGAACTCCTGAGAACACTACATGCCCCCATTACTTTTGCGTCAAAGAAGTTACCTAACAATATGGGGTTTGTGTACAAATACAATAATTGAAAAGAATGCTATGAACACAAACCACAGCGACCTCACGGCCAAAGGTAAATAGGTCAACTTATGTAAGAATTGATAACAAACTTCAGTATGAGTTTGTGGATGCAACAGTGTGGAGTTGTAACTTGTGAATGTTAATATGGAAGGCAAGAAGGAACATTTTCAACATTTAATGCTGTTTTATTACCATAAAGGTAAAACCGCCTCACACACTCAACGGAAAATTTGTGCTGTTTACGGGGAAGATGCAGTGACGAATCGGGCATGTCAAAAATGGTTTACTCGATTTCGAGCTGGGAACTTCTCTGTGAAAGACAAACCTCATTCTGGACGACCTGTGGTTACGGATGAGGAAAGGATAAAGGGCATGATTACGAACAACTCCAGAATAACAACTCGGGAGGTAGGTCTGGAGCTAAGCTATTTACTCGTGCAACTGTAGCCAGGCACCTAAAGAAACTTGGTTACGTAAATCCTCGGGATGTATGGGTTCCGCACAAACTGAGTGAACAAAATTTAGTTCAGCGCATTTCCATCTGTGACGCATTGATAAGACGTAATGAAACTGACCCTTTTCTGAAACAGCTGGTTACAGGAGACGAAAAGTGGATTGTGTACAACATCCAAAAGAGAAATTCATGGCGTAAGAAAGGTTAACCACCACTCTCAATTCCTAAACCAGGGCTTCATCCTGAGAAGATTCTGCTGTGCATTTCGTGGGATTGGAAAGGAATTATTTATTACGAATTTCTTCCTACTGGAGAGACAATCAATTCAGAGAAATACTGTTCTCAGTTGGATCGCCTGAAGGTTGCCCTAGGAGAGAAAAGGCCAGAATTACCATCTAATAGTGGAGTCGTCTTTCATCAAGACAATGCCAAACCACACACTTCTATGGTAACTCGTCAGAAATTATGGGATTTCGACTGGGATGTGTTACCTCACCCGCCTTATTCTCCAGACATTGCCCCATCCGACTATCATTTATTCTGATCCCTGCAAAACTTCCTTAATGGCATACGTCTTACTTCCTTGGAGGGTTGCAGACTTGCCATAGAAGAGTTTGTCAACCTGAAAAGTGCAAAATTTTGGAAAAATGGAATTGATAAGCTTCCTGAGAATTGGAGATATGTTGTTGATAATAATGGTGCATACTGCACAAAATAAAGTTTGTTTTGAAAAGTTCATTGCCTTGTTTACTTTTGATGACCTTGCATATGTAAACAGATTACCCCTAGATAATTAGGCAACTTTGTTGCCGTAGTTGTGATGTGGGCATAAAGTGCAGGCATTCTTTGTCGTAAACACTCAACAAGAATCGAACAAATTTATGAGACAACCCGATACAATACATTATAGAAGTTTGAAGAAAGAGATACTTCTTATTCCCGCTTAGTGGTGTGTGAGGAGTGCCAACATAATCAATCTGTATGAAATACTATTCGTGCTAAGACAAAAATTCAGATTTTGCCAAAATTGATTCATGTGAAAGGTAGAGAATAATGTATCTAACATAACCATGAAAACCCCATATTTTTAGTTCAAATAGTTTTTCTAATACAAATAAATAAATCACTATTACCTATATTATAACAATAAATCATGACGTAAGCACTGTATGAATATCATTATTGATTGGTATGTATGTGTGTATGTATATTTGTAATTACTCAGAACTGAAATGTAAATGTTTGACATGACGTGATAAAAGAATTACTTTGAATAAGCCAATTCGAGCGAGAGAAAACAAATTTCCTGCTGCCCTTGCAGATCGTGTCTGGTCACATATCTTTGTTTATGAATGGTTCATAATCTCTATTTACTCTAGAGAGTTCAAAGTGGTTGGTGTGTATGTATGTACATATACTTTTAATTACTCAGAACTGAAATTTAAACTACTGACATGACGTGATAAAAAAATTACTGTGAATAAGTCAAGGTGTTAAATTCGAGAAAGAGCAAACACTTCATTTCCTGTTAGCCTGTGGAATGCTGTATGCTTATGTTTGAGTGAATGCTGGACAAGAAGTGTTCAGTGGAGAGTTCAGATCAATATCATTCAGTTTTTCTTTGCACAACGGTAGAGTAAGAGTTAAATAGTGCAATGGCTTCTTGCGGTGAATTTAGTGGCGAGTCAGAAAGGCAGGTATTTTGAAGTATTATTTTTAAGGTGTACACGTTCTTCAAAAACTTTTCGGAAACAGAAACTAAAAGTGAATTATTGCAAAGTCTACTTCTGTTTAAAAACACGGAAAAAGTGTATCAGCTGGATCAACTTGCAATTGAAATGGAACATGAGGTAATACGCCTCCCACCTTATCACTGCCAATATAATCCAATTGAGTTGGTGTGGGCTCAAATAATAATGGGGGTTGCAATCAGAAATAATACTTTTAAACTGACGGACGTTGAACGACTTGTTCACAAAGAAATTGATAACGTACCACAACAGGACAGAAAAACTGTGTAAGGCATGAAAAAACCTTCAAGAAAACAGTTTTAAGAAATAAATAGCACGTAACGAGATTTTGGAACCTATAATCATAAATTTGCAAGACTAAGACGATGAAGACAGTGACACTGACGAATTGTCTCTTAACAGAAGTGACATTGACAGTGATGTGGATGAGCCACTGGCAGTTCCACTGGAATAGAAAAACAGGTAATTCATAAACTATAATTATAGTTATAGTATTTAAAAGTAAACATAATTTGCAAAAATGCTTTTTCCAGTTTTGATTTTGGCAACTGCATCATTGTAAAAGTTTGTAAAATATAATTTGCTTACCCTTACGTCTGCGCCAAGGAGACCTGCATGTTGTATGAGTGTGAGAGAGAGGAAAATATAGAAGGATAATTATTGTCATTATATTATATAATTATTAATATTATCAGTTGGTCAGAGGAAGAGAAGAAGTCCTTGTTTTCTCTAGTTCAAAAAAGAATGAACATCATAGAAAATAATTCCATGTCGACGAATACAAATATGAGAAACGAGGATGCATGGAGGGAAATTTATAATGAGTTTGCTGATAATGCGGCTTACTGATGCCCGGTTAATATCGTGCAGGTGTGCTGTGTTGTCTTGATATCCTCTTGCATAATACCGAAGTACTGTTACGATTTGAGTATCAATTGAGATACTCAGGCCTCGGTTATCATCCCTAATGTACAGGTTAGGACATATCATTTCTGTCAGCTTTCAGGCGTTCGCTTTACTGAACCTGTATTTGCTTTTGAAGTTCAGGTCATCGTACTTTGCAATAATTTCTATTCTTGGTAGATAAGTTCTCCTTCATCGTTTTATTTCACGAATTCTACAGCTACATTCATCACTTCATTGTCATCCATATTGCAAAGATAGTCCGTCTTTAATCTACCCCTTGGAGACGGACCAAAATTTGAGCCGGACCAATATGTTTGGTTCCCGGACCAAGCTGGCTAATCCCAGCTTATACAACAGCTCCACTGTTTGTCCACTGGAAGTAGCAAGTTGGCCCAGACCAAGTCTGACTATGAGTACGGCAGCCTGTGACTAACACATACCCTTTGGTGTCTCCTGTGTGGATTGTTCGGAAATGAAAACGCTGTTGTATTTGTCAACATTTGTTTTATGGATTGACATATAAAGTGGCACCGAACACTTTGAAGGCATTTTGTGCTCAAAACTACATTATTGTACTATGTGATGTTTTCTCGTTTATTTGGTAATTATTTATTGACCCATTGCGAGATGCATGCAGCTTTTTAGTATTCCAACTACACTGGTATGCTGCATTCCTATGGTGCAGGTATCTGTTTACTTGGTACTAAACAAACAAACAGCCTCCTGGCCTGTAAACATCGAGATGGCCTTGATATATAGGTTGTGAAGAATTGTAATAACAAGACGAATGAAAAAAAGAGGATTCATATATTTCTATGTCTTAGAATACACTTGGATTAGCATAGGCCACATATTGTGTTGAGCTCATAGTAATTAAAATACAGGGTGTATATAAATATCAGGATTTTAACTCTTTATAATATTTATTACATTAAACTTAGTTATAAATTATATGTCTAATGATAAAGCAACTCAGTTTTGTTTGTTGGCACCAGTGTGCATATGCATGCAATGTTTCTGCCGCAATCTGCTAGACAGTGGTAGTAGCAAAGATGGCGACTAGTAAACAGAAAGCATTTAGTGTTTTGCAGTTTTTAATGACCGAATCTGTAGTTAGTGTGCAATGTGCGTTCCACATTAAGTTTGGTTGTGATCCTCCTAGTGATAATATTCGTAGATGGTATCATCAGTTTGAAGATACCGGCTGCCTTTGTAAAGGGAAGAGCACGGGACGACCAAGAGTAAGTGAAGAAGACTTTTGAGTGAGTGAGAAAGTCGTTCACTCATAGCCCAAAGAAATCAGTCTGGAAGGCTAGTCGTTAATTACAAGTTCCTGTGTCGACTGTTTGGAAAGTTGTAAGAAAATGCTATGGCTACGTCCTTAACGTTTAGTTATTGCAGGCTCTAAAGCCGACAGACCATGTATTACGTGCCAACTTCGCAAACGACATGTTTCATGACGATGACAATTTTATGGATCATGTTGTCTTCAGTGATGAATCGACCTTTCACCTTAGTGGACATGTTAACTCTCATAATGTGCTCATCTGTGACTCAGAAAATCCTCACGAGATGGTACAAGTGCAACGAGATTCCCCTAAAGTGAATGTTTTTTGTGCCGTATCCCGGCGAAAAGTTTGTGGCCTTTCTGTTTTGGTGAACCTACTGTATCTGGCACTTCTTACCTTGATACACTAGAGCAATTGCTCTTCCCTCAGTTGGAAGAAAATGAGCCAGAGAACTTCATTTTCCAGCAAGATGGCGCGCCACCTCACTGGTATAATGAAGTATGCGATTGGTTGAACGTCACTACCCGAGCGCTGGTTAGGCCACAAGGGCCCCAATGATAGGGCTTGCTATGCATGGCCTCCATGTTCTCCTGACCTAACACCATGCAATTTTTACCTTTGGGGCTTCATCAAGGATCATGTGTACGTGCCTCCGCTACCAGCTGACCTCCCTGAATTAAGAAACCAGATTGAAGCAGCTGTTGCTACAATTACTGGATACACACTTACCAACATTTGGGAAGAACTCTGCTATAGACTTAATGTCTGCCGTATGACAAAGGGCAGTTCTTGGTAAAACTGTTTTGAGTTGCTTTTTCTTTTGACATCATTTATAACTAAGTTGAACTTAATAAATATTATAAAAAGTTAAAACCCTGATAGCGAGCCCATTGTTTCGATAAGCGCGGCTGACACAACCGGGCAGATAGTGTAACATGGAGATAAGGGACAGATAATGCCATGCAGAGATAAAAGGTTTGCCAAAACAGATAAAAATAGATAACTAGAAAGTTCTAGTGACATCTTGATTGATAGAGAATATTCCACAACCATCTGGAATCATGAATGGTCATGTATAAAAGAAGCCGTGGCTAGTTTATTGGAGAGTTGTAATGAGAGAGTCGGAAATGGAACTTGAGATTCGTGTGTGTACAGCTGTATTTTGAAAGTGAACTCTTGTGGGTGTGGCAGATACACTTGAAGATTGTATATGTGTATGTTATGTAATGCTGCTACTGTAAGGGTTAATCAAAGTGTGTTTCTGCGGAAATAAAGAGCATTTTGAATTTCTCCAACTTGGACTTTTAATTCTATGAACCCACAAAGTCACAATATTCTTTCAGCATCAATTCAACATTGATAATTACATTGTAAATTATGAACTAGCCTCTTTTCTCTCTTTTTAAAGTATTTCTTTATTTTCAGGAAAACCATGTGAAAGAAGTGTATGTCTCTCATGTTACACCAACTGGAGATGTATATGTACACTTAGAAACACTTGTTCATTTGGAGTCCTTGATGGAAAACCTTTTGGAAAATAATATTGATATAATCAACACAGCAAATATTAGCAGTCCAGATCCATCACAGATATATCTTGCCCCTTATTCGTTGGATTTAAGTTTATACAGAGCTTCAGTAACGAAAATGTTGGACAATAATAAGGTAAGCACCCATACTTTTAGAAAAAGAAATATATTCCTGACTTTCAGAGCCTTTATTATTTGTATATAAAAAAATTGAGCTCTTAATGCCGTATGTTATACAGTTATACTATTTCAGCATAAATCATACCAACATCTTTAATTCCTGCTATTGTGTCATTGTCAACAGGTGGAGGTATTCTTTGTTGATTACGGAAACTCAGAGGTGGTAGATGTATCGTCTCTTATTCCACTCAATGTGCTTAAAAAGTCTTTGGCACAATTCCCACATCAGGTATGTTTCTTTGTATACATTTTTTCCCTTTTTTATTCCACTGTTAAAGCCACTTTTAAATACAAGTAATTATTGAAATATATGATTATTTTTTTAATGTAGTGTATTCAATGTATATAAACAGTATATAAACAGTTCTTTTCATTTCATTTCAGTTCTTTTCATTTGTTGCCCAATTTAATGGCTGTTCATTGAAATTGCAAGCTTACAGTATTAAAGCAAGAGAAAAAACAAAGTTGGTGTAAATGCTAACATGTACCTTAAGTGCTCAACAAATGTATGTACATTAGTAGCAAATTCATTTATATTTTGATGTGTGTAATTCATATTATCCAGGCGCTGAAGGTACATCTGCACAACGTGACTTCTATGTTCAGCATAAAAATGGCAGACAGACTAAGACAACTGGTGCCAATGGGCTTACCTGTGCTCATGAAGATGGTGCATTCTAAAGGACCTACTGGAGTTCCAGTGGTGGAACTTTTCAAACGAATCCAACCTGACAACATTCTAGCTTCAATTAACAACACTTTAGCACTTGACCCAGAACTAACATTGTAAGTAAATGAAATTCTCTAATTGTTATTAATTTAATTCAATTTATTGATCATTCATTAGGTAAATGCACAATTTACAGTAGACTTGGTCACTAACAGCTAACTATGTGCATTATTTCTAAAATTTTGTTCATATTTTATTTTTGTCCAGCTCTTAAAATTCATACATATATTATTTCTGACGTAATGTAGTGCATGTGCTTCTTTGCTCAGAGCGGAAGTTGCTTGCGCTGGCCTGTAGCCTGCTGCAAACAAACTGATATTAGCTCGGCATATTCTAGCTTCAGTGTACATTTTCCCAATAAAAAAAATAAATAAGTAAATAAAAAAAAAATTGCAATATTCCTCCGAAGGGCATTTTGAGACAGAAACCGCAGTTGGGGGAGGAAAAACTACATTAACTAAAGAATGTGTCAACATAAACTAAACGAGCAAGAAAAGGGCGTCGAGGAAGAAAAAACTCCCCTAAGGAATCTGAGAAGAAGTCTGAATATTTCTTCCCATGACCCAGAAGGTCAAACCAGAGGGACAAAAAAACTGAACTTGCTTAGATATAGGCGGGGTGAGAGTCCAGTAAGAGTAAAAATGAGGAAAACGAACCTCCAATAAAAATGGCTATGTGTCACGTGCAACGGGCGGAATAGTCATGGAAATAGGAAAGGGGCGTGCATAGATAGTCTGCGGTCGGAAAGGATGCTGAGAATCGGGTAAAGGTGCGATTTCATCGTGGATCGTTTCGGGGGAAGGTAACGTTGTAATGAGCAAATTGTTTGGGAACAAAGCTGTGATCTAAATGTCATATAAATAAACTGGTGGGAGAAGTCAAGGAAGCAGAGTGTATTTTCATTTGATCGCTGGACCCTGAAACGGAGTCGCTTGCCCGTACTGACAAACGAGATTTGCTAGTCTGGAGCAAAATCGGTCTTTCGGTGTAGGATCCTTTATATCTACCGATTACCGCCTCACATACTATAACATAATTCACATATGTTTCAGGAATTGCTTTCCATATTGACACATTAAACCGTGTTTTTGCGTGGCATGTAAAGTTGCCATCATCAAGTCGATATGTTGACCTTCAGTAACAAAGAAAACCTGGATATTATTTTAATTTACGATGAATGTCACAGAAATATTTTACGCTGAATGCTACCCGGATCAATGATGTTCTTCACCTCGAACCATTGCCAACATCTGCACAAACTCAGGGAAACAGGAAGCTGGGCTCCCACAAAGCAACACTGTACAAAGATAGCCACTGGAAACAAAAATTGCTGTGCGAGCTGCTATAGCGCACAATCCTGATGTGAGTGTCCGACAGATTGCACAATGTTCTGGAATAAGCCACAGTAGTGTGAGCAGAATTTTGCAAAGGCACTGGTTTCATCCGTTTCATATCTTACTGCACCAGGAACTGTATGAGAATGATTATGAATCCTGCATTTTATTCTGTCATTTTGCATTTCAGCTGTTGCAAGGTAATCAGCATTCCTAAGTAATATGCTATGTATAGACAAAGCTTCATTTACAAATCATGGTCCACTGGATTCACCAAGTTGCTCATCGACAGTGAGTGTCAATGTTTGGTGCGGTATCATTGGTAACCATATTTTAGGTCGCTGTTTTTATCAGGAAACATTAAATGGACAGCAATATAAATCATTTCTGCAGCACACTCTACCCTCTTCATTGAGGATGTGGGATGAGAAAGGCATCTATCAACATTGTTCCAGCATGATGGATGTTCTGCATATTATGCACAAATTTCCAGAGACATTGTGGAGGCGGAGTTTTCAAATAGGTGGATAGGGTGGAGAGGTCCTGTTTGATGACCAGCTCAGTCCCCAGACTTGACAGCCATTAGACTTCTTTCTTTGGGGCACAGTGAAATATAGTGTATCAAGAACCTCCAATGACAATAAAGGATATGCAACATCATATTACTGAAGCAAGTGGGCAATATCTGTAGAAACTGCAATCTGTGCAACACTCTCTTGTTACCAGATTCCAAAAGTGTATTGATGCAAACAGAGGGCACTTCGAACATCTGTTGAAGTGACATGGTTTCAACGGACAAGATGCTACTGGTTATTTGTGGGTGCATTTTCCATGCCAGATGTAATGCACAACAAAGTTTCTGAGGGCTATAGGCTACTAGTAAATGTGTTTAGAAAAGCGGAACCAAGTGTGTTACCACTAATTGTAGCTCTAGTAGTCATTTTGCTAGAATAAACATGTTCCATTTAAAAAAAAAACATAACTTGGTGTTGGAATTGTTATCTTTATGGATTGTTCATACTGTGACTTTGTGGGTTCGTAAAATTAAAAGTCTAGTTTGCAGAAATTCAAAATGCTCTTTATTTCCTTAGAAAGACACTTATACAACTCTGATATCAGCAGAAAGATGTAACAGACACATATGACACCTTCAAGTCTGTCTGCCACACGTCTACACTGCACCATTGACAGCTCTCGTCTGACTCTTCCCAGCTTGCCTCTCTCTCTCTCTTATTTATACACGAGCAGTTGTTTCTCGCAGGTTGGGGAAGTTTCTCGACAGCTCACGAAGCCTCATGGACTAGCTACTTTCGTGAAGTAGCAAGAACACCTTGAAACTGTCTGTCTCTTTCTCCCTCTGTTCTCTCTCTCTGGGCATGGCTTGGGCGCTTTCTATCTCTTTCACTCCCTGCTTCTCTCTCTCAGTGCACGTCTACAATGTCTCCCGACAATACTTTCTCATTTTTTGAGTCCCTGACATAGGTACATTCCTGGCCAACTGGAATTTTCATATTTTGTTTCATTTCGGGGATATTTGAGGTCATGGAGTTAGGTGGGACACCCTATAAGTTACTTCTGTGCTAATATACAGATTAGAACAAGTGCATTGATGGTATACACTTAAAATGAAAGAGTGAAGCTTTACAAATCAATAAATTGTAAATATTAGTGACTAAAATTTAATTTATCTTTTATAATTAGAGATATTTCAGGAGGACTAGTTTTGCAAATCAATTGTTTGCAGTTGATGCATATGATTGATTTGTATAATTAGTGCTGTTGTATAATATATAATTATAAAGTATTAGAAAAGCTTCAGTCACTAATATGTTTTTATTTGTTACTTCATACAAAGGAAGTTCAATCTTGAAGTCATTATGGAACAGTCATCTTTAAACCAAATTTGAGTGCTGATTTTTTATGGCCATCTTGATCTTTCCAAGTTATTTAATATTAATTTTATAACGAGGCCAATTCAAGGCTAATGAACCATGGTCTACTGGGCATTTTCTAATCAGATTTTCGTCCTCAGCTGCAGTGATTTATTCACTGGTGTAGTTGTAGACAAAACTTAAAGTAATTTTTATGTTTTGTTTGAGTATTGGAGTAGTCGCACTTGTTTACACTCACTTTCACGTGTAAATGTCAGAACACAATTGAAATCCAGTAGCTGATGATTGATGAATGCTCTCAAGTCAGTGAAGGCTTTAACTGGCCTAAGCATTAAAATTAAGTGTAATACTAGTGTCAGTGTCTGCTTAACTATTCATAACTGAGTTGATCTGTAATTGCACTCAAGTATCTAAATGTTTTCAAGTGTGAGTAGTAATTTGTGTAAATTATCTGTAAACTTTAGATTGTAAATACGTCATAGATGAATTGTAAATATTGTAAAATACTCTAATGTATTGTCAATGCCTATAATTCTGTATGAATTCCTGTGTCTAATAAACTAAACTAAAAAGCATTTCAGTTGAGTTCTAACATTTATAAGTGAAGGTGAGTAAATAAGTGTGACTGCTTCAATACTCCAACAAATGATGAATACGTCACTTATTGTGCTTCTGTCTTTAAGTTGTAGATTCCAACCTGTATTATACAATCTTTCTCATAATGTCTTAAACCATATGAACACTTAACTCTTTAAGTTTGGAACTTAAAATCCCTTCTTTGCAATATGTTTTCATATTAAGAAACAGGCCACGCCATGGCTCAGTGGTTAGACCACTTGGCTCTCACCAAGGCAGCCCGGGTTCGACCCCAGGCGACCGCAAAGTGAGATTTGTGGTAGACAACACGGCGCTGGGGCGGGTTTTCTCTGGGATCTCCGGTTTCCCCCGCCATCTCATTCCACCGTTGCTCCATCTTCATCTCATGTATCATCAGTGTCATAGCATGCGGTGCCGTATGTAGTAAAAGTGGGCGTTAAACACTACACATTTCATTTCAGATATTAAGAAACAGTTCTGTCTAATTCGTCTTCAAGGGTTCTGGAGCTCTTGATTTGTCATCATTTGCTTTCGGACTTCCCAATAACATTCAGCAATCTGAAGTGATGTCCCAACTATTTTCTGAAGATTGGGGCAGGACATCAGGTGGTCCTTGTTTATTACTGAACATGTGTTTTTGTGTACTATGAAGTGTGGAGAATCTAATAACTTAATATTTTAGTTAATTGATGGAAATTAATCATTTCTCCACACTAGCCATATATAGGCTAAAATATTTGATGGATAGAGTCAACATGAAAAATTCAATGCCATGGCCGGGATTTGAACCACGGATCTCCTGGTTTCCGTCCAGTCGCTCTTAACCTTTGAGCTACCATGGCCAACGTGCAGTCCTGACATTAAATTCTGCAGTTGACTCGTATATTTCCCTGGTAGACCACTAGGGGCTCTCGCATCAGAGATAACACCGTTTGTGGCAACTTACTATTGTAAGTACTTAATCACTGTTTCATATAACCTTGCCCCGCTGACATGTATCACTCCGCGTCCAACTACCTTCCCCCTCGTCCTAATTGGCTAATGCTTTCATGCCATAGGTCATAGGCGGTGCCTTTCCGTCACATTTAAACCTGCAGTAAACGTCATAATAATTACCGGGAAGATAAATAAAATCATACAAATAAGGATATGAAGGCATGCAAAAATACAAGTTTATAATGAAATGAGCTAGTTGGAAGTTAATGAAGGAGCAATGTAACTGAAACAAGTTTATAATGAAAGGCCTTCGGTCTTTTCCACTGGGATTTTTTAAACCAGCACACATACCTTTCAAAAATGCTTGTCTTTCAGTCTTAAAAGCCGTGTCACACCATACCTTACTTTACATAGGGAGGACAAAAAGAAACATAGGCACTAGAAAGAAAGAACACTTCAGGCACTTAAGATACAAAAATATTGATAAGTCCGCAATAGCAGCTCATTTCTGGTCTGAAAATCATGAAATTGAAGATAGCACAGAATTACTAAAATACGTACAAAAACATAGTGAACTCGTCATATGGGAGAGGATATACATAGAAAAACGTAAAAGCCAACTAATGAACTTTGAAATCCCACCAGAAGAGAATCCCACATTTAAGTTCATCACTAAATCAACAGATGGCAGCAGCAACCCTAGAATTACCCACACCGCTGGATCAAGCTTTAGTCGCATAAGAGCCGTAGATGCAAACGATGATTTGCGAAACATGTCCTCAAAATAGGTACGAAAGTGAAGCAGATGTGTAATAAATACGACTCATCTAAAAATTAATAAACACTAGGCATGTTTTCTTTAATTCTATTGCTTCACGAATTTAGATGGTACGCCTACGTGTTCAAATTTTAGGTGGTACAGCTTGCCGACCCGTACTGGCCCAGCTATAGCACTGACTAACAGCACACCAAACTCCAACTTTTGGATTCTAATGAGGAATGTCTTGAATGTGATAAGGGTTTTCAGAGGCCCAGTACCGACTGTTACGAGTGTTGAGACGACCACTGAGGTGGAATCACGCCTCATCGGGAAAGAAAAGAAGCTATGGATGATGTAAACCATCATGCACTGATGAAAGAAACCATTCACAATAATGCATTCATGATACTGGGTCACCTTGCTTTAAAGCATGGATACTTGTACACTTATACAGTTTTAGTTTTAATAATTTAGTTGCTTTATGTGTAGAAGACTCTGAAATTCTTACCTGTTGTGCTAATTTGGGGTTGAATTTGGTTGGTAAACGTTCAAAACATGTGCTTATGTCGTTTAACTGGTTCACACTACTTTTGTACATTTGTACTAATGTTTTTGTTTGCTACAGAACCAGTGGTTTCAGATTTACTCGCAATCTCTAGTAGGAAGCATTTCACTAGAGAACATTTCAATAGGTGCGAACACGGCTTGGTGATTCCTATTTATAATAACTTTTACACATGACAATGAATTGTTCTAGATTCAGTCGTTTATTCATGTTGGTGGCTGGTACAATACTGCCAAGTGGAGTGCACAATGCTAGCCCCTGCTCACAATGGCAGCTGGTAGGGGGGGAATCCAGCAACATTGTATGAGAGGTGACTGCCATCTATTTTGTAGGTTACATTGATGATGATTATGATGTTTAAAGCATTTTTGCACAGTGGTAGATGGCATCATTCTTAGTGATGTGTATTAGATTTGGAGCCTGCCTACTCAGTGTGACCAAGCATATCAAACATTGGAGACCTTTATTGCAAATAAGACAACAGCTGCAACAGTCAACATATGCATTCACATATGGGATCCATGATAAGGCTTGGTATGTGCATTAATAATGTCTGTGATTTTACAACTAAAGATGACGTCATTAGAATCTGGACCCTGTTAAACAATAAAACAAGAAAGTGTATTATTAAATCATACAATGAGTTGTCAGAAGAAACTGAGTCATCTGGAGTTTCCAAGATAACTTGAACAGTGTGTTGAATGTTGTTAATGAGAAACCAAATCTGTAGGTTGTTTAATGAATTCTGCTGACAGTGTTCATGTTCGATATTGTGTCATCAGATTTCAACAATAGGAATCAACATATGCAATTTTGCAATAAAATATTATAATTTGTCACAAACTTCACTTATCTTTTTAAGAAAAATGAGAACTCTCCAAAGAATTTAAGAGGCTATTTTCATAAATCCTTATTTGTATCATTTCTGTTTATTCCTATTATTACAGCCGCTATGTGATGGATTATTTTTGTATTTATTAACAGACTGAAAATAAAACAGATTTGTACAGAATCGATTGACTATTTCAAAATTCATTATGTAATTTATATTTTTAAAACTAATTTTCTCTCCCAAATTATTAAGTCCACTGGATCATTTAATTGCTCTAATAATTAAATTTCTGGATTCATTTCATGATAAAATGACCAAAAATGATCTGCCACGGCTTATATAATTTTGTCATTCTCTCTGTACAGGGGAACATCAAGGGATACTGTCAGAAGCAGTGTTGAGGAGAAAAGTCTCCGGGATTCAAAAAGTGGTATGTATCAAAATCTGTTAACTCTGTAAAAATACATTAAGTCAGATGTCTTTGTTGCTTGAAAGAAATTAAAAAACAAGTTTAGATAATTCATATGGTGAGGTGCTATTTAACAATGCTGCAAGTGGTATAGTCACTCCTAGTAAGCTACAATAAATTAACATGCATAGTCATAAAAGTGCCAATAAATTTTATGAGAAACTAAACTATGAACTCATTGAAGATAAAGAAATGTTTGGTAAGTATGGGAGGCCTGCTAAGTGAGCAGTGGAGTGTGAGAATAAAGGAGACATAAGCAGTAATAGCAGCAGAAATTTCAATGTACAGATCAAGGAAGGACTATTCAGGAAAACAAATTTTATAAAAGGGAAATGTTTTGATAAACAGTGTAACAATGGTGGCCATAATTTTAATGTTACTAATTAAGGAGAAATTGAAGAAATTTTGGTCCAGAGGAAATATAAACAATTTTAGAAAACCTAGTGGGGGAGGGGAAAAAACCCATTAAAATGGATGGTATTGAAGAAAGAATACGCAATAATTTGAACAAAATACCTAAGGAAATAAAAGATATTGGAAAAGAAATCCAAAAAGCAGAAGAGAAGTGGAGGAAATAAAATTGAAACTGGAAAAACCTGATGAGAAGAGATGGTGATTCAACTTGGTCCTCATAAGAGTAAATGAAAGAAGAGTCATTTGCCCCCCCCCCTTTTTTTTTTTAATTCACGTCCTTCAACATTAAGTCATATTGGACAATGAATAGAACGGGTGAAATGATTCGTCTTTTAGGATAAGGGAAACCCCCAGAAAAACCTTATCCAGGTAACTCAACCTGTCCAAGATTCGAACTCGAAACCTCTTGAACGTGTGGCAGACATGCTACCATCTACGCTACCAAGGCAGGCATTTGGCCACTGTAAGAAATACTCAGCATATGGAAAACAAGTTAAAGGATAAGAGATAGTTGGAAGTTTATCGCATAGAATGATATGCGGAAAGAAAACCAGTTATTACAGAGCTCGCAATGACTGAAAAGAACTAATAAGCAGTTGAAAGAGCAAAGATGTTAAGGGACAAACTATGTTTATTAACATGGACTTAACACCAGCCCAATAAAACAAAACCTAGTTCAATGATGGAAGCAAGAACAGCAGGCAAATGAGCATATATCAAAAATCTACACTATGGATTGAAGGAGTAAATGCGACTTCTAAGAGAATGTGATGTAGGGTACAGTGGACCAACAGGAGGAAATAAATCTGCTTATATTGAGTTATCCATAGGAAATACATGCAGCCACACAAGTAGAAATAATCCAAAGTCTGATTATAATATACAAGAGAGAAGTGATGAAATATGGCATATGTCGGCAAATGCTACGTCAGAAGTTATTTCATCACTGGATACTTTGAGGCAAATATCTTTATATGCTCAGCAACAACTGATGAAAACTGAAAGATAACATCAGCCTTACAAAAAAGTTGGCAGAGGAGTAAAGAGGTGTATCATCAAGCAAGGAGGAGATAGACTCAGCATGTGTTCTAGCAGAGAAAGGGAAACTGAGCTGGAGACAAAGTATATTTAACAACAGATAAGGAAGAAAAAGAAGAAAAAAGCACTGTAACGTCTCCACATGGATGTTCAGGAACCTTACAACATTTATTTGGAACTGTGGACTATTTGGCAGTGATAGAAAAGATGAAGATACTGCAATAAAAAATGGTAACTTTATAGGAAAAAAGAGTGAAGTGTTATCAGGAAGGGAAGGGGAAAAAACATGTCAGGAAGGCTAGGATGTTTTATAAGGAAAAATTTGACTAAATAAAGGAAATGTGGTCTGAGTCTAAAGAACTCCTTGGGTTATAATAGATGATGAAATATTCAATGAAAGTATAATATGATAGGTATAGTATATAATTTTGCAGTTTTCTTACACTACCATAACCAGAATTGTAATATTTTTAAAGCTCAAGATAAGTACATTAAAATAGAGTTTGTGTTACCTGGGGATTTTAATATAAGAATAAGATAAAATTATATACATTTAATGAAGGAATGGGGGGGGGGGGGGATGAGAATATCAGGCATAGTAAGGACAAGGTGGTAGAGAGAGGAAGTGAACATTTTATTAACTTTTGTGAGTTATATGCACAGATATTCTTAGTGGAAAATATTAAGAGGACGAATATAGAGAACTCACTTGAATAACATTAGTTCCATGGCTCATAATTTTAAAGTATCCTATAACTTACTGGTTGTTGTCATTACCCTCTAATAACAGATATAATAAATATAATTAGTACAGATCATCCAAGAGAAATTATAACATAAAAAAGCAATGTTAAATATAAATATAAGGGAAAAAAGTAAGAATAATTTTCAGTATGTTTTGGAATCTGAGATAGGAGAAATATGTCATTATGGTCATTATGGGATAGTAAACAAATAGAAAAGCAAAACCACTTTCTGCACAAAATACAAGAGAGTTACATCCATAAAAAGAGTTGAGACAAGGCTGCAATTTTTTCAACAAATTTTTTTAATTTGTTAACAGATGTATTATAAAAATAATAATCTTTTAAAATAAATAATTTGCAAATTCATATTATAGACTCAGAAATCCAAATTCTGTGGATAGAACTATTATTTTAGTATGATTTTTTAAATTTCTTTTCTTTTCCCAGATATTTGTGCTCCTCTTCCGGCACCTGAAATTCCAGATATTGGCAAATATTTTTCAGTACGTGTCACTATGGCAGCAAACCCAGGAAATTTTACTGTGAGTTGAATGTTATTTACTTTCATTGTTATACGTATTCATTATATATATTATATATATTATATATATACTGACTTGAAATTCACATGTGCAACTGTATTCGATCACAAAATGCATGATGATGGAAGAAGTTGATGATTAGTTTCTCACCTTTGGTGATCTAGTAGAAATCTTTTAGATTCTACGACAGCTCTGGAGCAACGAGTCTTACCTCTGGGCACAGTCTGGGAGCAAAGGAATTTGATACTGATAGGAATTTGATTCTTGGAGAGTTAACAATGATTCTCTTTTAAATATTGTGGGTTTTATTCCACAAAACAATTAGTAAATTCTGCTACAATTTTAAATAATTTAGATGCTGTCCTTTCACAAATAATGGTGGTTGCATTGATAAACTTTATATCTCTTGCACACGCCACTAGTGCAACACAAATGCATTCACAGCTAAATGTTTTCTGCACAATCGCAGAGTGACACAAAAATATGTCTTACTCACAAGACCGTCGTTCGCAGAAAGACGCTAAGTTCTGTGATCATTTTGGGTTCTCTGCACTCTGTTTCCATAACAACTAAATTATTTCTCCCTTATTGGTCCACATCACCACATTACATAATTGCGTTCTTGCAATTACCAATATTATGTAACATTTAACTTGCCTTGTATCATTTCATAGCCTACCCAATTTCACATTTCTATTTTTGTACAAATTACTTTTTCCAGAACAATTCAGAATAAATTCTTAAAATTTAAAAAGCATGAAAAAATTATTGCAAAGGCCTCTATTCAGAATTTAGGGATGAATTTTCCTTGAAATAATAAAATTACTAATTGTCCATCAGTTCTGAATATAGCCCCTATGTGATAAATATCAACAATAACAATGATGAATATAATTAACAATGAATACAATAGAGAAAATTTAGCAACAATGAACAAAATTGTGAACTTAAGAATGAACATTTAATTAAATAATTGATCTTTTAACTGTAGAATATTTATACAATTAACTTTATAAGATGTTAACTCATTTAAAAAAATATTAACATATTTACAGCTACTACGAAAGAGTTTTCATGTTTGTCATATGGGGTGATTCACCCACCTGGTTAGTCTTTCAAATTGTCCTGTGTCAAAATCATCACTTATGTCGTATGATGTATTTTGCTAAGTTTTGACTGGTTAGCCTCATGATTTGAGTCAGGTTGGTAATCCTAATTCCTAACCTTTTTGCGGGTGCCTTGCCCCCTGTAGAAATCTCTAAATACAATCATCATTGCATCATAATCAGTGATTTTATGTCGTGATTTCAGTTCATTAACCTCTGAGCGTTTTGTGTATATGTTCTGATACTGTTTTGAGATTAAGTTTAGTAAGTATTTGTATCGTCGTATGGAACTAATCAAGTTTGTTTCATGTATCATTTGATATGTGTGGCCAGTGCAGTCTGGATCAGTCATGTGTCCTAGTGTGAACATATTTTGTACATATTTGTTATCATTCATATCAAGATTTTGATTGTTTGCATCTACAAGATTCGTTCTTTTGTAAACATTGGTATTATACTCATTGTTTGGTAAGTAAACATCTGTTTCACTTTTATGTACAGAGCATTTGAAAAGTTTCCAGACTCAAACTTTCAAACATTGTCTCTACGGTATTTGATTGGATCAGTTGGCAAGCTTTGCATGACGGATAATGGTAACCTTGAAGAAGGCCTCTGCGCTATTTTTAAGTCAGTGTACCTTTTGAGTTGCTCTGAGTGACGTACACATTACAGTCAAGGACAATGACTTTTATGTGTGTATAACGTGTTGCTATGCTGGAAGCATATTTTGAGTTCA
Organism: Mantis religiosa; assembly: GCA_030765055.1. Lineage (NCBI taxonomy): Eukaryota > Metazoa > Arthropoda > Insecta > Mantodea > Mantidae > Mantis > Mantis religiosa. Next base: position 52,871,793 of record CM060956.1, read on the forward strand.
GGTCCTGAACTCAATATTATTATTATTATTATTATTATTATTATTATTATTATTATTATTATTATTATTATTATTATTATTATTATAGTTATATTATGTTATTATAGTTTTATTATTATTATTATTATTTATTATTATTCAGCTCAGTTATACATTTTCAAAGGGAGTGCAGCTAAAATATTGTATAAATCACAAAAGTGAGCTATTGGTGAAAAAATAACCTAAAAAGTATAACAGAACTAAATATTAATGAACAAAGTTTAGTGCCTAAAGTGGCATGCACTTGTGAAAATGTAGAAGTAACTTAAATGTAATTAGAACACATGATGCTTAATAATACAAAGTCTATGAGTGTTTTTTTTTTTTTTTTTCCTTTTCTTTTCTCTTTCTGTGCAGTAGGATAATGTTATTTTACTACCCTCCCCTCCCCCTGCCAAATTCCATTAACATGAACCTGAAAGATTGGAGACTGCCAGATGCATTAGCATCTGACAATAGTGTTCATATTAGTTTCACATCAGTAGCTTCAGTTTTTATGCATTATTTATTAATATAAGCATTTAGTATATGCATTGCCTAGATGCACCTCTAATTTATTCATCCTTTTGTTAAATAGGTACAGCCTCTCACCGGATGTGAAAAGTTAGAAGAAATGATGTATCATATGCAAGAGGAATACAATTCAAATAAGTATCAAGCTTTGGATCAGAGTGAAATACAAAAACAAGGACTATATGCAGCTTTGTATACTGATGGGAATTGGTACAGGTAATTGTATTTAATGTTTATTCTTCCTAAAAATAAATTGTTTAAGGCTGGTGCACAGTCACTTAAGAATTGAAAGCAGAATAGGAAGCAAAACAGCATACAGCATTTTGCTTTATAATATTGCAGAAAAAGGAATTGAAATGCATATAGAGTGCTATGTGGAAAGTCCATTATGTGCCTTAGATGTCACTTTGTAACGAATCATAATATTTTTACTTTTTCTTTTCTTTAGATCAAGATGTAACATTCTATCCAGAAATTTGATATCAATATTTTATTAGAAATACACATTTTGACACTCCCTGAATCCAAAAGAAAAGCATTTTTAGCGAAAGGTCCTCGCATGTGTAGCATAGCTCTAGAAACGAATTATTGATTGAATACCGAAGTTCAGCTTCTTATAAGGATGTAACATAAGGGAAATGTTCAAAATAATTTGATTTTTAAAAAAGACCTCTTAACTGTTTTGATTAATAATTGTATGTTTACAACATTTTCATAACAAATATGTATCTTGAATTGTCTTGGAATAGTCTTTCAAGTCCTCTTATTCTTCACAACCTTTGCAAACTGATAAACTGCAAGGAATAGTCAAAATCTTACTACACAAAATTATGAACCTTGCTAAAACACTTGTTTTTTGTCAAATACCTACTTTTGAGAAGTTAATCATTTCAGATATATTGCTTGCTTGGTTTGAATTTTACAATAGTTAAACTTTTCTCAAATGGGAAATAATTTTTTTTTTTTTTTCATCATGCAAAGAGAACAGAATAGCAAAGGCATCACATGGAAACCAGCTCTTAAGATTTGACTTGCTTTTTTTTTTTTTTTTTTTTTTTTTTTTTTTTTTTTTTTTTTCCTTTTTTGTTCTTTTTCTTTCTTCTTTTTTTTCTTTTTATATATATATGTATATTTTTTTCTCTTTTTCTTATATAACCGATTTTTCATTATTTCCGTTTATTGTCTTAGCTATTTTCCTAAATTCATAAATATTCACTATACACATAAACACCCGTGCCCAAGGCGGGACTCGAACCCACGACGCTCTACGCGGCAGAACACTAGAGATATATGCTTTAGCGACCATGGCTACGAGGGCCGGCAAGCTTCAGTCTATTCTGTATTCCCTTGTTATTACCTACAAGGAAGTATGTAATAAAACCATTTCCATAAATCTGTGGGCTTTTTTAACATTGCAACAGATTATTTTCTAAGTACATCTGGAATTGTTTTAAGTTTATTTTGGAGATCCTTCCAATGTTTTTTTTTTTTTTTTTTTTTTTTTTTTTTTTTTTTTTTTTTTTTTTTTTTTTTTTTTTTGCAGAGGAAGTGAGTTATTTATCATGATTGGTTGTGAAGATGCTTTTAATGAATCTTTTAGCTCTTTCATAGGGGATAAGCTTTTTAAGGAATAGTTTATTGAAGAATTGGTTAATAATAATGTGATTGTAACATCAGGACATACGTTTTGTTTTGCTTCTAATTCACCCAACATAATCCAGATTAGCCAATGTTAGTATTTGAGAGCAAATGTATTCTGAATTCACATCCAATACTATCTTCGGTTTCTCCAGTCATACCAAGTGTCAGGCCTTTATTAATAGTGTGCACTTAAAATGTTTTATTATGTTTATTTCTACCCATTTTAGTTCATTATTTTTTGAAAATTTTATTATTAATTTTCCCCCTTAACAATGGCTAGTTTTGAATTGCATATAAACAAACTTGGTGCTTTCATTTGGTGCGGTTATGCTTGGTGATGGTTAGTTTTATGCCACACCATGCGGTAGCACACCTGAAGGAGGATTCTCCCCATCATGAGGTCTTCGCCCCACATGTGCGAGAGATTTCTCGCTTCCCTTGTCGTGGCAACTGGTGTTGAAGCCAATCCTTACCTTGATGTGGGAGCGATGAACCTTTCGTCTAAAAGCCGTGAAGGAGATGTTCTCGAAGATTCCTATTAATCTTCTCTCCGGCAGCTTCGGTGAGCGATAAGATTTGAAATTACCTCAGGCATGGTATCAATACAAAAAGGACTTTACTTTTTTTGTAATCTTAAAATAAATTATTAACACCATTTCAATCTTCTCTTCTTTTTATTTCTCTCGCCATCTTTATGTTTTTTACATGTGCAACTTTTATATTATATTAACTCTCTCCTTTTTTTTTTTATCTATCAATGATGCAACGGCTTTTTATTAAAGTTAATTATTGTCGCATCGCATTTTCTTTGTATATTCTAAACTTTTGATAAACATTCATAAACAGTAAACTTCAATCATTTCTCAAAGTTGCAAGAAGTCTTTCCACCAAAATGCGTCTACTCTCTTCAAGAGTCCAAGCCAGGAAAAAAAAAAAAAAAATAGGAATAAAATCATTGGTTCTTTACTTTGTTTTGTTGCTAAGTTACTGTAATACTCAGTTTTGATTGGTCCTACATCACAACTTGGAATTCCAATGAACCAAAGCATTTGTTGCATCATCTACATGGCCTGCTTGGTTATTAACTTACAATAATATACAAATGGCCAATGAAATGTGTAAAATGGTGCTCAAATGTGGGCTTTATCTTTGATAATAGAAAACTCTCAGATAACACACTGATTACTCCATGTGGACAGAACATCTGTCATTTGTGCTTCCTGCACATTGTATTGGCAGAAGTGATGTATTCATTCATTGGTGCTTAGCACACAACCTGGAGGTACAACAATAACCCTCTCACTCTTACAAGAATAATCAGTGTGTTATCTGAGAGGTATCTATTAACAAAGATAGGTAACTGTTCAAGCAGTGCGACTTTCTCACCCTGACCAAGATTTCAACGTGGGACCTCTTGAGTGCAAGGCAGAAATTCTTATCTCCACATCATAGAGGTGGGTTCCAACCACCATGAATAATTTCTACAGTGAAGAATCTAATTTTCACAATATGGACAATTTTACTAAGTCTGCTCATTCATGGGACTTAGGAAAGCTTTCATAAATTGTGAGAGCATGTACACACACACACACACACACACACACACACACACACACACACACACACACACACACACACACACACACAATATGTATTAACTTTGTTGTTTTCGTTTCTGTTCTTGATTGTGAATCGGACTTAACTCAGCAACTTAAGATCCATTTACTCTTGATCTTGTGGTTAGAAGTTGGAAATAGTGAAATGAAACAATAACTTACACAATTGTTGAACCAGACTTATGACACTAACTTTACTTACCTGAAAGTAACTTACTCATTACTCTTTCACTCAATACGAAGTGAAGTTAGTGTTACAAATCTGGCTGAGGTTTGAGATTACACTTACACTTAAGAGTTATTGAGTCATACTTTAATAAAACTTGAAACTTCACTTATGTCGCTATTAAAAACAGGAATGCTTTTGGGGCCGATCCCAGTACCATTCTCAGCTGATAGGTGACTCTCTACTATTTTCACAGTCGATTGTCATGTGGTTCTCTTGTAATTGGCTGCCTCTTTCAGAAAATTTCCTAAATAAGTTCATGAGACCACACACCACCAGCACAACAAAATTCAAAATATGCAGAATGTTTTTTACAATAATAGTCCTCTCCCATGTTTTTAGTTTTGTTGACAACAGTTTCAGCAATTGAATCTCCTCTGATGTAGTGGTTCTCATTCCAGAAACGAAAAGCAACTGCTGCTGGGTGTTTTTTAGTTGTCAGTATTCTATTAATCTAGTTTTTTTTTTTTTAAATTCCTTTTTGTCAGTCCAATATAAAATTTGTTACAATCTTAACCGCTTCGCCAATGGCCATTTAAACCCTTCAGGGGCTGGAAACGGATAACCAATAAACAGAACAGGACATTTAAATTGTTAAATGCTGTAAAAATGCATCATAAATACAATTCCGTATCTTCCGTATTAAGTTATTTAAACAAAACTGGTTTAAAACTCATTAAGGGCAGTATAGATCTACAGTAACAAGAAAATAGAGACTACATTAATAAATTGTTAAAATTTCACTTCTTTGTTTCACTGTAGCAAAAGCCATTCTTTGTGCCGAACGCGCCTAATATTTGAATCATTTTGTTTTGTGTGTATACGAGCCAATGTATGTATAGCTATGCAAGCGACTTCTCTGGTTCAAGTTTAGTTTATTTATGCTATACCAAGCGATAATATGACGAGATTATGTTGCGTCACACACTCACACACTGGAAAGAAAACTCTGTCAGCATCTGTTATTACAGTGTTTCTCAACCAAGGTTTCTGGTAGCCTTATGCAGCTGTTTTCGCTCTATATTTTAGTTATTTATAACCTCTTTGTGTTCAGAGTGATTTCTTATAGCTATCAAGAGCTAAATGAATGGCACATTTGAAATTGTTAAATTTCAATGTTAACCATGACTTATCCCCGTAATGTTGTAAATAAATTAGCTTGGGTATGATGTGTACAGGCTTCTGATATTACTGTAGAAAATCTGGAAGATTTGTTGTACGATTATGAAGGAGATCTTTAGGACATACATAGCAGTGACGTGTGCTGGTCTACAGATGACATGTTAGCTACTCCATTGTTTGGGGAAATGGCGGGTCAAATATGGGTGATGCAGATCAGCTATTACTAGCTATCCCTCTTTACGGAAAACAGTTAAATGGTAAAAAAAAATATATATATATATATTTATACCACTGGATGTAACTATGCACAGTTGTTTAGTAATTTTCAGAGCTGTAAATTCATGCAAGACATTCATCTACCTGTACTTGCGCGTATAAAGAGCTCGTAACCTAATTGAGTATTATAATACTCAGAGGCCTCTTTATACTAGAGGGTAGGAAATTCACCACGACATCACCCCTCATACTTGAGAGAAAACACTTTCCTAAAAGGATACCACCCACAACCAAAAAAGTCGCAACCATTTCGAAAATGTGTAGTGTGTTGCGAAAAAGAAGTTCGCATGGAAACCAATATTATTTGGTGTGAATCTGCAGATGTGCCCTTGGGTGTTTATCTAGTTTTGGAGGTGTACAATTCAAAAAGAAACCTTTAAGGGTACGTTTTCATTCCTTATAGAACTAATTTAAATTTATTGTAAAATAGCAAGATTAAAATAATTTGCGTTAAATGAGCATTAAATGCATGTATGCGCAGGACGTCTATACACGTCCATATCGGTTTGGGGCATTTTAACTTGGACGTCATACGACGTCCATATCGGTGAAAGGGTTAAGTACTATTTGTTTTCTGACATTTATTAATGAGTTCTCACTTTTGTGTTTGACAGTGGATATGCACAAGTTGTTCTCGGGAAGCAAGCCAGGGGAAAAGACGATTAGAAATTGACGTTTCAGGAGTGTGCATCTCTCCCATCATCAGGATATTTATTAAATATTATAACCATGAATGAACCACAGGGTCCCGAGTTCGATTTCTGGCTCTGGGGTTGGTGATTTTAAGTTTGGCCCTATCCATGCCTTCCCTCTGTCTAGCACATGTGAAGTGTCCCCAATGCCCAACATGGTTCGGAGTCAACGGTATAAGCTGTAGGTCCTCTCGCCTCAGTCATCTTCTCTATCACCCTACCATTGGAGGTAATGGACATCGCCCTCTGGTTGCCTCCACCTGAGAAATGGTTCCAGACATCACGTGGTGGGGCGAGGTTACCCTGAAGGCCAAGGTTGCCATATGGGGCATGTTGTAAAATTTATTGTAAAATAGCAATATTAAAATAATTGGCGTTAAATGAGCATTAAATGCATGTATGCACAGGACGTCTATACACGTCCATATCGGTTTGGGGCATTTTAACTTGGACGTCATATGACTTCGATATCGGTGAAAGGGTTAATAATTTATCCTATATGTGCCTAACTTTTATTCTAGTGCCATTGTTTTTTAAAGGATTATTAACAGCTGCTTGAGTCAAATCTGTTTTGTGGTGATAGTTAACTGTCATAATCTTTAAATAGTTGTTCAGTTTAGGAAATACCCAAGTGTAGATTGTAAACTGTTTGATCCCCGTAGGGGAGGTGATCCATCCCCTTCAGCTGCCGTGGTGCAGGTGCTGCGGACCCCTAGTACTTGTGGTACCTCTGACGTTACTAGAGGAACCTTGGGCCAAACATTCGAGCCCCACTCTGATAGAGAGTTGTTCAGATTGGGTTGGACTCGAGGGGGCAGTGGTTCCCGATACCCATGGGAGATCAGGTACGTCTCCGGATGGGGTTGAGGGAAGCCATCAATATTCCCGCGTACTAGCCAGCATAGCTAGTAGAAGGTGTGCTAGATCGCCAGGCAGCCCCACCAAGGTCATATCGGTGGCCTTCCCATTTTGGTGTTGGCGAGCATAAGTGGCGTATCCACTTCCATCCCATCTTGAGTCCACAGAACCAGATGGGGGGGCTTGTTAATCTCTACGTCTTGACCCAGGAAAGAGCCTCGGAGGTGCCGGGCGCCCTTTTGGGATAGCTTGGTAACTCCCTGGTAGAAGGCCCGGCTCCTTGGTCCTATGGGTCCAGGACTAATGGGAGTAGATCCTCTGGCATGAATTGTAAACTCTGGTATTTCTGGTTTTTATCTGTCCTTTGAAGAGTAGTGATCTGTTTTAATTCCTTTTTCTATAGTCCCAATTGATTATTTTCCTGGTTGAATTGTATTAAAACCATTTTTCTGTGCTGTATTTAATATATGTTAAATACAGCACAGATAAATGCTCAATTGAGGACAAACAATGAGATTTCTTAGATTTAATGATTATATGACAAAATGATAATTTAAAATTTGGAATCTAGAGAAAACCTACTCGCACGGGTAATTGCATGAAACATAATAATTCCAATCCTCTTTCACATAAATTAGCAGCTCTTAGAAGCTTGATTTATAGAATTAACAACATACCTCTAGATTCAAAACCATATAGTGAATTTAAATACACCAGGTGAGTCACCTGCCCCTATTTATTTTTTAATTTATGCAATATGCTAAGCAACATACGTGACATATGCTTTTCTTGAATGCCTTCTAATGAATGATTTGCAGAAGTTAGAGGAGGGGTAGAATAACTCAGTGCTTAGGTGTTGTATGGGACAGAAAGCAATCACTATGTATGTTGATTCCAAAAACATTATACCCAGGCACAGAACTGCAGTAGTAGTTTTAGATGAGTTTGCAAACTGTTATTCTTAGCGTACATTTACACACTCCTTTAAACACACCTCTGAAGGCACAACCTATCACATACATCTGTTAACATTGTAACACAAAATGGCAGATCTACACTGTAGGACCAATGGGATTTAAATCTTCAGCCAAGACTTATTCGTTATATAGCCATGTTAAAAAATGATAACTATTAAGTAGATTGTTTTCGCTTCTGCCACAAACACCGCAGTTTTTTGGACATACAGTGATTGTAATGACGGATGCAGTATTCCCCCTCTCCCCACAGTTAAAGCTACCAAACTGAACTCAAAACACTGTATGAAGTTGTAAAATGCGCATAAAGATCCAAGGTGGTGTCTGAGGTCTGCAGTTATTTATTCATATAGGAATTTCTGCTTGCAAAGTAGCATTGGTTAAATGATGATATACAGGTTACTTCACCACTCTGCCATTTCAAGTTGGGTTCAAATTCTCTGTGATAGGCTCAAAAATGTTATTACCTGTTGTTTTACTTGTGGCAGATGTATCTAAATTATAGTTCATAGTTAATGGTCGGTATTGTGCATGATCCATTCAACCAAGTTTTAACATTTCACAAATCCAAAAAGGTTTTAGCTATTTGCGCCTTCGTCAATGCTTGGCATGAAAGAATGCTTCATTATCTAGGTATTCAGTATTTGAAATCTTCCTATGAGACAGGTTTCCTATGCATACAAACGATTAGTATGTTGACATGTTAATCTATGGAGAAACAAGGAGTAATGTATTGTCAGCAAAACTCTATAGTAAACAATCCACATACCAGCTTGAGGGCCTTGGCACAAGATCTGCTTATAAGTCAGTCCTCAGTGATGTGCATATTTCACCATAATAAATTTCATTTGTACCATCTACAACTACACCAGGCTCTCCACAGACATGACTTTCAAACACGAGTGATCTATGCACAGTGGCTACAGCAGCAAGAGCAAATAGATGCAGATATTTTAGAAAGTGTTCTCTTTAGTGATTAAGCCACATTTTACAATAGTGGAGCTGTAATTTCTGGAATAAGAGTATCATTAATGAGGACAAAAATGTGGTTCCAGCAGGCTAGAGCTCCACCACACTGGTTACTGATTTAGAGGAATCACTTACATGGGACATATCTGCAAAAATAGATTGGTCATGGGGGGCCCCATTGTTTGGCCCACTAGGTGACCTTATCTCACTACACGAGATTATTTTTTTTTAAGCAAAAATTTGGCCGCTTAAAGCAAGGGTTTATCCTCAAGAACCACAAAGCTTAAATCTATGGTCACCGCATGTTAAGGTCCCTACGGCAATGTACCCAAATGTGCATTAATGAAGGGGGTCATCGTTTTGAACATTTATTTCATTGATGAAATCCACACTCTTGACAATTTATTTTTCTGTTTAATTGAGAACTTAGCATGTTCACAACTCTTTTGTCAGTACAAATGAAACATAAGATATAAGCATGAAACAAAAACTACTAGATTTAATGTCATCGATGCTCCTAAAAAATGAAAGTTATCTTTTTTATTATTTTTTTTTTAAGGTGTGGCCCCGCCTCTGCCACACCTGGTGACGATCATCCAAAAGGGATCTACGTCGCCTCCCCTACCATGCACTAAGCTACACTAAAGTGATGGGTAGGACAAGTGGTAGGTGGTGTCCGGTACCGCCGAAGCAACCTGGATGTTAGTGGGTGATTACTAAAAGGACGCCTGCATGCAAGAGAGCATACGAGCAGAGTGGGGAAATAGGTACTGGCCATGACCTAGGCCCTGGCCAGGGACCTATTGTTAGTGGTGGTTATTCATGCTCATGCAGAGGAGCAAGGTTTAGGTATCTTGCTAAGTGTAATCTGTGGTACCGTACCTTAATTGAGGCTTCAGCTGGAGAGGGCGCTGAGTCTTATAATCTCTTCGACATCCGCCGATGGTCCTGAAAAATAAACCTAGGAGTGGAGGGGAGAGAGGAATGTACATGGGGGGATACTATACACTTTATTTACATTTATTTTACATACATAATCTCGTATATTTACACTGATTTAACTACAGTAATTTTTTTTTTTCCGGTTATAATTATTTCAACCTTCTTTTTTTCTTTTTTAAATATTATTACTTTTTTTTTGTATCATTTATTTTATTTTCCTTATTCTTGAACACATAGTTTCCCTTAACTATACACTACTATATTACTGCTGCCGGTCTGGTCCTTTGTCGTTGGCTGAGTCGTCATCACTTGGGGTTGTCCGTCACCCCGGGCTGCCCAGGGCAGGGAGTGAGCATCCGCCCTGGGTCTTGCGGACAGCTGTATGTGTCTATGGTGGAACTAGGTAGTGAAGGTAGTTGATTATGTCTTGCGTATCAAGTTATGAAAGCTAACTATGTAACACTATTTATAACCCCAGATACACTACAGATTATAAGGTTTAGAAAGTTAAACATGATCTCTAATTATGGGATTGTACTTCCTGTGTCTTTGTCTTACAAGAGAACCAGTAGCAGTAATAAATAAATTAGTAACTAAAATACAAACGATGTCTAGGACAAACTGGGAAAAAACAAAACAATGTAACATTACACAAATAAAAATATTTGCCACTTAGGCTTCACTGTAATATTTATTGCTTCACTGTAGCTAGCTTCATTTTCTACGTAATGTAACATTGTTTTGGACCTAACCTTTGCATTACCACTCCAGCTGTCTGCCTCGGTAATGTAGATGGTAGCATGTCTGCCTCACGTTCAAGAGGTCCCAAATTCAAATCTCAGTCAGGGTGGGTTACCTGGATAAGGTTTTTTCCAAGGTTTTCCCTTATCCTGAAGGACGAATATTGGGTAACTCTAAGCCCATGGACCCAGGGCTCCTTTGAGCATAATTTCACCCATTACATTCATCATCCGATATGACTTAATGTTGGAGGACGTAAATTACACAAAAGAAAAAACGTAGATGGTAACATGTCTGCCTCACGTTCAAGAGGTCCCAAATTCAAATCTTGGTCTGGGTGGGTTACCTGAATAAGGTTTTTTTCCGAGGTTTCCCCTTATCCTGAAGGATGAATGTCAGGTAACTCTAAGCCCATGGATCCCAGGCTCATTTGAGCTTAATTTCACCCATTACATTCATCGTCCAATATGACTTAACGTTGGAGGCGTAAATTACACAAAATATAAAATCAGTCCAGCAGCTAACCCCCTCAACCAGCAGTCACATATTCCATGTTACTCTTAGGAAAAAATTTGTTTATCAAATATGTAAAATATGAAGCTATTAACAGTGAAGCAAATAAATATATACAAATATAATAATTTGTAACTAAAAACTTCACTTATAAGAAATGATGACCGTTTTCTTACAAATTGGCAAGTATCGTGATTTCGTAAATACTAGAGACCGGCATTTAGCGCGTCAGGTCTGCTCGACTCACTCGCAGCGACGAGCATGAGACATTCCGTAACCGGGTGATGTCATAATTCACGGCCCGCCCGCTCGGTCTTGAGAAGACCGGGTCACTATAGCAGTGAGTGAGTGACTCGGGTTTACCCGCACCCAGGGATGCTCCGGCTTCTCTTTTCTTGCTCTTTTTTATTTTTTTGCCATTAACCCTTTCACCAATATGGACGTCATATGATGTCCAACTTAAAATGTCCCAAACCGATATGGACGTGTATAGACGCCCTGCGCATACATGCATTTAATGCTCATTTAACGCAAATTATTTTAATCTTCCTATTTTACAATACATTTAAATTAGTTCTATAAGCGATGTAAACGTACCCTTAATGGTTTCTCTTTGAATTGTACATCTCCATACCTGGATAAACACCCAAGAGCACATCTGCAGATTCACACCAAATAATATTGGTTTCCTTGTAAACTTTTTCGCAACACACTAGACATTTTCGAAATGGTTACGACTGTTTTGGTTGTGGGTGGTATCCTTTTAGGGAAGTGTTTTCTCTCAAGTATGAGGGGTGATGTCCTGGTGAATTTCTTACCCCCCAGTATAAAGAGGCCTCTGAGTATTGTAGTACTCAATTAGGTTACATGTAGGTGAATGTCTTGCATGAAATTACAGCTCTGAAAATTACTAAACAATTGTGCATGGTTAAATCCAGTGGTATAAAAATACTTTTTTTACCATTTAACTGTTTTTCGTAAAGAGGGATAGCTAGTAATAGCTGATCCACGTCACCCATATTTGACCCGCCAGTTCCCCCAAACAATGGAATAGCTAACGTGCCATCCTTAGATCACTACACGTCACTGCTACCTACATATATCCTAAACATCTCCTTCATAATCGCACAACAAACCTTCCAGATTTTTTACAGTAATATCAGAAGCTTGTATACATCATACGCAAGCTAATTTTTTGCTACATTACCGGGATAAGCCATGGTTAACATGGAAATTTAACAATTTCAAATGTGCCATTCATTTAGCTCGTGATAGCTATAAGAAATCATTCTGAACACACAGAGAACTAAAATAGTGAGCGAAAACAGCTGCATAAGGCTACCAGAAACCTTGGTTGAGAAACACTGTAATACCAGATGCTGACAGGGAGTTTTCTTTCCAGTGTAACGCAACATAATACTCGTATGATTATCGCTTGATATAGCATAAATAAACTAGAATCTAAAACCTTGAACCGGAGAAGTTGCTTGCGTAGCTATACATACATTCGTTCGTATATACTATATACACAAAACAAAATGATTCAAATATTAGGAGCGCTCGGCGCAAAGAATGGCTTTTGCTACAGTGAAACAAGGTAGTACATTTCAACGATTTATTAATGTAGTCTCTGCTTTTTTGTTACTGTAGATGTATACTTCCTTTAACGGGCTTAAACCAGTTTTTGTTTCGTTTAAATAACTTAATAAATACGGAAGATATGAAATTGTATTTATGATGCATATTTACAGCATTTAACAATTTAAATGTCCTGTTCTGTTTATTTGGTATCCGTTTCCGGCCCCTGAAGGGTTTAAATGGCCATCGGCGAAGCTGTTAAAGAATCAGTAGGTTCATAGAGGAGTTTGAGTATCATACAGTAGGTACGTAAAATAAGAAGCTATTAACAGTGAAGCAAACAAATATATACAAATATAATAAGTTGTAACTTAAAAAACTTCACTTATCTTTTAAGAAATGGTGACCGTATTTCATACAAAATGAATAGGATAATTATTACAGGATTATTGGTATAATTACAGGATTATTCACGAAATCGCGATCCTATTCAATTTGTAAGAAATATCATTTCTTAAAAGATAGGTGAAGATTTTTAAGTTAAAAATTTTTATATTTGTATATATACAGTAGGTACAAATATTGTGTTAGGTCTTTACTTTAGTCATCAATAATAATAATAATAATAATAATAATAATAATAACAATAATAATAATAATAAAGTCTCTGAGTGGAAATAATCACATTAACACTTTGTAAACATTACGTACCATACAACAAAAATGTAAACCTTGGGAATCTTTGAAACATTACATTGTACATAGCAGAACTTTATGTACAAGAACAAAACTGGCACAGGTTTTTAGTTATTCTTTATATAAGAACTAACATTGAAAAGACATACGTTTAATTAGAAGATTTCACCGTCTCCGTGTTTCATGTGATTATTAATGACCAGTAAATCATTGACATTTTCAGACTAAATGTTTGTTCGTCTGTTCGTTATGACAAGTCCTGCTAAACTGAAATTTCTCTCGCAAGCGCTACTTGTTGCAGGTACACACAACACTTCCTTGGCGATTGAGGAGAGCAGTGGGAATGTTTCTGAGTGATCTTTCCACCATTTGAGAATGTCTTCACAGTTTGAGTCACCTGTCGCAAGATACAGTGTTACCTCGTCCACGGAAGAACCTCCTTTCCTCCATTTAGAAAATCTTCCACACTTATGTGGGGAAGCTGCCGTAATTCCTTGTGCAGACGATTCTCGGTACACAGCACATCTCATTCGAGCGTCTGCATAAACTTTCTCCCTCTCTGTTTCATTCACCATTGCTAGGAGTTTGAATGCAGGCCATAAAAATGTTGCCATGTAATGTAGAGGTTGTAGCACAAATTTTTCTTCAATGAATTGTGCAGCACGTAATTTCAGTTGTTTTATTTCCTGAAATAAAAAAACAATGATGTTAAAATTTGATTGAAACAGATGGAAATGAAAATGATTATTTCAGTTTTGTGAGACAATATTTACCTCAGAATCCTCCTTTTGTGGTGAGCAATGATTAATGAGCTCAGATTTCCACAGAAGAACTAATTGCAGGGTCGGCTCATCGGCTTCCAATTTTTCGGAACCCTCTTTGAAGGGATCTAAAAATTCAATCAGTTCCCCTACAAGACTTCTGTCGTAGTTTTCCATTTTACTCTCAGCATTGTGCTGGAGTAATTGATTTATAATATCCTCTTCTTGAGTATACACTGACTTCAAATTTAAGAGGCGGTAATTCCAGCGAACGTCGCACTCTTGTTGCAGGGATTTGGGAAGTTTGTTTACAAGCCCGGTGCATTTCATGTAAGTTGTAGTTTCCTTACACGCCGATATGGAGGACCAGACTCTTGGTAAATGTTCTTTCAGGAAATCTTCTTTGAAGGTATTGCGAAGAACAGTGTTTAATATATGGGCTGCACAAGGAAGCCATTGGTAATTTTTTAGAGCTTTCTTGATATTACTACCTTGATCTGATACAAACTTAATTTTCATCAAGTCTTCTAAAGGTAAACCGATCGACATCATTCTGTTCTCGATTTCCTTTCTCAAATTATCACCTGATTTGTTCTGATCAGGAAATTTTGCAGTCATAAGAACTACAGATTGGAATTTCCAATTTTCCGAAATGTAATGACCCGTGATAGTGGTATAGCTGATTTTCTTGTAATCATCGGACCACATATCCGTAGTGCATGCTAGCAAACATTTTCCTGCTGCCTCGAGAACACAAGGAAGTGTGTCTTGTCATATTCGATCAGCAATTTCATGTACATTACGGGACACAGTGCGTGGATCTGGTAGTACTTTATCAATGTCTATATTTCCGTATTTAGCCCCGATTTGTACAAGATTCTGTGCCATAGTACGAAACCCTTTACCAGCAACAGTTTCGAATGGACGAATGTCACTCGCGCACATGAGTACACAACTCCTTGTGATAATCTCCCGGTCTTGTTTACTAACACTGACTGTAGCAGAAATGGAACGGGGAACCAAACACTTATGTCTAATCAGGCTTGACGTTCCTGAGTTGTGAGAAAGCACTTTATTGCATGTTTTGCACTGTGCAAATCTCAGTTTAATTTTTCCATCCGCTGTGTAAATTTCTTTAAAAGTCTCCCATGCTGAACTCGTACCCGACCTTTCTCTGGTAATATACACACCACTGCTCACTTTCTGTTTAACACTTTCAGCAGACTCCGTTTCCATTTTCAACTTCCGCAATGTAACAGACAACTGAAGTCGATCGAGTCACAGTCGCGCTTGGCTCGGCTCGGTCACTCTAGGACCGCTGTATAGTAAAATGCTAGATAAGCAATGAACCTGCTGCCTTCTTCCCCTCCCAGTTACCCCTCCTTGTATAGTGACTCGCGCTGCCGTATCATCCGAGCACGGGCGTGAGTGATGCAAGAATTGCCGGTCTCTAGTAAATACCTCATTCACGTCATCAGCTTGAAAGTAAACAGAATGGGAAGTGGCTAGTGATGGGCAGAATCGAATGATTTTAAGAATCGATTACACTGTATTCGAATACTTTGAAGAATCGAAACTTTCATTTGAATGCAAGTTCTCAGATGAAATCACTCGGATGACATCACATGCTGCAAATCGAGAACACTGTACTTCAAGAATATGTGAACCAGTAATATATAATGTATTGCCAAAGAAATTCAAGATCTCATTTGAAAGAACCAACTTCCTCAGGGAGAATAAGAAAGCTAGTACCAAGAAAAATCAGCGTAAAAGTCCATGATCATCTCCTCATAGATCATCTTCTGAGGAATCTTCTGGAGAGGACTCAGATTGGTGACTGTTATCTTCACCGATCACAGTTTACAATTGGTTCGAGAGCCTCGAATCGAAATATTCAGTTGGATAATTACAGAGGATCTGGAGCAGGAGGATCCTGTTCTCACTGCCAGAACGATAGTGAAAAAATGGCAGAATAAACCTGCTGATAATGCTAGCCCAACTCCCCAAAAAAGGAACAAATGTATTTGACCACCACTGGGCAGGTAGATTGTTCTGTCATGCCAAGTTATAGAATTTAATATTGAAAACAGGGTTTTCATGCCTTTTGGTATTTTATTAATTGCAATTTATAGCTCCCCACCTAATTGTACTTGTTTATTTTATTGCCATTTTGTTTTGATTTTTTTAAGTTTCAGATTAATTTATCTGTGGCTGTTGCCATGATTTAGTTTTTGAAAGGGCGCTGATGACCAAGCAGTTGAGCACCCTTATATATAAATCATCACCACCACAGCTGGCTTGTAAAGCATGTATAACTCTCCTACCTTATACAAGATGCTGGAAATGTTGACCACCCTTGGCTAAACAAGCATTATATATGGAGAACACAGGATTAAGTTGGACCTCTGTAGTGTTTCCAATTTAATTTCTAATATTGCGGTTTAGTTCATTCCAGTACCTCTCTGTATTTACATTCTGTTTGAACAATATTGGAACGATTATTCATTTAGCACTAAAAAAACCTCAACTCCAACCTTCCAATTATAATGAGGGATTTCTAGAATGTTACATGGATTTTCAGAGACCCAGTATCGTCTGTAATGAATGTTGGTAGAACCACTGAAGTGGAACCACACCTTATCGGTAAAGAACAGAATCTGTGGATCAATTAAACTGCCATTCACTGATGAAAGAAACCATTCACAATATTGCATTTGCGATACTAGGTCACCTTGTTTTAAAGCATAGTCTCTTGTACACTTACATATGGTTTTAGTTTTAATAATTTAGTTGTTCTATGTGCAGAAGACTGAAATACCCACCTGTTGTGCTAATTTTAGGATGTATTTGACTGGTGAATATTGATAACATGCGCCCATGTGTAACTTTTCCTTGTTAACATTTTACATTTTTGCTTTCGTTCTTTGCCACAGAACCAGTAGTTTCAAATTTCTTCAAAATCTTGTGAATTGCAAATTTGGAAGAAGGCACTTTGCCAAGGAATGTTTTAATATACTCTATGCGAACTTTGCTTGGTGATTCCCATTTATGATAACTTTTACACATGATAATGTGTTGCTCTAGAGTCAAGTACTTGTTCATGTTGGAGGCCGATACAATACTACTGAGTGGAGTGCACACTAGTAGCCAACATAATGGCAGCTGGTAGTGGGGTACTCCAGCAAGGTTGCGGGACTCGGTAGCATAGATGGTAGCATGTCTGCCTCATGTTCAAGAGGTCCCGAGTTCGAATCTCAGTCAGGGTGAGTTACCTGGATAAGGTTTTTTCCACGGTTTTCCCTTATCCTTCAAGATTAATGTCGGGTAACTGTAAGCTCTATGGACCCTGGACTCATTTGAGCATCATTTCACCCAATTCATTCACCATCCGATATGACTTAACGTTGGAGGACCAAAAAAAAAAAAAGTCGCGGGAGAAGAGAAATGCTGTGCACTCCATTAGGTTTTAAATGAAGAACCATGTATTTGCTTCATTATGAGAAGTTCCTGTTAAATGCTACTTGAAGGTCTGTTTCATGAAAAATATATGCAGTATGGTAAAACCTTCCCAAAGCTTTATAAGCTATAAAATAAAGGTAATTAATGTAATTAAATACATAGGTAAGCTCTATTATTGTCATGAATTGATTGTTGAACTACAAACCAAAAATGTTTTGCTGTGGTTATCTATTTTAACTTTCAGGTAGCTCATTTTAATTTTATAATAGACTCCCCCCCCTACTTCTGTTTATTTTGTTTGTATTTTACTGGTTCTGTAATTCTTTCAGGATATGTGTACTGGCTCTGATGATGGACAGCACAGTGTCTGTTTACCTCTGTGATTTTGGTGAGCTCTTTGTGCTTACTCCAGACAGATTAAGACCTCTACATAGTCGCTTTAGAAAACTTCCGTGTCAGGCCATTAAGGCTAAACTTGCAGGTAAGTGTAAGTTATTCTTCCTGTGTTTTCATACAGTGGCTTTAAAATTAATTAAAATATAATGGTTCTGAACATAAACTTTAAGTTGCATATATACATTGGCAATTCTTGAGTAACATTTAATTCCCAAAATAGTAGTTTATATCACTTATATGTGGCCTTATGTAAATCTAAATTGTCAGTACTCTTTTACTTCTTAATTCCACTGTATTGAATATTTAATCAAGGTTCAATTTACAGGAGTAAACTTTGCCGAAATGTGACACTGTTCAGAAGTGATACAGTGAACAAAAGAATATCAGGGGGAATAGTTTGACAAATTTAACTTGGCAAAATCATATTAAAGACATACATTACCTATTAATTTATTTTAGAATATACATACTACAGTTGCAAGTTGTCACTCTGCAGCAATAATATAATGTATTCTCCTGTAATAGAAACTTAGTACCAATACAAATTGACATAAAAGTTGATTGATAAGGTTAAAACTGGTTCTGGTTAGAATTTCAACCACAGATCTCGCTGTCTCTGTCCAATTACTTTCCAAATCTTGCCATATACACGGCTAGTGTAGAACAGTTAATTTCCATCAATTAACCTAATAATGGTTGTCCTGCGCTGTGGCATAGCGGGCTAAGGCAGCATGCCTTGGTCCCTCGTCACGGAAAGCGGCCCGGGTTCGATCCCACCCATGTGGTGGGGATTTTAAGTCCCGGTTATAGGACTGGTGCCCACTCAGCATTGTGAGGAAAGTGAGGAGCTTATGCTAGGTAAGCGGCCCTGGTCATGCAAACCAACATTCCAGCTGGGGGATGCTGAGATGCTGCCCACATCTCCTCCCCGTATCAGTTGGATGACCGTCTACCTCTGCCGTGCGTAAATGGGCGTGAGGCCGGCAGTCGGGTTGGTGGGCCTTGGCCCTCTAAGGGCTGTTGCGCCATGGGTTAACCTAATAATGGTTAACTATAAAGCCCAGGGCTTAACTACTTACAATTGCCACAAAAGGTATATGTTTCTGTTTATGAAATCTTTTAAAGCCGAGGGCTTGAATACTTAAAATTGCCACTAAAGGTATGTGTTACTCTAGTTACTCTAGTGACTCACCGGGAGCATGGGGAAGAACCATTTTCAACTATTATCCATGTTTGTGAAATCTTCTAGTGACTCACTGGGAGCATAGGGAAGAACATTTTCCAACTATTATCCATGTTGGTTATTGCATTTTACTTTTGCATTATTTCAAACCTTTCTTTGAGTCATTCATTTCCCTGTTTTTGTTGCAGCAGATTGGTGTCCTAAGGTAATTGAAAAAATATTTTAAGGTAGTATGCTGTAGAACATAATTTTTTCTTTCATTTTAATTTTAGGTATCAAGCCATGCCATTTAGACTGGTCTGTGGAAGATTGTTTATTATTCCAAGAAATGGTGGTAGAACGTGAGTTTTACTCTATCATCAGAGAAGTTAGTGCTGATACTAACAATGTTGGCACTTCTGTGATCAGCTTAATATTAATAGACACATCTGGAGACAAGGACATTAATATAAATGACATGCTAATAGAACTGAAACGAGCTCTGCCTATTTCAAATAAATGTTAATCTAAGGCTGAAAAGGACCGAAGGTGACTATCTTTTATTCCTAGTGTATTTAAAGCTATTTTAAAAAACTATATGCTTAAGTAATATATTGATCTGTAACAAAGAAAATTATCCAAAAGTTTAATTGATGAGTACATTTAAAAGTAGTATTATAAACAGGAGTGCAAAGAATTGGTATGTTTTGCAATATGTCACATTAATCCTTTTACTTATATTTTGTCAATGTATAAATAATATCACTTGTCCAAAGTATAAAAATTGAAAGAAGCATAGAGACAGTGAAGCACAAGTTAAAATCAAAGTGAATCGAGAAGATATTGACACATTGCTTCACTCATGCTGTTTTTCACAGGACATGTTTCAAGAGCTGTTGCACCCATCATCAGCTCAGTCTTCACTAGTGCAAATTGTAGTGATTTCCTCCTCTGTGTCGTCGGTAGATAGCGTGAAGTATTTGTCAAAGATGTCCGGTGGTGGAGTTTTGAAATTCATGAATTTTATGACGATTTTTATTTATGAGGATTTCCCATACAGAAAGATCTTTGGGATGATTAACATGTTTTATTAAAGTTGTCTCCAAGTTAATGTTATGTCTGGTATTCAAAAAATGAAAAGCAACTAGGATAAGGGAAAATCCAGGGAAAAAACCTTATCCAGGTAACTTACCCTGACCGAGATTCGAACTCACTATTTGCAGCTTCCATCTTCGTTATTAATTCGGCCTTCATTTCGTCCATCTTCTCGGTGATGTCATTCGCCATCTTCATTTCTGTTATTTCTGCGGTCAGGCTATTATTTGCCACTTTCATTTCCATCATCTTCTCCAAAATGTTTACCAATGCCACGTCCATCGTTGAATGTTCCACTTCCTGACCAATTATGACTTTGGGTGTTCATAGAATTAAAAGTACAACTTGCAGAAATTCAAATCATTCTTTATTTCCATAGAAATACGCTTTGTACATCTCTAATAACTCACACATGTACGCAATCTTCCAGTCTTGTCTGCACACTGCTCACTAGCACTGCACTCTTCACGGCTTCCTGCCAAGAACTAACTCGCCTCGAACAGAACACTCGCTTATATCCATTAACCATTTGTTCTGGAACATTCCTGGCTCCTCACGGAGGGTTACAGTTTCTCTCGATGCCATCTGTCTCTTTTTACCAGCTCTTTCTGCCAGCTGGTTTTGTCGTATCTTCAACGATGGGGTGACATTATGTAAACTCGCTTATTATTTCATATGATAAATTCAAATTTTAATTTGATTTAAGATGTAGGTTTGCTTTACGGATTCCGGATATAATGTTAAAATACCCAGATCTGAAAAATTACCTCTTCAGTTTTGCAGCATTGTTTTCAGCTGCTAGCCAGCATGTGTTCATTGTGTATTTGCACCTCGCAATCTTATTGACTGTAGCATGGTTTCAAACTATTTTGCAGATGTAGTGATAGTCATTTTAGTTCATTACAGCATCATGGAAGTTTATGAGAGTTTACAAAAAAAAGTTGTTCATTTTTCCTGTATGCGTGAAAGTGTATGTTGTACTAAATAAAATGACAGCAGCGATGGGAAGAACATTACCTCTTTCAAAAGAGAGAGAGAGAAAAGAAAGCTTTGAAAAGCATCTAACACTAAAAACAACAGAAATAGCTAGAAGGCTTCGTATGGCCAGTTCAATTCTTAGTAGTATTCTGAAAAATAGGGTTGTAATTTTGAGTTAAGAAGCAAAATCTGATTTGAAATCAAAAAAACATAAGATTAGACATTCCTGATAGGAGGCAATGGAGTGCTTTAAAATGTTGTTCAATCTTTCTACTTACCTGTAGATGGTAGCTTCATAAAGGAAAGAACATTGATGGTTCCTTTTAAGTTTAAGCTGGTTGGACTTCAAAGAATCAACTAAATAGATGATTTGACATATTCAGTTTAGTATACCTTTAGATTAAAACATACATTTCTGATTGTAATTTAATACTGATATATTTGTCCACCTCACTGTGATAATAGCTTTATATGTACAATTATGAAATAAATATTAAATTTACAAGAACTAGTATGTTCTAGAAACATATGCTAACCCCTATGTAGGATAAACCCCTGTATAAGGTTAAATTTCCTGAATTCCCTAAAAAAACATTACATAAAATAACAAACTATTCAAAAAAGTATATAAGTAATAGCCCACATCTTCTAGTGCTGTACAATAATTCAGCCACTCATTTGCCAGCTGCAAATAAGTGAATGTTCCAATTCAAGTCTATATGCATGTAGTTGATCACCCAGTAATGCACTGAGAGTTTTCAAATTTGATTATTTTGAAACAATTGTGCAGACACGAAGTGTTAAGAGCCATTTACAATTAAAATTAAGCATTAAAATGTAACATAAAACCTAAACATGAACAGCAACAAGTTGCAAGAAAGTGAAGCAGCTGAGTTAATATAGCAGCCTGCAAAGCAATCAGACAGTACACACAACAAAATTATTTCTATGAGTAAGGACTACGGCACAATGGAGCACAAAATTAATATAATTTTGAGCCATACTAGTACTCAGTGCTCCATATATATTGCTAGTGTTTACATAGAATGCACTTGTTAGGACCGTCCTAACATCCTTATATTAGCTGTCAATATTGACTGTCGAATTAGCTAAAGGTTAGCCAACACCAACTCCAATTCTCAGACCATAATACGAGTATCAATTGTAGCAAAAATGGCGCCGCTCGTGGCCCAGCATGTTATGTTATGGTTATGTCCACCGAGTGAAGCATGGTTTTGTTTACTTTGATTGTGTGTTTGCAGAATTAGTGTAATTCACATTAAAGTGGTAACTAGTGACCAACGAGTTAGTTTATAGTGAGTTTTTAACATAACATTAAGTTATAAAGTTTATGTAAATATATAGTAGTGTGAAATATTGTCGAAAGGGTCGTTCTTATTCTGTTCCCGACTGCAAATCTAATTATGGTAGTGAACCTCATACGACAATATTTAAATTTGCTAAAGAAAAATCTTTATGGGATAAGTGGATCAGGAACATACATCGTAAACATTTTGAAGTAAATGGCAAAACTGTAGTTTCTGTTCATTATTTTGAACATACTTTGTGGTTAAGGAAGACATTTTTCCAGCAAATGATGGTAAACCAATTCGTGTCCCTCAAAAAGTAACAAAATTAGCTGATGATGCCTAACCTACGATTTTTAAGAATCAGCCATCCTATCACACAGTAAACCTCAAGCAGAAAAGACGAAATCCTGAAGAACATATGCAAGACATTTTGCCGAGAGTGAAGAGAATGTTAATAATTGGTGTGCACAAGATGTTATTGGCAGTCTTGAGTCCTTAAAAATCGAAGTGGTGAGGAAAGATTTTAACACATTCATAGTCATTATTAATGATGATTAGTTATGTTCTTTTCAATAACATTCAAAATCCCACCTTCACTGATGTTCCTACTCTTAATGTGAGTTTCAAAATACTTCATAACCTAAACTGAGTGTGTTTTGCAATATTATGAACTTACCAGTGAAAAAAATTTAGATGGTTCTTGCAATTTGAGGGAACTGCCACCCTCAAATTTGACAGATGGAGTAAACTGGACAATCTGGTGAGTTCTCTTAAATATTATAGTATAAGCAGTAGGTATGTCCTTACCAGAAAAGGTAACTATGTAAACAATATAAAAGAAACTTTATTACTTGCTACAGATGATGATACAGTCCAGTAACATAAAGTTTGCTTTAGAACAGCTGGAGCTAGCCTGTGCTAGTTGGATTAAATGTTCTCCAGATGTTTTGATAATGGGCTATAAACATTTCATATGCATATCCAGAACTATACAATAAGAAAAACTAATGTATTGACATTACCACATCCTGTGTATCTAAGGCAATTTTTAACAAAGATGTACAAGCACCCCTGGCTTAGAACACTCACACAAAAAAATAATATAAATGAGCCTTTACTTGTCAAAGTGAAGAAGTGTGTGAAAGTGCTGGCAAACATATTTATGAACAATTACACAAAATGTTAAATGAAAAAGAATGTATCTGAACACTTATCCAAGAAAGTGCAAAATAGAGAAACCAGAAGAAAAGCCAGTGATGAACTTCGTGAGGAAGGAGCTCAAACTTAGCAGCAAGTAAATATTTCAGGTTAGCTCTTTCGTTTTCTTTTTCTTTCTTTCTTTCTTTCTTTCTTTTCTTGCGCATGTGTTCTTGATTATACCATTTCTGTTGTGTTCAAGAAAAACTTAACTTTTGTTTCATTTAATCATGTTTTCCTCTATGTTTTTACTGTGCAAAGTGTTAAATGCTTATGAGTTGTCATGCCTTAAAAGTTAAATTTTGATTGGAAGTATAAGGTAGGAAATAGCAGTGGAACGTGTTACTATATGTGATAAACGATTAGGATTTGTCATTGTGCTTTTTATTTATGTTATTACACGTTTTGGTTGAAAGTATAAAGTGATAAATGCTTAAGAGTTATCTTACTGCTTCTTAATATGGAATATATTATGTCCATTGTATATAGTTTCACATTTTGCGTAACCAGAGTCGCTGGGCTTCGATGGGCGCCATCTTGGAATCTGTATTAAGGTCTGAGTATTGAAGTTGGTGTTGGGTTAGCTATGGCAGATGCAAAATTTAATGGCGGTTGAACATTGATCACTAGCAGCAAAACACGACGTAGCTATATGTCAAAGGTTGGGGAGAAGCAATATGCAGTAACAAGATGAAATGAAAACACTTTATCGGGTATTACTGTAGCTGTCAAGTCAAAATAAACAAGCATTTGATTGGATGTTGTGTTAACCAGCACTTCCTGCAAACCACCATTAAATTTTGTATCTGCCATAATATCCTAGCGATTTGTTTGAAAGGTCCTATCAAAATGCGTTCTAGTAAATATCAGCAATTGCTGTCAAGTCAACATAAACAAGCATTTGATTAGATTAAATTTAAAGGGAGTCGATTAATGACACTAAACAACACTTACTTTTAAATTTTTCCGGAACATGTTTCAGAGGCTTTGCCTCTATCCTGAGCCGGCCAGTCGATGGCCGGCTGAGGATAGAGGCAAGGCCTCTGAAACATGTTCCGGAAAAATTTAAAAGTAAGTGTTGTTTAGTGTCATTAATCGACTCCCTTTAAATTTAATTTATCATAACAACACTGTTTTCAACAGTTCCAAGAAAGGAATTTGATTGGATGTTGTGTTAACCAGCACCTCCTGCAAATCACCATTAAATTTTGTATCTGCCCTAATATCCTAACCTTTTGTTAGAAAGGTCCTAACAAAATGCGTTCTAGTAAATACCAGCAATTTATGGAGCATTGAGTACCAGTTTTATCCAAAGTTATATTAAATTTGTTATTAATATAATTTTGAGTCGAACTAGTACTCTTATGCTCCATTTACTGCTAGTGTTTATGTAGAACCCTTTTTGTTAGGACCTTCCTAACATCCTCAGCTGATGTCGGCTATTGTCAAATTTGATCAAATTTATAATGTAATTGTCACTGCTCACGTTTTTATTATAATTTTTTTTATTATCATCTAATAAAAATATATTTTCCACTGAAGATTCACTTAAATATTTTTTAATTCAAGCAATTGCATCTTCCTCATTACTCTTCTTAATTTTATTAAAAAACTAATACCTATGAAATGTTTTATTTTTTTGATGAACTCTTTGGAGGTGATAGGGATGTCTCTCTTCAGAGGTGATGTCGAAATTGAACAGTTTTCATTGTATCATAGTCCTTACTCATAGGAATAAAATTGTTAATTTCATGTATCAGAATAAGCAATAGTTAGCCACCCAGTTAATGATTGTTAAAATGCAAAAAGCACTAACTACCATCTTAATTTGTTTGGTTGCAATTTTTGTAGGTATCCTAATGATTCTGGGCTGTGATCTTGTGCTGAAAGACAGTGGTAACAAGTTAACAAGTGGCAACAGAAAATCTGATACAATATATAGTCTGGATCAGGAGATCTGTACTGAAGACAAATGGAACATTTCTTCATAATACGAAGTTCTCAAGTTATTGAAGAGAAATTACATATTAATAAAAAAATATATGTGTAATATATTTATGGCTGTGAATTTGTAGATTAATTGTTAATAAAATTAATGGTTTCATGTTTAGTGATTTCCCTTATCCATTATGGAGTAGTTTTGTTTTAAATGGTTCCAGTTTGCTTAGTAGTGGATTATGTTTTTTAGTTAATTAAAATATATATATTGATTTTTTTATATAATTTAAACTGTCTTAAATATATAAACAAAAATAAAAAGGTTTAACTTGAAATTTTTTTAAGACTTTGTATGTTGGCATCATTACTCATAAATACTGACAGCTAGGAATGTTGTTTCAGTACATTAGTACTTTAATTTATTTATTGCTATATGAACATTTATACCATAATATAAATGTCAGCATCCTATATACCAAACCTGAACCTAAATAAGTTGTTCAAGAAGTAAATTTAATGTGTAATATTTTATGTTAATGTTTTAGTAGAATTTAATTCTTTCCACAATTTTTAGGGAGAGGGAGGGGGCTCTCATTGGTTCAGGTTTGAGTTGAACATTCCTATTACAGAATAAAACTAATTGATTGAAAAGATAAAGCAGCATTGAACTTTTATTCAGCCATCCTGTTAATACAATCCTCATGTATCCTAAAGTTAAGTACAAAACAAGTAATAAAGTCTGTTTAGTTAACACGTGTGCACGTCTGCCTCTGCCTTTGACGAACCCTTATAATCGTTTTACAAGACAGACCCTCCTCGCAGTCCTTTGTGCAAGGTTGCCACCTTTCTCGATACATCATGGGTATCGTACGAGGTTTCGTCTAAATAAATTATCTTATGTCCATTACTTCGAAACTTCCTTAGTTTTGACAAATTATATATATATCGCCAAGCTACAATTCTACTGGTTTCCATAATAACCCTTAACTTATTCGAAGTGCAGTATTTGAAACCCAGCTCCTTTAGGAGACCATGCAAAGTGAAACGCCCATAAGGGAAATCACAAATTTCTTGCAAATGTGCAACCAATTCCACTAAGGTGGGCACTCTCCCTTTTGCATAGAATCTATAAACTTCTCGACGAATTAAATCGCATGTGAAATTATCTACTTTAGAGAAACGTTTCCTTTTGTTTTTGCACTTGATTGGCGTCTTTGGTATTCCTTTTGTCACAATATTTCTTACTGTATTTCTGTGAACACCCAGCATTTATCATCAGGTTCATTGCATGACCCCTTACCAAGATTATTTATCTGTACATATTTATATGTGTTCAAAACAAGCGCTTGAATTTGCTTAGAAACAGTTCCCGTTATAACTTTGTTTGTTTGTTTTTTTTTTCTTTGTTTTTTTTTTAGGCTTTTCCAGTAATTCACATTATTGTCTTCACCTTGATTATTTTCACGTGACTGAAAGTAATCTACTTCATTTGCATTTACCACTGCATTTCCCTCCCACGGTCTCCACATGGTGACACACACAACGAATTTGTGCACGTAATGAAACAGATCAACTGGAAGTTGGAACTTTGGCAACTGAGACTCCACGTGGAGTAGACATGTGACTGTCACTTCGAGAAAATCAGGGTTGCTATTGGTCCTCAATGACAGTGTTCCATTTCTGAAGTGTGGAGATAGATTTATGACGGTCATTAGTGGGCGGTCGGGTCAGGTTCCTTTGACTCCGAACTGCACACCGTTGACTAGACAGACTTCACCAAGATTGATGTGGGGCTGCAAGAAAATTTTACTATATATTGCTACTCTACCATTAACAAACATATGTTTACACATGTTCTATCTTAAAATTGGACAAGTGACATAATAATCCATTAACAATTTCAACAGCAACAGCTGTAAGTCTGTTGCACCAGCATAATTGGTCTTGAAATACTGTCATTGTTCTGTTAGCACTAATTGTTTGAAATCTGTATTATAATAGAAAAGAATATACAGAAAGTGCTTTTGCATCTCTGAGTATGAATTTCAGTTTTTTCATAATCTGATGTGCCTTTGTGTTCGGCTTCCTCTTAGGACTTTTGCATAGTACATTCAAGTACCTACTTCAACTTAATGAGTGGTATGCATAAAACCCAGCAATTGCTTTTGCTTGCACCCTAGCAAATGATCCAAGCAAAAGCAATTCCTATAAATTGTATATATAAAGCACATGCTTTTGCCTGAAGGCATTTGCTACCCATACCAGTAATTGCGGCCTACCAGGCCACTGCAAGTGATAATCTCTTGGTGCTTATATTTTGCTATGTCATGAAAGCAGACGAACTGTACATAGTTTGTATACACATATGTGTGTATTGGTATGTACTTTTGAATCAGTTACCTGTTTTGTTAAATTCTGCAATGTCATCAGATAGTTCTGATACGGAAGCAGACGAGTTTAGTTTAATGGCGTGTTTGTGAGAGTAATTAAAGACAAGTCAGTGTTGTTAAACATATCTCAAGTTCCCAAAATAAAACAAAAGGAGATAGCGATTGGACTGGCAATTACGGAAATTGCGCAACTTTGTGGCAAAAGGATGGATTCAAAACAAATCACAAAGAAAACCAGTAATATGAAAGCTGTAGTAAAAAAAGAAGACAGATGCGAAGGCAACAGGAAACAAAAAGATTAAAGTGAATCATTGGCGGCAACAACTGTTTTCGCTTATGACATGAGATAATCCAACCTTAAACCAGATTCCAGATGAGATTTTGAAATAATTTTCCTCATGTAATAAATGGATTTTGATTTCATTATATGTTGCATACTCTGTAAAATGTCGAAGTTAAGGAAGGACATTTTGCAGTATTTTTCTTTTTAGTGGCACTGGTGAGGGAGATGTGCCAGGGAAAGAGGGTCATTCTTTAACACCAGTAGTACCACAAAGCAGGCCCGAAAGACCTACAAAGCGTCAGCGCATGTGTGATTTTGAAACAGGAAAGCAGAGGTCTGTCCACCCCCGAATACCAGAGGCTACTGATCAGTGAACAGCTTACGTTACCAAGATTACCAATTGAGTATTTTTTAAAAAAAACTAGAACTTCTAAAAAACAAGAATAACTAGACCTTAAAGGTGCCATATAGTTACACTTTGTTTAAATATATATATGACTTATTCAGATATTTGTGGAATTAAAGTCTTCTGTTTTAACTGAATAATTATTTTCAAATTATACATAATTTCATTTTGTTTTCTTAATCCTTCTGTACGTATTGCAGCATCGTCACCAACATTTTTAACACCATTTACATTTTCAAAATCACCTGCATCACCATCAACACCATTTACATTTTCAAAATCACCTGCATCACCATCAAGGTTGTCGAAATCATAATCATCAAGCAAGTACTTTGTTTAAGTGTTGGTGTATGTACTAAATTGAGTCTTACCCCGTAGTGAAGAATTGGAAATCTTTTCTGTAACTGTCCAAAACAGTGCTCAATTACACCGCGTTCTGCCTTTTAAGAGTTTATTAAATGCAATATCTTGTGGTGTACCAGGATTGCAATAAGGAACCATTAACCAAGGTGCCACTCCGTAGCCCTCATCTACCATCAACACAGTGTTTATGCTTCTCTTCATTACTGCACATGCTGCACTGTTACGCCATATAGGAGAGTCATGCTCTGACCCAGGGCACTGAATAGATACAGTCCAGCTCTGACAGTTCTCGAGAGGGGGAAGCGCGTTGTTGCCAGTTCTTTAGCGGGAATTTCAAGCAGAGGAACATCTGTATTTTAAATATTTCACGCATTTGCAAATCGTAACTTCGTAAATGTACGTGGACAATGTGTATATACATGATCCCAGAATAGTTGCATATGGAGACAATATACCATTTACTGGAAAAGAAATAACAAAAAGCTACTTCGCACGAGTGGGAAATTCCTTTCTCATATAATATTGATATACATGTCGCCTTATAGCATCCTTTTGAAAAGCATCAAGTGAAGCTTTAAGGCTGCCTCATTGCCTTTGCTTTCCCGGTGTACGCAGAACTGCAGACGGCGAACTTAAATTAGCTGGCACTTTTCCTTGGTCACATTCTTCCCACCTTCAAGGCGTCACAAACTCTGTCCAGCACCTTGGTAACAGTTAGTAGAGGTCCACCATTGTCCCACTCCTTCTCAAAGTACTCACGTAGCCTGAATATAAATTCATGGCTTTGGCTCTTATAAGAGCTGATTCTTTTCTTGAATTCTGACGAACCAGTATCCACATTACTATAATAGCGATAATAATAAGACTTACAGACGCTACAAATCGGAATTCACGCGCACACAAAAAATTAAACAAACCACCTGCGCGGGATCTAAAAGCCACGTGGTCCACACAAAATTGCAGCGGCAACACGGTGCTGGTTTTGCAAGCCACGCCTAGCAGCGACAATGCTGATTGGCGCTAGCAGACAGTTTTAACTTCCTAACCACGACACCGGATGTACAGACTCGCAGTACCACCGACAGAAGTGGTTGGTGTGCATGAAAGGTGTGAACGAAATATTCAAATAGAGTGACGTAAAGAATATCTTGCATGATAATGAAATTACAAGTTGTATTTCAATGTTTTGAAGCTAATATAGTCCTATACTCTCATTATAAAGATAATTCTGACGATATGTTTTCAATTACTCGTTATTATATGTTGGTACTATTAACCTTCCCCCTCCACCTCCTGCAGCCACTAAATGTCAGAGCCGGAGATAGAGCGGCCGGACTGTAGATAGATCAAGACAATACAAAGGTTGTATAGTAACGTCAAAAACACAAACAAAAAAATAACATTACAAAAGCATATTACTGTTATAAAACTCTGTAATACTGTACACAATTTGAAAGCAGTGTAAATTTAACTTTTCTTTTAAATAGCACTAGTGGCAGAACTTAGACATTGTTGGGAAGACTATTAGATTTAAAGATGTAATTTCAAATGAATGTTGAACTTTACTGTATTTGCATTTAGCCATATAAATGTTAGTTTGTTTCTTGTGGAGTAATTATGAGCTGAAAAACACAATGTATATAAATCTATATTCATCTTCACATATAAGAGACAATTCATAATAAACAAAGAAGGCATGGTTAATATGCCCAATTCAATAAATAATGGTTTACAGTGTGTCCGAGACGATGCTCCACACAAGTCAAATAGCTCTCTTCTGAAGTACAAAAATTGTATTAGATAAAACATGCTTTCCCCATAGTAAAATGCCATAACTCAAATGGCTATTTACGCATCCAAAATACAAAGTTTTAGAGAGTTCAAAGATAAGTATTTCTTTAAAATTAGTAATAAAAGTCCTCTGTTTAATTTTCGAGCAACATTCTCAATATGAGTGCGCCAACCCAGACAAGACTAATGCCCAAAAACTTAACAGATTCAGGAGAGCCAGGATCAGCTGAAATAATTTTAAAACCAACATCAGCAGTTTTGTTATTAATCAATGGGCTATTATGCTTACACCAATTTTCAATTTTGTTAAACAAATCAGTTATTTTAGAACACACAAGAGTTCTGTCACTTAAAGCAATATTAATTGCTAAATCATCTGCATAGAGGTATGTCCTTAGGCAGTCTTCCCGAATATTATATGGTAGATCATTTATATATATGATAAAAAACAAGGATCCAAGTATGGAACCCTGAGGTACACGTGTTTCACCATCACAAAGTTAGAAAATATTTCATTAACCTATACAGATTGGTATCTGTGTGACAAATACAATCTGATCAATTTCAGACTTATCATCATTAAAACCATAGTATTTTAGTTTTTTGAGCAAAGTATCATGTGAAATAGTGTTGAAGGCCTTTGTCATATCGAAAAATCGGCTATGTACAATATCTTCTCTTTCAAGACTGGAGTAACATCTGGTTAAAAAAGAAACCACAGCACCAGTGGTACTACATTTGGCTCAAAATCCAAATTGACTATTTGAAAACAATGAATTATCTTCAAAATATTTGGTAATTTGTTTGCTTAATAGAATTTCAAAGACCTTGAACATAATTGGTAATATACTAGTAGGTCTGTAATTTACCAGATCATACTTGTCCCTTTTTTTATGTACAGGTATGACCCTTGCATATTTAAAAACATCAGGCAACTCACAAGTATCCAAACAAAGATTAAAGATATAAGCTAAAGGCTCAGAAATATAAGTATTTTTGAGTTAAGTCCATATGCATCAAGGCAAGTGCTGTTCTTTAGAGTCAAAATAGTTGAATGAACATCTTCAACATTCAAATGGTGAAATTTGAAATTGCAATCTACTTTAGGCAGATTGTCCAAAAAGTAGAGTGCCTTATTTGTGCTGTGAGGTAGAGAGTTAGCAATGCCTTGAACCTTATTGATAAAAAAATGAATTGAAAGTATGTGCAGTCAAATCAGATGGAATATAATTGCTTTTTGAACTGTTTATAAACATAGATGCAATAGACCAGATGCATTTTGGCTTGTTTGAACTGTTTTTAATTAATGTGGAATAATATTTCATTCTTGTACATTTAAGCATATTTTTATATTTCTTTTTAATTTCTATATATTTGCTTTTTAAGTCAGTGAAACCAAAATGTGCATACATATCATAGTAATAAACATTCAAGTTCTTGAGTTCAAATGTGTACCATTTATTTGCGGATTTCTTAGTGGATTTAACAGCACTAGATCTTAAAGGAAAATGTGTTTCTACTATCTCTAAGAAGGAATTGAAAAACTGTTTGACCTTTTTGCTATAATTGCTAATGCTATACAACTCAATCCAATATATATGTCTCAAGTGGCAGATAAAATTATATGCATTAAAATTATTTATCGGACACATAAGATTTAGATTATGCATGTCATTATTAAAATCATACTGTTAAAATAAAAAAGAATAGCATGATCTGATAGAATGGTGTTGTATACACTGGCCTTACATTTATCAGTATGAATTGAAGTTACAATATTGTCAAGGCAAGATCCAGAACTGCCATTTCTACCTGGCCTTGTAGGCTGTTTAATAGTCAGTCGTAGACCAAAATTATCCAGTATATTGTTAAACTCACTAACAGCATTCGAGTTTTCAAGAAAATCTAAATTAAAATCACCACATAGAACTATGTTAAAATTAGTCTGAAATTTATAAACTATATTTTAAAAAAATCATAGAATCCTCTGAGAAAATTCTCTATCGTAAGACTTTTAATATCAAGTATTCTATAAAAAGACACACACAGCAAATTAAGAGAGGCCCGTGATGATTTGGTTTTGGAATCTTCACTTGTGTTCAGTCAAGAACACCAATTGCAGAAGGGAAATGGTACTTCCTGTGCCACTGAAGTTCAGCATCGTGCATACTCTGTTGATCTGAAGGAAATGACATCCAAAGATGAGCTTTTTGTAGTATTTTGCTTGCTACGTATGTGACAGTTCTTGACACTGTACTGTGGTGTATACACATGTCTTCTCCAACTCCAACCTGGAAACCTGGGTCTCCAAAGTATCTTAATAAAGTCCTCATTTTCTGCTGAAAGCTCAAAGTTCCGCTGTGCATTTCGTGATTTTCTCCCACAAAATAATTATTTAACCTCGTAACATTTTCACTGCCCAATCTATATAACTTTTTGAAATCCCGTTCTTCAGGGATCCTCCTTTGTAGACCTTTCTTTCTCGAATATTCATAAACGCAGCCATTTCTGCTTCCGATAAACCTTTTGCTAAGCAAGCGAAGACAGAACTGAGGCAGACTTCAGTTTTTCATAGCAATTGCAACCAAGCAAAAGCAATTCCTAGGTGTTGTGCATACCATATCTAGCAATTGCTAGATAGTATTATGCATATATTTGTGTGTATATATAGAAGCATTAGCTAGATTTTGCTACATATTTGAAGCAAAAGCAATTGCTTAGTTTTTATCCACACCACCCAATGACTTTGCAAGTTGAGCTATAAAGCAAGGATGCGTATTTTCCAACACATTTTTAATGAGTATAAGGCACAAAACTTCACAGATAAAGGGGATGACATATTCTGTTTTCTGCTGCATTTAATTTGTTGCTTAAACAATAACTATGGCTTGTTTTTAGTACTCAAAAGTAATTTTTGCATTTTTAGCCATTCACAAATAGTTAACTTATTCTTAATATTACTATGAAGTTTTAACATCATAGCATTTGTGTCAGTTTTTGCCAACATCATCATCACCATCCCCCAGGGGCCTACTGTGGTAGGTACGGGAATTGGCTATCCCTGGGTCCCGAGCCAAATATCTCGATTGAGTGAGTGCCTCTGAGTGGTGAGAGCTAATGCCAAATGCCCAAACAAGGTCCACATCCATGTTTGACTGTAAGCTCTCTGAACACACGTCTGACAGATACCTTGGCGCGGGTTGGCAGAGTGGTAAGCGCAGGGGGGTGACTGGGTATTGCATAAGTTCCAGCTCTTGGTTATCGTGTAAGACTGTTCATATCCGCTGATAAAGGTCAGTCCCAGGCAGGGGCCATTGCATGAGCTGAAGCACTCCTGAAGGTGATTGGGTCCCTCTGTCTTTACATCGGGAGGTTAGACCTTGAGGTGAGCAAGGTCCAGGCCAAGACTTTCACCTAAGCCGGGGTGGCGCCCAAAATGTGAGCATGCCATCGGAGACGTTTTCAGTGTTGGAGGATAATACCGCTATGAGTTCAAACAAAATAAAATCAACAAAACAGTTAAGAACAGTGTAAAAGAAGTAGTAGTGGTGGTGAATAGAGGAAGGTAGGAATTTTTCGATAGTTGATCCATTTTTAATACAGAAGAGTCTCGACAATATAGCTGGTGCAGTAAAGTCCTGTACTAAATCAAGAAATTGCACGCTGCTGGTGGAAACAATTTCAGCATCCCAGGCAGCTAAGATACAGAGAGCTAACAAGCTAGGCAGTTATCCTGTAAAAGTTGAGTTGCATAGGACCCTGAATTCCTCGCGCGGTGTTGTAAACACTAGTGCGTTGGATAGTATGTCTAACGGGCATATTCAGGAGAACCTTTAGGAACAGGGCGTTACAGCAGTATATCGTGTGCAATGGAGAGAGCTAGGGGAACTGCTGACTACTCGTACACTGTCCTTGACCTTTAATCGGATGGATCTCCCACAAAGGATAAAGGCAGGTGAAGTAATAGAGGTTAGACCATATATACCTAACCCCCTGAGATTTTATAAGTGTCAGCGTTTCGGTCGCACTAGTGACTTCTTTAATGGTGTACCTGCATGTCAGCTGTGGAGACGTCATGCATGAGAATGCCTCTGTTATATTGTAGAGGGAGCTATTCAGGAGATCCGGGTTAAAGAGAAGGTATCCTTCTCGGAAGCCCAGGAACTTCTTATCCGCAAGCCCTCTGTAACGAGTTTCCGTACCTACAGCTCTGTGGCGGCTACCCCGTCATTAAAACGGGAAACTGGTACTCAAACATGCGATATGAACGGGGCAGTTATATCAAAGTTCTAGTGTCTAGATCACATTCAAATGAATTGCCAACAACACGTACATCTCCGTCCACACCACCTAAGGCTACTGCAAATAAGAACGACTCAGTTAAATCGCCTGACAAAGCATCCACGTCCAGCAACAAGACTAAATTGCCCGTAGTATACCAAGCCCCAGAAATAAAGTTTAAGACCCGATAAAATAGGACTGCCATTCTGAAGTAAGAAATGAAAACTGCTCCCACAAAGACCAAGGGAAAAAGAAGCCCACCACCATCTCCCAGATCATCTTCGGAGTCATCATCTGGAGAGGACTCAGACCGGTGACATCTTCGTCGATGAAAACGGGTGCTGATAACCGCGCAGTTGAGCGCCCTTAAACTCAACAATCATACTCTTCGTCGATTAGTTTCCAATCGGTTCGAGCCTCTCAAACCGAACGTTCCACAAGGTAAAGAGTTTTCCATAGAGGATATGGAGCAGGAAGATTCTGACCTTGCTGCTAGGACGGCAGCGAACAAAAGGCAGAATAAGCCTGCCGAACGATTGTTAGCCCAACATCCCGACCACCGCTAAAATCTACGTTGTGCGTATAGATTTGAGACCTTGTCCCATTACTGTCGCCATAGCTATTCTACAATGGAACATACGAAGTTTAAGAGCACATCGACTAGAGCTCGAACTTTCGCTCAATAAGCATGACCCCTTGTTGGTATGCTTTCAAGAGACTAAGCTACGACCACAAACGTTTCACACTACTAAGATGTGACATTGAAACGGAAGAGGGCATTCCTGCTCACGTGGGCACTATGATGCTCCTCAGGAATGATATATTTGTAGATCCTATACAGTTGCACTCTGACATCCAGTCTGTGACTGTAAGGATTAAACTGCAATCAATCGAGTTTTGCATTTCGATTGTGTATCTACTTCCATCTGATGACCTCTCGTTAACTGACCTTGAAGTTCTGGTTTCCCAACTATCAACACCGTTTCTCATAGTGGGAGACTTAAATGCCCATCACCCACTTTGGGGTGAATCGGGCCTGTTCGTGAGGCAATCTCATTGCAGAATTCATGGAGAGCAACAACTTTGGTTCTCCTGAACACCAGAGAGCCAACGTCCCGTTCAGACTCATTTAACACCTATTCCCACGTCGATTTGGCAGTTTGTTCATCCTAGTTAAGTTTCATTACAATGGAATGTCATCTATGATTTATATTCCACTGACCACTTTCCATGTCGTCTTAGTCTCTTAGCACAAGATGTGTCTCCCTCACGTATACCTAGCTGTCGCTTTGATCGTGCCAGCTGGAACCTTTACACCCAAGTTGGCTGTTTTTTATTACGAGCACGATTCTGTGAATGATTTGGTTGACCATCTCAAATAAAATTCTTTCCGCCACAGGACAGTCTATTCCACGTTCGGCCACCCACCCTGGTCGATTTCGTGTCCCATGGAGGACGAACAACTGCCGGAATGCTATTCGTGCTCTAAGGGTATTCACAGGACACCCTCCCCCCAGGGACCTACTGCGGTAGGTACGGGAATTGGCGATCCCAGGTTCCCAGGCCAAATTGACACCCTTGATGTGGCCTCTTAGTGGTGAGGGGTCACACGCACCCGCGTGGAGACCCGTGTCGGTGGAAAGGTTTGTCCTGGTGGTTGAGGGATGCGCATCTGAGCTCGTTCCAGTATTCTGAATTCGGGGAGGGTGCGCATTTCCGATACACTACTTTGGTTTCTGCTTCGCCTAAACGGGAGGTTAGAGACTAACCCACCCCTAATCAATCGGCCAATACTAGGTTTTGTACCGAACTCCAGGGTGAGTGGGACGGCGAGCTTGCTATATCCCCTGTGTAGCCCTGTCATCCCAGTGG
Organism: Mantis religiosa; assembly: GCA_030765055.1. Classification (NCBI taxonomy): domain Eukaryota; kingdom Metazoa; phylum Arthropoda; class Insecta; order Mantodea; family Mantidae; genus Mantis; species Mantis religiosa. The sequence continues at coordinate 52,908,871 of CM060956.1, forward strand.
GATAACCCCTTGTTTGACTCCAAGGGGAGTACTGGGGGATGAAAAGTATTCCATCTATTATGGTAAACCACAATCGTAATATAAATATGAAAAGTGGAAAGGATGTGTTTAAGAACAATGTTATACAAGTAGTTGAGTGTGGTCCTCGCTACTTAGTAATCAAAAGAACAGAGGAAGGCAGAAAATTTTCAACAGTTAATCCGTTTTTTATTCAGAAGGGTCCTGTACAAAATCAAGAAATTGCACGCTGCTGGTGGAAGCAATTTCATCATCCCAGGCAGCTAAGATACAGAGAGTGAGCATCCTGGGTAGTTATCCTGTAAAAAGTTGAGTTACATAGGACCCTGAATTCCTCGCGTGGTGTTATAAACATTAGTGCGTTGGATGGTATGTCCAACGAGGATATTCAGGAGAACCTTCAGGAACAAGGCCTTACAGCAGTCTATCGTGTGCAATGGAGAGAGCGAGGGGAAATAGTGCCTACTCGTACCCCGTTCTTATCCTTTGACCGGGTAGATCTCCCTCAAAGGATAAAGGCAGGATATGAAGTAATAGAGGTTAGAGCATATATACCTAACCCTCTGAGACGCTACAAATGTCAGCGGTTCGGTCACACTAGTGAATTCTGTAAAGTTGTACCTACATGTGTCAGCTGTGGAGACGTCGTGCATGAAAATGCGTGTACATCACCTCCAGCATGCGTTAACTGTAGCGGTGAACATCCATCAAGTTCACGAGAATGCCACCTTTATATTGAAGAGCGAGCTTTTCAGGAGATCCGGGTTAAAGAGAAGGTATCCTTTTCGGAAGCCCGGAAACTTCTTCGTATCCACAAGCCCTCTGCAACAAGTTCCCGTACTTACAGCTCTGTGGCGGCTACCCCGTCACTAAAACGGGAAGCTGGTACTTAAACATGCGATAGCACGGGGCAACTATTTGAGAGAAAGTTTTAGCACCGAGATCGCAACCAAAAGCATCGCTAACAACACGTGTAGCTCCGTCCACACCACCTAAGACTACTGCAAATAAGAACATCTCAGCTAAGTCGCCTGACAAACCATCTACGTCTAGCAACAGGACCTAATTGCCTGTAGTGTACCAAGCACCAGAAATAAAGTTCAAGACTCAATATGACAACTGCCTTTCTGAAGGAAAACGCAAAACCTGCTCCCGAAAACATCAAGAATAAGAGAAGTCCAAGAGCATCTCCGAGATCATCTTCGGAGTCATCTGGAGAGGACTCCGACTGGCGCTAGTCATCTACGTCGGTCGCACTTTCCAATCGGTTCGAATTTCTCGAAACGAAAATTGCAGAAGGAAAGCAGTCCTCGTTAATAGAAGATATGGAGCAGGAATTACCTGACCATGCTGCAACAGCGGCAGCAAAGAAAAGGCAGGATAATCCTGCAGAAACGAGCCCAACACCTAAAAAAGGGCAAATGGATTCGACCGCCACTGAAATCTACGTAATGTGCGTATTTATTTGACATATCCCATTACTATCGCCATGGCAATCCTACAATGGAACATACGAGCTTTAAGAGCACATCGACCAGAACTCGAACTTTTGCTATATAAGCATGACCCCTTGTTGGTATGCTTACAAGAGACCAAGTTACGGCCACTAATCAGAGGTTACACACCACTGAGTTGTGATATTGAAACAGAAGAGGGCAGTCCTGCTCACGGGGACACTATGATGCTCCTCAGGGATGGCATATTTGTAGATCCGATACAGCTACAATCTGACATCCAATCTGTAGCTGTAAGGATTAAGCTGCCATCAATCGAATTTTGCATTTGCAATGTATATATACCTGCATCAGACGACCTCTCGTTAACTGACCTTGAAGACCTGGTTTCCCAATTGTCAATACCATTTCTCATAGTGAGAGACTTTAATGCCCATCACCCACTTTGGGGCACAAATCGGGCATGTTAGGCAACCTCATTGCAAAATTCTTGGAGAGCAATAACTTCGTTCTCCTGAACACCGGAGAGCCAACGTTCCTTTCAGAAACCTTTAACACCTATTCCCACAGTGATTTAGCAGTGTGTTCATCCCAGTTAGCAGTATCATTACAGTGGAATATCATCTCTTAATCTCTTAGCACAAGATGTGTCTCACTCTCGTACACTTGTGGCAACTGGAACCATTACACCAAGTTGGCGGCTTTTAATTACAACGAGCACGATTCTGTGAATGATTTGGTTGATCATCTCACGGAGAAAATTCTTTCCGCTGCAGTACAGTCTATTCCACCCTACCCTAAGTAACTTAATTGAGTACAAGAAAGCGCGTGCAAAGTCTAGGCAAATCATTAAGGATAGCAAAAAGACCTCATGGAACAATTTTGTATCATGTTTCAACAGACGTACACCTTCCTCTGTTGTATGGGATAAGTTAAGGCGCGTGGCCGGAAAATCGTCCCACTTGCCAATCGCTGGTCTGAAAACATCTGCAGGAGTTGTTGATCCGTTTGACGTGGATAACACCTCCGGCTGTGCTTTCGCTCAAGTGTCTAGCTCTAATAATTATGTATCTGAGTTCATCTTAATTATGAATTAGGTAGAATCCCAAGGTTTCGTGTTTAGTTCCACAAACCTTGAAGATTATAACCGCCTCTTCACCTTGGCAGAGTTAGAATACGCTCTTTCATCTTCGCGACTGTCAGCACAGGATGGAATCCACGTTCAAATGATACATCTCTCACCTTAAGGTAAGGCGTTCCTAATCGAGGTCTATAACCGTGTTTGGGTTGATGTCACGTTTCCTGACAAGTGGCGAGAAGCCACCATATCTTGAAAGCTGGCAAGGACCGTCACCTCCCTTCTAGCTACCGTCCTATTTCCCTCACCAATTGGGTGTGCAAGGTGATGGAACGCATGATAAATGGGTGGCTGGTATGGTGGCTGGAAACGCACAACCTACTGAGTAACATCCAGTGCGGCTTTCGACGACGCCGTTCGACAGTAGATCATCTTGTGTCCATGTCGACACAGATTATGAAGGGATTCCTTAAGATCTGTCAAATCGTCGGAATATTTTTGACCTTGAAAAGGCTTATGATACGTGTTGGCGGGCAGAGTTGCTACGCATTCTGCACACCTGGAACATACGTGGACGCCTATCACTCTTCCTTCGGGAATTCTTGAAAGACCGCGTATTCCGAGTAAGGGTTGGCTCGGTTTATTCGAATCTTTTTCTTCAAGAGAACGATGTACCACAGGGATCGGTACTAAGTATTACGTTGTTTGTTATTGCGATTAACTCTATCTCGAAGTGTGTACCTCCGGGGATCTCATCATGCCTATTTGTAGACGACTTTGCCGTCTACTGTACATCTCAGCGCACACCATTTTTAGAGCGTCGTCTACAGACCACCTTTGACAACCTTAAGAATTGAAGTATAAGAAACGGCTTCCGATTCTCCGCTGATAAAACAATCTGGGATAACTTATGACGCCGTCAGAGTCGATTACATCCTAGGCTCCCTTAAGGCGCTGATCTCCTGCCTTTTCCAGATGAGACGAGGTTCCTTGGTTGATATTTGATAGAAAACTTAGTTGGTCGTCGCATGTAGCACAACTGAAAGCACGATGTGACCGATCTTTAAATATCTTGCGGGTACTAAGTGGAAAATCGTGGGGCGCGGGTCGTACAGTGTTATTGCGACTTTATCACGCACTCATCCGTTCCATATTATATTATGGTAGTATCGTTTATGGCTCAGCACGACAATTTGTGCTGAAGAGATTAGACACAGTCCATAATTGTGGCATACGTATAGCATTGGGGCATTTCCAACGAGCCTGTATGCCGAATCTGCAGAACCTCCTCTGCGGTACAGTCGCAACATGTTATTAGCAAATTATGGCTATGAACTTAATTGCATGCCCACACATCCATTGTTTACGCCGTTATTTAACACCTTAATGGACGCGCGTTATAGGAACACTTCTATTAAACCAAAGCCACCTGGTTTTCGATTCCGGGAGCTCCTTAGACAGCTTGATACTGAAATGCCCAAGATGTATCCTAAGGGTGAGAGGACATACCCTCCTTGGTTGTGCAGAGCGTCCCATGTAGATCTGGGCATGACTAAATATGATAAATATACCATGTTTATGTCTAGTATCCGCACATGTTTTCTAGAATTTTTATCGCGATATGAGGATCATTTTATAATTTATACTGATGGCTCAAAGAGGTCAAATGGTGTTGATTGTGCTTATGTGTGTGGAACCGAACCGTATACATTCGGATTTCACACTAGCACTTCCATTTTTACTGCAGAGCTTTATGCAATATACTGGGCCATTTTACACGTACGTCGACGAAAGTTGGGAGATTGCGTAATTCTGAGTGATTCCCTCAGTGCACTTCAAAGCCTACGGCAGCTGTACAACTACCACCCTATTGTGCAGCGTATCCAGGATGTCCTCCACGTTTTACACGCTTCTGGCGTTAGCGTGGTGTGTGCATGAATCCCTGGTCACGAATGAAATGGCGGATGAAGCCCAGAGTTCGAGTACCATCTGTGACATCGGAAGATTTTAGGGACATATTGCGGAGAGCTGTGCAAACCTGCTGGCAGGATGAGTGGTCCGCTCTCCGCAATAATAAACTTAGATCTGTGAAAGAACTTCCGATTCCCTGGGTTACCTCCTGTCGTTCATCTCGTCGCGAGGAGGTGAGTTTGGCTCGGTTGCGTATTGGGCACTGCTGTTTACTCATAGTTGATACCGAAATTATGGGTTGCCAGAAGCAAAGAATAATGATAGACGTCGAAGGAATGTTGGTCTTTGTGACGACCAAGGCCAGTTTAGTTGGGGAAACTGTTTATAACAATGCCATGAATGAAAGGAACAGTGTCCTTAGAAGGTTTCTAAAGGAATTGTCACTTGACGTACATGAATGGGTATTCTTCGGATCGTTTACAATGGTGACCAAAACACCCACAAAAGGACTTTGGTTTGAAAAAGGAATTTGGAGAGTGAAAGTTATATATAAATACACACGCGCAGCTGTGGAGAAGAGAGGATTCTGAGACGTCAAGCCTATTAGAGCGGTCAACTTGTTCTGTCTTGAATATTTGTCGGGTCATCAAAATTTATCGAGAAATATAATTAGCATTCAGTCACTATAAACCGAGATTGGTAACCCTCGGTCGGCAGCTTCCATTTTGAGGTTAAATAAGAAGCAGTGAACAAATAATTTGCAAACGGGCATTCCAGTGTTGTAAAATTTCCTTCTCACACATCCACGCATACCCTGAGAGAAACCTCATTGCTCACTATAATATTTGCTTCAAACTGGTGCACCACGCGGAGCTGTGGTAACCTGTGATCGCCACCACAACATTTTTGTATCATAGTTTTCTTTTTAAAAAGGAGCCTGCTCCACTGTGTCCATTTTGCGACGAAGCGTTATCTGTCCGACACGTGCTGCTAGAGTGTTTTTACCTAGCACACCTTAGGAGGTCTCTGCAGCTGCCGATTAGCTTTGCAGAAATGCTAGTGGATGATAATAAAGTAGTGGAGAAAGTTTTTAGATTCTTTTCTAGGTTAGACGTTAGGATTTAGTGAACAGAATTTTTGGTAGGTTGTATTTATATTTCTTTTTATTTATTTTACTCTTGTTTGTTTGTGGTTATGTACATGTATCTTTTGTAAGTTTATTTACACAAGTATAGAATTTTAGAAAGATTTATATCTGGCTTTTGCCATGACTAGTTTTTTAAAGGGCGCTGATGACCGCTGTAGTTAGGCGTCCTTATACTCATTTAAATATCTTGATTATACTAAGTGGAAAATCATGGTGAGCTGATCGTACTGAGTTATTGCGACTTTATCGGCACTCATCCGTTCCAGAAAAGATTATTGTAATATCATTTATGGCTCAGCGTGACCATCTATGCTGAGAAGATAAGACACAATCCATAGTTGTGGCATACGTAGTTGGAGCCTTTCCAACAAGCCCTGTTATACGCCTGTATGCTGAATCTGCTGAACCTCCTCTGCAGTAGAGGCGAGACATGTTACTAGCAAATTATGGCTGTGGACTTAATTGCATGCCCACACATCCAGCGTTTACACCGTTCTTCAACACCTTCATGGACGCGCGTTATTGGAGCACCTCAATTAAACCAAAACCAGCTGGTTTCCGATTCCGGGAACTCCTTAGAAAGTCTGTCACTGGAATGCCCAAGATGTATCCTAACGGGGAGATAGCATACCCACCTTGGTTGTTCAGAACGTCCCTCGTAGCTCTGGGCATGGCTAAATACGATAAATCTACCATGCCTAGTATCCGCACATGTTTCTTAGAATTTTTATCAGGTTATCAAGACCATTTTTTAATTTACACAGATGGCTCCAAGAGCTCAAATGGTGATGGTTGTACTTATGTGTGTGGAACCGAAACTTAAACATTCGGATTTCATACTAGCACTTTCATTTATACTGCGGAGCTTTGTGCAGTATACCTGGCCATTTTACGTCTACGTCGACGAAAGATGGGGGACTGCTTAATCCTGAGTGATTCCCTCAGTGCACTTCAAAGCCTTCGGTAGCTGTACAACTACCACCCTATTGTGCAGCGTATTGGTGTGTGCATGGACTCCTGTTCACGTTGGTTTGCCGGGCAATGAAATAGCGGATTCAGCAGCTGAGGCGGCTACCATGGAACCTAGGGTTAAAGTGCCATTTTTACATCGGAAGACTTTAGCGCTGTATTGCGGAGAGCTGTGCAAACCTGCTGTTAGGAAGAGTGGTCCGCTCTCCGCAGCAATAAACTTAGATCTTTGAAAGAACATCCGATTCCCTGGGTTACCTCCTGTCGTTCATCTCGTCGAGAGGAGGTGAGTTTGGCTCGGTTGCGCATTGGGCATTGATTTTTACGCATATTTTTCGGTTTAGAAGAGAGTCTGCTCCAGTCTGTCCGTTTTGCAATGAAGCGTTTATATCCGACACGTGCTGCTAGAGTGTATTTGCCTTGCACAACTTAGGACGTCTCTGCAGCTGCCGGCCAGCTCTGCAGAAATGTTGGCGGATGACAACACACCGGTGGAGAAGGCTTTTTAAGTTAGATTTAATTTAGTGAAGAGAAGTTTTTACCGCTTGGCCTTATACTTATTTTTATTTAATTTTTGTTTTTGTTGTGTACATGTATTTTTTGTAAGCTTCGAGATTTAACTGTAAGCTTATTTACACTTGTATACAGTTTTAGAATAATTTATATCTGGCCTTTGCCAGATTGTGGTTGTGGACTTAATTGCATCCACACATATCCAACGTTTACGCCGTTCTTTAACTCCTTAATGGACGCGCGTTATAGAAACACTTCTATTAAACCAAAGCCACCTGGTTTTCGATTCCGGGAGCTCCTTAGACAGCTTGATACTGAAATGCCCAAGTTGTATCCTAAGGGGGAGAAAGACCTACCCTCCTTGTTTGTGCAAAACGCCCCACGTAGATCTGGGCATGACTAAATATGATAAATATACCATGTCTATGTCTAGTATCCGCACATGTTTTTTAGAATTTTATCACGTTATAAAGACCATTTTTAATTTATACTGATGGCTCCAAGAGCTCAATTGGTGTTAGTTGTGCTTATGTGTGTGGAACTGAACCGTATACATTCGGATTTCATACTAGCACTTCTATTTATACTGTAGAGCTTTATGCGATATATCGGGACATTTTTCATGTACGTCGACGAAAGAAGATAGGGGACTGCTTATTCCTAAGTGATTCCCTCAGTGCACTTCAAAGCCTTCGGGAGCTGTACAACTACCACCCTATTCTGCAGCGTATCCAGGATGCCCTCCACGTTTTACACGCTTCCTGAGTGAGCGTTGTGTGTGCGTGGATTCCTGGTCACTTTGGCTTGCCGGGGAATCAAATGGCGGATTCAGCAGCTAAGAAGGCTACCATGGAGCCCAGGTATAGAGTACCATATTTTACATCGGAAGATTTTAGAGCTGTATTGCGGAGAGCTGTGCAAACCTGCTGGCAAGAAGAGTGGTCCGCTCTCCGCAACAATAAACTGAGATCTGTGAAAGAACTTCTGATTCCCTGGGTTACCTCCTGTCGTTCATCTCGTCGTGAGGAGGTGAGTTTGGTTCGGTTGCGCATTGGGCACTGCTTTTTACGCATAGATTTCGGTTAAAAAGGGAGCCTGCTCCAGTCTGTCCGTTTTGCAACAAAATGTTACCAATCCGACACGTGCTGCTAAAGTTTTCTTTCATAGCCCGCCTCGGTAGCGTGGTGATATCGTGTCTGCCTCACGTTCAAGAGGTCCCGAGTTCGAATCTCGGTCAGGGCGAGTTACCTGGATAAGGATTTTTCCAGGGTTTTCCCTTATCCTAAAAGACGAATGTCCGGTAACTCTAAGCTCTATGAAGTGAGTGAGTGTGTGGTGTTTGAGGGCCCGTCGACAACAAGGTCATTTGGGCCCAATTTCTTGGGATCATTTGAGCATCATTTCACCCATTCCATTCATCGTCCGATATGACTTAACGTTGGAGGACTTAAAATTACAAATTTTTACGTAGCACACCTTAGGACGTCTCTGCAGCTGCCGGCCAGTTTTGCAGAAATGCTAGTGGATGACAACAAAGCGGTGGAGAGGGTATTAAAGTTCTTTTCTAAGTATGATTTTAGAATTTAGTGGAGAGAATTTTTCACTATATAGCCTTATATTTTTGTTTTTGCTGTGCTGTTTGGCGCCCTTATACACACCACCGCCACCGCCACCGTCGCCGCCACCACCACCACCACCACCACCGGTTGGAATATCTTCTAGAAGGTCAGAATACATGGTCACCTCTCATGTTTCTTAACATACATTTTCTCCCAAGCTATACATGAGTTTTGGTTACAAGCGATATAAATAAAACAGAAGATAGGTAGATACTGTGAATATGAAGAGAGGTGCAGGTAACTGAATAGTTCCTCTTTCGGTTGCACTCATCTTCTCACCCACAACTTCCATTTCATGTTTGAAATAATTATGCACCTTCTCAAAAGAGTTGCATTGTACTCTGTTTTTCACAATATCTTTGTTATGGAATGGCATTTTCTTTAGACATTGTTCCAGGTGACACTTCCATCTCCTATCCAACATCTCTTACTTCCGGATTAGTCCAGTATTATTTAACCTATATATCGATACCATTTTAGTGGGGATATCAAGTTGTAGGGTACATTCACCAGTTATTAACAATAAAGAAATCCCGGGGCCATTGTTTGCAGACGACCTAGTAGTTCGGTCCATATCAAGTGGAGGGCTGAGAAGAGCAGTCGAGGAAGCCAATTCTTATTGCAACAAATGGGGTTTGAAAGTGAATGAAAACAAAGCCAAGATTTATGGTGTTCAAAAAAGGATACAGGTTTAATAAGGATGAGAAATGGGAGGTTAGTAGAAAAGAAATAGAGGTAATAAGGAAATTTAATTATTTGGGGACAAGGTTGAATTCAGATGGTAGCTGGAATGAACAAAAAATGATGTCTGTGGCAAAAGGTAAAATGGCCATGAGGGTGATAAGATCATGAAACATTAAATTGCCAGATATAAATGTCAAATGGTTGGAGATGATTTATACGGCAGTGGTAGAAAATAGAATGTTACATGGATCAAGAGGTATGGGGAGTAGACGAGGCTTGGAGAGACACTGATAGAGTGTATAGATCATTTTGTAAATATATATTGGAATTACCGATAGCATCACCTAATGGGACAGCACAATTGGAACTGGACAGGCATTCTACTAAAATTAAAATCTCTCAAGGGCAGTGAAATATTTATACAGAATCGCTAACTGGGAAGATGGCAATATTATTAAAGAATGTTCTCATATTCAAATGAGAAGTAACTGGGGAGGGTCATGGCCACATAAAATGAATGACATGTTGAAGCAGATAGGTATGGGTCATTCTTGGATAAATGCAGAGTATGGGTATTGTCGCGAACGCATTGTTTAGGTAAGGTGGCGCGAGGGACGAGTTCAAAGAGACGGGGAGTGTAGTGCGGAGATAAAAGCTCGCCGAAACGGTGGGGGAAAGGAGACGAATTTCTGGAGTGTTTGTCTTTCTTCTAGCGCCGTCTTGATTCAGAACATTCCGAATAGTGAGTAAGCTATAAATAAGGAAGCCGCAGCTCGTCAACGGGACAGTTGTTAATTGAACTCGTAGGCGCGAACAGCACTCTGTACTTTATTTTTGGTCGATGACCTTGCAGGTTGTATTGTGTATGTGACGTAATTCTGCCACTGTGCGGTTGACTAAAGTGTGTTTTTACTGAAATAAACAGCAATTTTTGTTGTTTGTAACACGGACTTTTATTTTCACGAACCCACAAAGTTACAATTAATGTCAGGAGTGAGACATACGAGATAGAGGCTGCATTGGAAAATATTCTACAGGAACTGAAAGAAATGAGAACGGCGAACGATAGCCTGGCAACAGAAATGAAGACGCCTAACGACAACCTCACCGCTGAGATGAAAAAATGAAGATGGCTAACGACAACCTCACCGCTGAGATGAAAGAAATAGAGACGGCTAATGACACCGTCGTTGCGACGTTGGAAATGAGAGCAACGAACGACAGTCTGGCCACGGAAATGAAGATGGCGAACGAGGCCCTCGCCGCCAAATTTGAGGAACAGTTGGCCGGCATGAGGGATGATGTCATGGGGATGGGCCAAGTGGACGAGCGCGTCGAAGATCTGGCGAACTGCGTTAACAACTTAGAGGGAAAGACCGACAGCAACACCCCCTGAACGCCATGGTAGAGGACATTGTCGGCAGGAAGTTGAAGGACTTGCAGGCCGCCGCGCCGGGACGCCACACATCTGCGCGCGTCAAACCGCCGAAGTACGACGGGACGTCCCCGTTTGAAGTTTTCCGCCGCCAATTCGGCACAGTGGCCAAGCACAAGTGGCCACCAGAGGAGGAGGCCGCACAACTAATAGCCTCCAGGGACGGGCCGCACTGGTTTTGAGCACAGTCCAGACAGCAGCGGCGCGCAAAGACATCTGGGAGGCCCTGGAAAACCGCTTCGGGAACCTCTGCTTAGCCGCACCTTCCGCAGCCAACTGAAGTCAAGGACGCAGCAGCCAGAGGAGACGCTGCAGGAGTTCGCCCTGGAAAATGAAGAGGTGGCCAGCAAAGCTTTCACCGAACTCCCACCTGAATTCGGATTTCGCGAAGCCGCCTACACCTTCGTTGACGGGGTACGAGGCGTTGAGATACGTCAGTGCCTAATGCTCAGCGACAACAAAACCATCCACGAGACGCTACCGGCAGCATTGAGAATGCAGGCGGCCAAGATGAGAGCTACTCCGACGTCGAGAAAAAGGAGTATCCGATACACTGGAGACCGAAGACCAGCCGACAGACGCCAGCGAAGACCAAGTGGCGTGTGTTGGGGATGTGGACAGCCGTGGCACCTGGAAAGACACTGCCCACACAAAGCAGAACAGCCGGAAAACGAGTAAAGGCCGTGGCGAGGGGCATGTCGGCGCAATCACCATCATCCCCTCGAGTGATACTGCACGCCGTCAGGCGGCGTATGGATGACAGCCTCATCGCGGACGGTTGGGTGAGAGGGAAACCGTGCCGCGTACTCGTAGACACGGGGAAGCCGTAACCATCATCAGACCTGTTGTGGCCAAGGGTTTGTCGTTTAAAAAAACCGAGCCAATCATACCAGCTAGTGACCGCATCGGGCGACACCTTGCCCGTGGAGAGGGAGGCCCTGCTGCAGTTGACCTAGGGACGGAGTGCCTTGCGCCAGTGGGTGTTCGTCGCGGAGGTGGCTGAGAAGGTGATACTGGGACTGGATGTCCTCAGGAGCCACGAGGCGACGGTTGACGTCGGCAGGAAGATCCTGCGCCTCAATGGAGAAGAGGTGATACTCCGGCAACTCGAAGAACGCCTGGGAATCTGCAGGGTCGTCCTGAGGGAGGACACGATTGTGCCCGCAAGAAGCGAGGTGGTGGTGACGGCGCAACTGGATGGCCAGCGAACAAGAAACTTGATGCTGAACCAGAAGACACCTGTGCACGGACTTTCTGTAGCCAGTACATTGTGTGCCGTGCCGAGAGCAAGTGCAGGTGAGGCTGCTCAGTCCAACATACACTGATCATGACGTCCAGGCCGGGACGGATTTGGGTACGTGCGAGCCCGTGGTCAGCGTAACACCGTTCGACCAGACCCATGAGCCGCTGCCGAACCAACACCTGGGACCCCGGCTGGAAGGCTTATTGGAGAGACAACCTGACCACAGAATAGGTCGAGAAGGTTTCACAACAGCTGAGACGATACCAGCGTGTCTTCAGCCAAGGGAACATTAACTCGTTAACTGCAGAGGCTCTACTCCAATTAGTCCCGGACCCGTTGGTCCAAAGGCGCTGGCCTCCTTCAACCAGGGAGTTACGGAGCTGTCCCAAAAGCGAACAGCGACTACGGCCACATGGACAGGGTGCACCACAGCTTCGACACCGAAGACGCCTGGCCTTTTCGGCAACCACCTAGACGCGTTCCGTTGGCAAAAGCAAACGGCGGTACGGGGCATGCTGGAGGACATGAGAACCAGGGGAGTGATTGAAGAGTCTGACAGCCCTTTCAGTCTTGGTGATGAAAAAGAACGGTGAGTGACGCTTCTGCGTGGACTACACGAAGCTGAACGCTGTCAGCTGGAAGGAGTGCTTCCCCTTACCCAGGATTGACGACACCCTGGACACGGTTGCTGGTGCGCAATAGTTCTCGACTCTGGACCTGAAGTCTGTTTACTGGCAGGTAGCTCTAGACCCGAGAGACAAGGAGAATGCCGCATTCTCGACAGGCCAAGAGCTTCGGCAGTTCACAGTTATGCCCTTTGGTCTCTGCGACGCACCAGCTACCTTCCAACACCTCATGGAGTCAGTGATGAGAGGATTGAAATATGACGCCTGCCTGTTATACCACGACGACATCATTGTCGGCAAGACCTTCGAAGACCATCTCGAAAACCTGAGCAATGTGCTACAGAGACCGCAGGAAACCAACCTGAAGCTAAACCCAAAGAAGTGCGAGCTCTCTTGCAAGGAAGTCAACTACTTAGGCCACAGTTTCACCAACCGGAGTGGCCACAGACCCGGAGAAGACACAGGCCGTGAGAGATTGGCCTGGCCAAAGGATGGGAGAGAATTGCGCAGTTTCTTGGGGCTATGCAGTACTACCGCCGTTTCATAAAGGGTCTCCAACATCGCCAGGCCCGTCACACGCCTTACAGAACACGGGCCTTATATGTCGATGGAGGACGGCGAAGGCGCTTTCCAGCAGCTGAAGAAGACTTTCTGCAGTGCTCCTATTTTGGGATTCCCAGAACCAGGTGACGCCTTCATTGTGGACACCGACACCAGTGGCCATTGTATTAGATGCGTCCTATCCCAAGTCCAATGTGTAGTGTTTAACGCCCGCTTTTACTACATACGGCACCGCAAGCCGTAACACTGATGATAAATGAAATGAAGATGGAGCACCGGTGGAATGAGATGGCGGGGGAAACCGGATGTCACGAAGAAAATCCGCCATAGCGCCATGTTGTCCATCACAAATCTCACTTTACGGTCGCCTGGAATCGAACCCGGGCCGCCTTGGTGAGAACCAAGCGGTCTAACCACTGAGTCACGGCGTGGCCTTTCCCAAGTCCAGGACGGCCATAAGCGGGTGATAGCCTACTACAGTAAGACGCTGTGCAAGGCACAAAAGAACTACTCCGTCGCCCGGAAGAGTGCAGTCAATGCACAAGAGTGGAAGAGAAGGAGCGTGCCGCAGCTGTCAGTGTCTGGTCATAGCAGTGGCTGCGGACGGCTAGGTTAGCACAGGCTTGACGAACCCGACCTGGGAGGACTACGCACCCAGAAGCGCTGCGTACAAGTCGTACTGGGCCCAATGGAAACCGCTGAGGTCCAAAGAGGGTGTACTGTTCCGGGAATAGGAGTCGCCCGATGGGAAGATGCAGAGAGAGCAGTTGCTTCTTCCCTGGAGTAAGGTTCCAAAAGTCTTGGAGGAAGTGCACGCCGGTACTTCAGGAGTATACCTGGGAGTAAACCGAACGATCGACACACTCCGGCAGCGCTACTACTGCCTCAGGCTTCGAGCAGACGCTGTGAGATGGTGCCGTCAATGTCACGTGTGCGCGGCGAGTCGCGGACCCCAGACTAGGAACTGGGGTCGCATGCAGCAGTACAACGTCGGAACATCTTTCGAACGCATCGCTGTCGACATAGTTGAACCATTCCCAGTGTCCGACCGAGGCAACAAATACTTGATGGTGGCCGTGGACTATTTCACCAAGTGGCCGGAGGTGTATGCCATCCCGAACCAGGAGGCGAAGACCATCACAGACTGCCTCATGGAGCACGTGTTCTTCCGTTTTGGGGTATCGTTAGAGCTCCACAGTGACCAGGGCACCAATTTTGAGTCTAACCTGATGAAGGCGGCACTGGAAAAACTTAGGGTGAACAAGACGCGCACAACACCCCTACACCCACAGCGTCAACCAGGGATGATGCCACCCAGCATAATGTTTGGCCGAGAGTTGCGCCTCTGGCACTGCCATGACCACATTGACAGCTGCGGCACGCTCCTTCTCTTCCAGTCTTGTGCATTGATCGCACTCTTCCAGGCAGGTTCTTCGGGACATGGCGTCTGCGTTGCCGTGGCTCTTCCCTCTACGATGTTCAGAGGTGAAGTCGTACTCCTGCAGCCTCTGGAGCCAACAGGCTCTGTGGCCTTCCAGGTTCCTAAAACTAAGAAGCCAGGTGAGCGCGGAGTGGTCAGTCCCCAGGTGGAGTGGTTAACCGTACAGATACTTGTGGAAATCTCTAAGGTCTTTATCACTGCCACTAACTCTCGCCGGGTGACGTAGTAGTTCTCTGCCTTGGACGGCTATCACGCGCTCATGGATTTGGGATAGGACGCCTCCATTTGAATGGTCACTGGCGTCGGTGGCTACAATGAAGGTGCCACCTGGTTGTGGGAACCCCATAAGATAGGAGCACTGGACAGTGTCTTGTTCAGGTTCTGGAACGGGCCTTCGGCGTTCTCCGTCCACATTTAAGGCCGATGTGCTTCTGTCAGGCGGGTGAGGAACTTGGCGAAGTTGGAGAAGCCCTTTATGAAACGGCGGTAATAACTACACAGCCCCAGGAAACTGCGCAACTCTCGTTTATCCTTCGGCCGAGGCCAATCTCCCACAGCATGTGTCTTCTCCGGGTCTGTGGCCACTCCGGTTGGTGAGACTATGTGACCCAAGTTGTTGACTACCTTGTGAATGAGGTGGCACTTCTTCGGGCTCAGCTTCAGCTTGCTCGCCTGCAGTCTCTGTAACACCTTGCTCAGGTTGTCGAGATGGACTTCAAATGTGTTGCCGACGATTATGATATCTTCTAGGTATCGCTGGCAGGCTTCATAACTCAACCCTCTCATTAGCGACTCCATGAGGCGTTTGAAGATGGCTGTTGCGTTGCAGAGGCAAAAGGGCATAACTGAACTGCCAAAGGCCTTGGCCTATTGAAAATGCAGTCTTTTCCCTGTCTTTGGTATCTAGAGCCACCTGCCAGTAATCCGACTTCAGGTACTGGGTCTAGAACCACTGCGCACCAGCAAGCGTTCGATAGTGTCGTCAATCCGGGGTAAGGGGAAGCAATCCTTCCTGGTGACAGCGTTCAGCTTGCTGTACTCCACGCAGAAGCGTAGCTTACCGTTCTTCGTCACCAGAACTACAGGGGAGCACCAAGGGCTGCCAGACTCTTCAATCACTGCCCTGGATCTGATGTTCTCCAACATGTTCCGTACCGCCGATTGTTTCGCTAGCGGGACGCGTCTAGGTGGTTGCGGTACAGGCCGAGCGTCTCCCGTGTCGATGTGGTGGAGCACTCGGTCCGTGTGGCCGTAGTTGCCGTCGCCTTGGCTGAAGACGCGCTATTATCGTCTCAGCAGTTGTCGAACCTTCTCGAGCTGTTCTGCGTTCAGGTGGTCAGCCGCCCTCTCCAGTAAGCCTTCCAGCCGGGGCCCCAGGTATTGCGTCTACAGTGGCTCCTGCGTCTTGTCAATTGCGCTCACGCTGACTACGAGCTCGCACGTCCCCAAGTCCGTCCCAGCCAGGACGTCGTGGTCGGTGTCAGGTTGAGCAGCCTCACGTGCACCTCTCGGCACGGCAACAATGTCCTGTCTAAACAGAGCCCCTGCACAGGTCTGCCGGTCTCGCTTGTACAACCACGTCTTCCATCAGGACGACCTTGCAGATTCCAAGGTGTTCTTCAGGTTGCCGAAGTATCACATCTCCAATAAGCCGCAGGACCTTCCTGCCGACGTCGACCGTCACCTCGTGGCTACTGAGGGCATCCAGTCCCAGTATCACCTCAGCCAGCTCCGCGACGAGCAACCACTGACTTACGGCACTCCGCCCCAAGTTTAACTGCAGTCGGGCCTCAGTCTCCACATGCAAGGTGTCTCCCGATGCCGTCACTAGCTGGTATGGTCGGCTTGGTTTTCACGACAGCAAACCCCTATCCACGTCAGGTCTGATGATGGTCACGGCTGCCCCGCTGTCAACAAGCACGCGCATTGGTCTCCCTTTCACCCCACCATCCGCGATGATGGTGTCATCCATACGCTGTCTGACGGCACGCAGTGTCACTCGAGGTGATTGTGGTGATGACGCTGACGTGCCCCACGCCCCGAAGCCCTTACTCGTTTTCCGGCTGCTCTTCGTGGTGTGGGCAGTCTTTTTCCAGGTCTGCCGGCTGGCCACACCCCTAACACACGTCACTAGGTCTTCGTCGGCGTCCCTCGGCTGGCCTTCGGTCTCCAGTGTACCGGATACTCCTTGTTTTCGACGTCGGGGTAGCCGTCACCTTGGCCGTCTCCATCCTCAGTGCTGCCGTTAGCACCTCATGGATAGTCTTGTAGTCGCCGAGCATTAGGCGCTGACGTATCTTGGCGTCTCGTACCCTGTCGAAGAATGTGTTTGCGGCCTCTCGGGATACTAATTCAGGTAGAAGGTCGACGAAGGCTTCGCTGGAAAGCTGCTCGATTGCCAGGGCGAACTTCTTCAGCGTATCCCTTGGCTGCTGCGATCTATATTTCAGCTGGCTGCTGTAGGCTCCTGCTAAGCGGTGGTTTCCGAAGCGGTTTCCCAGGGATTCCCAGATGTCCTTGGGCACCGCCGCTGTCTGGACCGCGTTCAGAACCTCTGTGGCCTGTCCGTGTAGACTGGCTATTAACTGTGCGGCCTTTTCTTCTGGAGACATCTTGTGCTTGGCCACTGTGTCGAATTGGCGGCGGAAGACTTCGAAAGTTGACGTACCATCGTACTTTTGTGGTTTGACGCGTGCAGATGTGTCGCGTTCGGCCGCGTCGGCCTTTAAATCCCTCATGCTTCTCGCGATGATGTCCTCCACCATGGTGTTCAGGGACTTAGTGTTGGTGTCGGCCTTTCCCTCTAGGTTGTTAAACGCGGCTCGCCAGGTCTTCGATGTCTTCCACCATAGCGTTCAGGGATTTGGTGGTAATGTCGGCCTTTCCCTCTAAATCGTTAAGGCGCTCGTTCACTTGACCCATCCGCTTGGCCAGCTCCGCGACGTCATACCTCACGCCGGTCAACTGCTCTTCAAATTTTGCGGCGAGGGCCTTTTTCGCCGCCTTCATTTCGGTTGCCAGGTTTGCCGTGGTTAATTCGGTCATTTTCGCGGACAAGTTGTTATTTGCAGCTTCCGTTTTTGCAGCGAGGGTGTCATTCGCTAACTTCATTTCTTCCATTTTCTCTAAAATCTTTGCCAATGTAGCTTCCATTCTCGAATATCCCACTCCTGACTCCAATTCGGACTTTGTGGGTTCGTAAGATTAAAAGTCCAGTGCGCAGAAATTCAAAATGCACTATTTCCGTAGAAAGGCTCTTGTACAATTCTGATATCAGCAGAATGACGTAAGAGACACCAATACAACCTATCGTGGCTTCTGCACATGTATATAAGCAAAACAATTCGCTTTCAAATTACTACACGTTTATCGGTTTTCAACTCGTTACTCGATACAGTTTAAATATACACACACACAATAAACAGCCTGCTGACTCTAACTGCCGTCTGCACTGCACAAGTGCAACTCGTCTCTCGGCTCCTGCCGAACTACTGCTTCTCTGCACCAGACCACTCGCTTTTATACACGGCCCGCTGTTTCTGGAAGTTTCCCGAAACCTGACGAAGCCAAACGAAGCCTCGCGGTGGAGCGACAATCGTCCAGACCATCTTCGTCTCTTTCTCCCTCTTTTGCTCTGTCTCTCTCTCTCTCTGCCACTCCTTCAGCAGGTGCCAACCAGTCACACGAGTGGGCGTGGCTTGGACGCTATCTGTCTCTTTTCCTGCCAGCTGGCTTCGGCCCTTCGTAAACGATGTCTTGCAACAATATATCCATACTTATGAAACAGTGAAATAGGTTAACCTAATTCGTTAGGTCATATTTTTGCATATATGGCCATTTCTCTCTGATACAACATATTTTATTAAATAAATGGTCATATTTGTCATATTTTCTTTCAAGAAGAAAACAACTTTGTCATCAATTTATTTCTTCCCTGTTACGTTTATCAGAATTGCACACCTCCATTTTTTTCCTGGAAATTGGCAAGTATTTATCTACCTTTCTTGTTTGCTTTGAGTTCACAATATGGACTTAACCCTTCTCAGAATTTCGCTTCTCATTTTGTTTCCTGGAAAATGGTAAGTATCAACCTTCCTTTCCTGTTTCCTTTGAATTCGCAGTATGGACTTCACCCTTACACATGAGTGAGTTCGTGTAGGCTATTGATACTATATGAGCAGGCAGCAGATTAAGTCACTCTGGAATCTGGACAACAGACATTGTGTAATTTAGTTTTATTGAAGTCATAAGCATGTGCAGTAGGGTTCAGAAAAAATGCTTAAAGTAAAGCAAAATGTTCAAGTAAAACTAGAAAAAAAAAAAGTTTGTCTCAATATGTTGAGAAAGTATTTGCAAGTGATGGTAAAGTACTGTATTGCAAACTGTGCACCATAAGAGTAACTGCGGAGAAGTTATTTCCCATTCAGCAGCATGTGGCAACAGATAAACACAGACGTAGAGTACAATGGATTGAAAATGAAAAAACACCGCGGCAAATGCTCCTAAGGGAATCCTGCCAGTCTTATTCACCATTCAACAAAAAAAAAAAAAAAAAAAAAAAAAAAAAAAAAAAAAAAAAAAAAAACTATGTACGGCTTTCCTTTGTGATGATATTCCCTTAAGTAAACAAACCATCCAACATATTGTGAATTCTTAGAAAAATACACAGACAAATCTCTTCCTGATTCTTCCACATTAAGAAAAAACTTGGTCAACTGATGCTATGAAAAAACAGTAATACAAATCAGACAACAGCTTGTAAATAAAAAAATTTGGGTATCAATTGATGAAACCACAGACTCTATGGAAACATATATTGCAAATGTTATTGTGAGAACTTTGGAAGAAGATGGTCCAGGCCAGAAGTTTCTAATAAACCAGAACTTTAGAAAAAGTAAAATTTTCCACCATTTCTAAATTGTCCAACAGACCTATGAATGCCATATGGTCCAAAGGTGTTAAGCATGATAATGTAATTCTCTTTGTAATGGATGCTGCAACGTACATAATGTGACTATGTGGGTTCGTAGAATTAAAAGTCCAAGTTGCAGAAATACAAATAGTTCTTTATTTGGACCATATTACAGTTGGTACTGTTACAAATCACAGCAGGATCACTATCACACACAATTACGTGACACACACAATTACGCAACACTCACAATTACGTAACACTCTCTATTCGGCACCTTGCCGCACAACCCTCGCTAGAGCTGACTAAGAACTCCTCTGATACACGTACGCAATCTTCCAGTCCGTTCACTAGCACTGCGATCTTCACAGCTGCTCGCCAAGAACTAACTCTCCTCCAACCCGACGCGTCGCTTATATAGGTACCAACTGGCCAGTCCAGAACCTTCGGGTTAGATGAAATATCCTGGTTGTTCCAGAAGTCAGGGGGAGGGGAAAGGGACGGTCCATTGACTTGTGGTAGTTTTCCCCACCCCCTCAGCGAGTGCCACACGGACATATGGGTAGGCGTACCCTGAATGCTTTCTGTCCCCAACCCAGCTGCCAGATGGTCGTGCCTTCCGATAATTGGGTTACACTGCTCCCTCCTTAAAGCTGGTCGTCCTGAACAGCACCATGGTAGCGGGCCAGGCGATCCAGGTGTACCACCATCATCTTTCCTCCGGGCACCTTCTGGATGCAGTAGACCACGTCGTTAATCCTCTTCACCACCCGGTACGTTCCTTGCCATGGCTGCTGAAGCTTCGGGCAGCGTCCCTTGGTCCTGGTAGGGCGTTACAACCAGACCAGGTCACCTTGCTGGAATCCTTGGCTGTTGGGTTGCCTGTCGTATCTGGTCTTCATGCGGTCGCTCGCCTTCTGGATGTTCTGGCGAGCCATCTCGTGCATGTCGTGGAAGTGGTCCACCAGGTTCTCCACATACTCGGTTGCTGGCTGTTTCGATTCCGGAGGGCTCCCAAAAGCCAGATCACAGAAAGGCGTAACTCTCGGCTGAACATTAAGCTGGCTGGCGTCATCATGGTGGTGTTTTGTGTTGACGAGCGGTAGGCCACCAGGAACAGTGGCACCTTGACGTCCCAGTCTCGCTGATGGCTGGCCATGACCTTCCTCAGGTGTTCCTCTAAGGCTTCATGTACCTTCCGACCATCCCATCCGACTGGGGATGTAGAGACATCGTGCGGGTCTTGTTCACCCCAAGCCTTTGTAGTGCCTCCTTCATAAGGTTGGACACAAAATTGGTACCCTGGTCGCTGTGGAGCTCCAACGGCATTCCAAATCCGCAGAACACTTGCTCCACGAGGCAGTCTGCTTGTGTTTGCCTCTCGGTTTGGAATGACATACACATCCGGCCACTTGGTGGAGTAGTCCACGACCACCATCAGGTACTTGTTGTCTCGGTCGCACACTGGGAACGGTCCAGCTATGTCAACGGCGATCAGTTCGAATGGCGCTCTTACGTTGTACTGCTGCATGCGACCCCGGCTCCCAGTCTGGGGGCCGCGATTCGCTGCGCACACGCGACACTGACGGCACCATCTCTCAGCGTCTGCTGGGAGCCTCAGCCAGTAATTGCGCTGCCGTAGTTTGTCAATCGTTCGGTTCGCTCCCAGGTGTACTGAAGTACCGGCGTGCACTTCCTCCAAGACTTCTGGGATCTTACTCCGGGGAAGTACCAACTGTTCCCTCTGCGTCTTCCCATCGGGAACAGCACGTCCTCTCTGATCTTCAACGAGTCCCATTGGGCCCAGTACAACTTGTATGTGGCGCTCCTCGGTGCGATGTCTTCCTAGGTTGGTCTTGTCCCTGCCTCCACTTCCCTCAAGAGTGGCCCCAAGTCTGCGTCCGCCAGCTGCTCCCTCCTCAGGCCTGCGCTATCGCAGCCATCCGCAGGCACTGCCATGACTACTCGGACTGCTGTGGCACGCTCCTTCTCTTCCACTCTTGTGCACTGGCCACACTCTTCTGGATAGGGTCTTCGGGATATAGCGTCTGCGTTACCGTGGCTGTTCCCTCTGCGATGTTCCGAGGTGCAGTCGTACTCCTGCAGCTGTCTGGTCTTCCAGGTTCTTAAAACTCAACAGCCAGGTCAGGGCGGAATGGTCAGTCCTCAGGTGGAATGGCTGACCGTACAGGTACTTGTGGAAGTGCTTAAAGGTCTTTACTACCGCCAATAACTCTCGCCTGGTGACGCAGTAGTTCTTCTCAGCCTTTAATAGCTCATGGCCGCTCATGGCCGTCCTGGATCTGCGATAGGATGCCTCCAAGGCAATGATCGCTGGCGTCGGTGTGCACAATGAAGGCGTCACCTGGTTGTGGAAAACCTAAAATTGGAGCACTGCACAGGGTCTTCTTCAGGTGCTGGAAAGCATCTTCGGCGTCCTCCGTCCACACATAAAGCCGGTGTTACTCTGTCAGGCGGTTGAGGGGTTTGGCGATGTTGGAGAAGCCCTTTATGAAGCGTCGGTAATAACTGCACGGCCCCAGGAAACTGCGCAAACTTTTCTTATCCTTTGGGCGGCCCCTCAAAATCCAACCTCGTCCCGAGGGGTGGGCAACATGAAGTAGGGGATAGACTGATGGGGTGATGCACGGCGGGGACTTAGTGTGCCCCAGGACCGCTACGACTGCCGAGAAAGCCTATGAGTAACTCCGAAAACTGGCAGAGGAGGCTCTGGTGTTTTCCCCAGGGGCCTACTACGATAGGTACGGGATTGGCAATCCCGGGGTCCCTAGCCACTCACCCTCAATTCATCCCCTTCACCTCCATCAATTGTGCCACGTCTGGTCAGTAAGCATCACCTTCTTCCCCTTCTAGTTTTTTTATTATAATTATTAGCACGTAAGGTCTTAGGTTTATAACTGCTGTCTCACCAGCAGTAGATCCCTCCTATCTTCGTGGTTCTGCCCCACGGTTTCCAGCGCGGCTTCCGACATGTGTTTTCTCCGGAGGTCTCAAAAGTGAAGGTTGAGCGGACCCTTCGCACTGCCCCTATGTGTAGCCTTAGGTGCGGAGCCCGTCCACACCGGGTAGTATCACGAAACGGACGTGTTGCCGCTGACGGAACCCATGTCCCCTGAATCCACGTGTGCCTTTTTATACACTGCGCGTCCTAAAGTGGGGAGCTACAGGCGGTTATTCCTGTGGTAGGGGCTTAAAGCCGGGGTGTGCGTGGTGAGCAGTTTACCCATACGGACAAGTAGTGGATATGGAAGGGTAGCTTTTCTGAGGTACAAATGAGATCGGTCATGGGTGGGGTCCCCATGACAGCACAGACCGTGAAGATTCGGTGTCTTTCTTTGTTTAACCCCCGGATGGCAGGCTGACGCCGAGGTTCCGGATGGGGGTCCTAATCAAAACGTATCCGCGCAAAACCTCTTTCTTCGACCCTTTTTTGATAATGACCTTGGCACGTGATGGGAAAACGTTCAAAGATTTGAGTCCGTTCTATAAAAAGCGTGAACTAGATAAGATCAGCGGCCCGGTTAAAAATGCGACGCGCCTCCGAGACGGTACGTTATTGATATAGAGTACCAGTGCAGACCAATTAAAGAAGCTACAGAAAGCGAATTTGTTGGGCTCCTACCCTAGCCGGGTAGCCCCACACAAATCGCTGAACACTTGCAGAGGAGTAGTTGCCACCTCCAGCTTGGATGGTCTTGCTAATGATGAAATACTCAGCTGTCTCTCCGATCAACTAGTCTGTTAAGCGTATCGATTAACCCGAAAACAGGATGGCAAAGAATGCCCACTACGTAGGTCTTTCTTACTTTCTCAGGCACGAAATTACCCGAATATATCTACTATGGTTATGATCGTGCAAGCGTCCGTCAGTATGTGCCGAACCCCATGCGCTGTTTTCAGTGCCAGCGCTTCGGACATACTAAGGGCTCATGTAACCATGCAGCTCTGTGCGAACGATGTGGCCTTCCGGCTCATGAAGCCCAAAGCTGCAGCCGAACACCCTGCTGCGTCAACTGTGGCGGAGATCATCCCTGGAGTTCGCGACAGTGTCCACGATACCTGGACGAAAAGAATATTCAGGAGCTGCGCGTTAAGTAACGTCTCACATTTCCTGAGGCACGACGGCGCTTCGTACAACTGAAGCCCGCTACCACTAGCGACTATGAATCAGCCGTCCGGCGCACTCCTAGGACCACTGTTGCCGTCCAACACATCCCTGTTGCTCACGCCTCCACACAGACCGACTTTGTAGCGGCTACTCCCACGTTGTCTCGAAACACATCTACAGCTACCAACAGCACTACTAATACCACCACCACTTCTGCCTTACAGACACCAGTCTCCAAGCCGTCTACAAGTACTGCTAACCAAGAAGTGCTGGTAAGAAACCGATCCCGGCCTCCACATAGATCACGCAGTCGCACACCTTCGAAGACATCCCGGTCTCGCTCAGCGAGCCGAAGGAGTTCTTCTGACTCCCGTACATCTGCGGAGTCGCAGGACGCCAGCGCCTTTCGTATCGTGGGCCCCAAGTCTTCCAAGGTGAAGATATAAGTAAAGACAGCCCATTAAATCCCTCTAACTGGATATAATCCAGTGGAATGTCAATGGTTTTCGAGCTCGCGCTCAAGACCTACAACATTCAGTTTCTCAACGGTCACCATCAATTATTGGTCTCCAGGAAACCCATTTACATCCCAATCACTCGTTACACCTTCACTCTTTTTCGGCATTTAGAGGCAAACTCTCTTGCAGGTCTGCGTTCAAGCGGTGGCGTTGCTACCTTAGTGGCGCCTAACATCTCCGCCGCCAACGTTCCTCTCACCACGCCATTGCAAGCTGTTGCCGTTCGGATACAGCTAGAGAGCATCAGTTTTACCATCTGTAACATGTACCTGCTGCCACTCTGTATAGTTCCAGAGCGGGATCTTCTAGCTCTATTGGATCAGCTCCCTTCACCACTACTCCTTTTGGGAGATTTGAATGCCAAACACACGCTCTGGGGATTAGACATTGACGACGCCCGGGAATGCCTCCTCGTAAACGTCTTCGATATGTCTGACCTGCTTGTGCTAAATACTTGTGACCCGGCATTCCTATCATCCGCTTATGGTACACATTCCGTACTAGACCTTTCTTTCTGCAGTCCATCATTAGTTCCACTACTTGAGTGGTCAGTACATTCCGACCTCCTTGGGAGTGATCATTACCCCATTAACATTCATTTTTCTGGTCGCCAATATGTACGTTCTCGACACCCTCGCTGGATTATTTCCAAAGGTAACTGGGGAAAATTCCATTCTCTCATACACCTCATCGACGATGGTTCCGACACCATCGATGCAATGGTCGAATATTTTACTTGCTCGATCCTACTCGCCGCAGAATCCAGCATTCCTCGTGGTTCATCTACACCACGTCGTGCTTTGCGCGTTTTCCAGCGGTACCCGACGGAAGGGAACTTCGTCGCCTTCAAATGTTCCCGCGCTAGGGCACGTTTTATACTGCGCAACGCATAGCGTAAATCCTGGCAAACCTATGTGTCGTCCCTTTCCTATCGCAGCTCTACCCAACAGGTATGGTCAGCTGTTCGGCGGATGTATGGCAAGTATCGCCGGATGGTAATTCCTGGCCTTGCCATCAACGGTTCCATGTGCACCACCGAGCAGGACATAGCTGAAGCCCTAGCTACCACATTTGCTGCTACTAGCCAAACAGCTCGCTATGACGCCCTCTTCCTGCCTATTAAGGAAAAGGCGGAGCGGATACCACTTAATTTTAATAGTGACTGTGCCGAGGCGTATACGGCCTTTTACCGCTGCCGGGCTCGCCCATTCTCTAGCGCTAGCAAAGGATTCTTTTCCAGGTCCCGTTGACGTACACCGACAGATGCTGCTACATCTTCCATCTGAGGCGCTATCATTCCTCTTAAACATCTATAACCGCATTTCGCATGAGCGGGTTTGCCCCTCTTCCTGGCGAAAGGGTATTGTCATTCCAATCCCTCGACCCGTGAAGGATCGTACCCTTCCATCTAGCTACCGCCCCATTTGCCCCACGAGTGTCATCTGTAAGACCTTTAAGCGAATGATATACGCTTGGTTAAATTGGTGGCTAGAAAAACATAACCATCTGTCCAACTTGCAATGCGGTTTTCGTCGCCATCGCTCTAGTGTCGATAATCTACACGCCTTGGGGGTTATATTTTAGATGCCTTTCTACTGAAGCAGCATATCGTGGGCGTGTTCCTCAATCTGGAGAAGGCTTATGACACTACTTGGCGGTACGGCATGCTCCGTAACCCACATGGTTACCGTATGCGTGGTCATCTACCCGAATTCCTATGCAACTTTTTAAAACTTCGCCGTTTTCGTGTCCGCATAGGAAACACGATATCACGGGAGCGGATACAGGAGAACGGCGTACCTCAGGGGTCGATTTTGAGCGTCGCCCTTTTTGCCGTAGCTGTCAATGGCATCACTAGTGCTGTTCGAAGCGGAATTCCATCATCCCTCTACGTTGACGACTTCGTAGTTTATTATAGCTCTGCCAACATAGATCACATTGAGCGCCAACTGCAACTGACCATCGCCAGCTAGCAGCTTCCGCTTTTCAGCTGCGAAGACACAGTGTACCCACTTTCACCGCCTACGAGGTATTCACCCGCCCCCTGATCTTCATTTGAACGGCACACCCCTGTCATTTGTCTCTCTCCTTAAGTTCTTGGGTCTCCACTTGGAGAGACACCTCACCTGGCAGTACCACATTCGCCACCTTCGAGCCTCTTGAGATCGTTCTCTTGGGGTGCTGAAGGTATTATCTGGAGCATCTTGGGGGAGGTGATCGCACGGTAATGTTGAGGCTGTACCGCTCTCTGGTTCGGTCCAATCTGGACTACGGCAGTTTTATTTATGGCGCAGCAACCGCCTCTAAACTTCGCATTTTAGACACCGTGCATCATACTGGTATCCGCCTTGCCACAGGAGCTACCTGCAACAGTCGAGTCGACTGCCTGTATGCAGACTCAGGCGAGCCTCCACTCTGTATTCGTCGCTCGCTGTTACTAAGCTCATACGTCTCGAAGTTGGCCAGTTATCCCAATCATTCTTGTTTTAAACCAGTTCTGTGTCCAGATTTAGTCCACCGTTATATGCGCCCCAGTTCTCGGACACGCCCCATGGGAATAAGATTTCTTGATCTTCTACATTCGCATCCCCCCAGGGGCCTACTTTGGTAGGTACGGGTTTGGCGCACCCGGGGTCCCAAGCCAACAGTCTGCCTCGTGTGGGCTCCTCTTCGTGGTTGAGGGAGACGGTCAACAGGCCTACCCACGTGTAGGCCGTGCGTGGAGACCCGTGTCGGTGGAAAGGTGAAATAGGTGAACGAAATGTTTAGTAGGTTTTGATAGATTTATGTACGTCTATTTTTAATAGGTTTTGTTACACTTTTATAGTTTTTAGAAAGTTTTATATCTGGCTTTTGCCATGACTAGTTTTCTAAAAGGCGCTGATAACCGCCGTAGTAGAGCGCCCTTATATATATATCATCATCTACATTTGCATGGCCTCCGAATACCTCGCATGGAGAGGTCGTCCATCAGCCCTTATCCTGCATGGCAGCTCCAGCGTGCGCGGTTCGATCTCACTCTTTCGACAAACTCTAGACTCGCTACTCCACATTCGGTCTTTCAACAACTTTTTGCCGAACTACTGGGCCGTTACCCTATGTTCCGGCCTTTACAGACGGTTCTCAGTTAGGTAGCACTACGGGTTGCGCGTTCTTCATTAACGGTGAGGCTCATAAATTTCGCCTTCTGAACTCCACTTCGGTTTTCTCTGCAGAGCTGTATGCCATCTTCTATTTGCTCCTTTTTATTTGCAAGTTAGCTCCTGGCTATTTTATTGTTTGCACTAACTCTCTAGGTGCTCTTCAGGCCTTGCAACACCACACTGCCGTTCACTCCCTTGTTTTAAAAATACAGGCACTGACCTCGCAAATGCTCAGTCGCGGATACCATTTTGTTTTTACTTGGACCCCAGGCCATGTGGGGATTTCCGGGAGCGAGGAGGCTGACGCGGTTGCTAAGCCCGCTTACTGTTTGCCCCGTAGTTCAACAACTACGGTGCCATACCAGGATGTGCAACGTTTTTTCCGTCGCCAACTCCTATCTGCTTGGTAGCACTCCTGGACAGCTTTGGAAGGCACACAACTCCGGTCGATAAAGGAGAGCGTAGAACCCTGGCTAACTTCCTGCAGGGATAACCGGCGGGCCGAGGTGATACTCACCCGGCTGAATTGGGCACACACGAGCGACTCATGGCCGTGTGTAGTACGCCTCACTGTGCGGCATGTATTGCTCGATTGCCCGCAGTACGCTCCTGTTCGCCGGTCTTTGGGCTTGGGGACTAACTTGCTCGGTGTTTTAGTTAAGGACCCAGTAGCCGTAGTTAAGGTACGGCGGTTTGTTGCTGAAATCGGTTTTAATAAACAAGTCTGACTTGTATTTTATCTTTGATAATTTTAGAGATTTTAAATTATTAGTCCGGTGATTGGCTGATCTTTTAGCTTTGTGCTCTCTACCTCGTGTGGTTTTTTAACCTTTGAATGTACTTTAATTGTTCGGTGTTTTTATTTTATTTTCCCTTTTAGCTTAGTTTGTGTGGCTTTTAGCACTTAGTGTTAACTTCGGGCCCAAATGACCTCGTCGACGGGCCCTAAAACACCACACACTCACTCCTTTGGGCGAGGGCAATCTCTCACAGTCTGTGCGTTGCAGAGGCCAAAGGGCATAACTGTGAACTGCCAGAGACCTTGGCCGGTCGAGAACGCGGTTTTCTCCTTGTCTCTCGGGTCTAGAGCTCCCTGCCAGTAGCCCGACTTCAGGTCCAGGGTCGAGAACCACTGTGCACCAATTAGCGTGTCCAGAGTGTCGACAGTCCGGGGTAAGGGGAAGCAGTCCTTCCAGGTGACAGTGTTCAGCT
This sequence comes from Mantis religiosa, assembly GCA_030765055.1. NCBI lineage: Eukaryota > Metazoa > Arthropoda > Insecta > Mantodea > Mantidae > Mantis > Mantis religiosa. The sequence continues at coordinate 52,937,484 of CM060956.1, forward strand.
TCCTGTAGTCCACGCAGAAGCGTAGCTCGCCGTTCTTCGTCACCAAGACTACAGGGGAACACCAAGGTCTGTCAGACTCTTCAGTTACTCCCGTGGATCTCATGTCCTTCAGCATGTCTCGTACCGCCCCTTGCTTCGCCAGCGGAACGCGTCTAGGTGGTTGCCGAATAGGCCGGGCGTCCCCGGTGTCGATGCGGTGAAGCACTTTGTCCGTGCGCCCGTAGTCGCTGTTGCCTTGGCTGGAGACGCGCTGGTATATCGTCTCAGCAGTTGCCGAACCTTCTCAAGCTGTTCTGCGGTCAGGTGGTCGGCCGTCCGCTCCAGTAAGCCTTCTAGCCGGGGCCTCAGGTGTTGCGTCGGCACCGGCCCCTGTGTCTGGTCGATTGCTGTTACGCTTACCACGGGCTCGCAGGTTCCCAAATGCGTCGTGATCGGTGTCCGTTGGGTTTATCAGTCTCACTGGCACCTCCTCTTGGCACGGCAACAATGCCCTGGTTACACATAGTCCGTGTATAGGCGTCTTCTGGTCCGGCATTATATTCCTGGTTCTCTGGCCTTCCAGTTGCGCGTCACCACCACCTCGCTCCTCGCGGGGACAACCACGTCTTCGTTCAAGACGACCCTGCAGATTGCAAGGCGCTCTTCGGGTTGACGGAGTATAACCTCTTCTCCGTTGAGCCACAGGACCTTCCTGCCGACGTCGACCGTCGCCTCGTGGCTCCTGAGGGTATCCAATCCCAGAATCACCTCCTCAGCCACCTTCGCGATGAACACTCACAGACGCACGGCACTCCGTCCCAAGGTCAGCTTCAGCAGGACCTCCTTCTCCACAGGCAAGGTTTCACCCGATGCCGTCATCAGCTGGTATGGTCGGCTCGGCTTCCTGGATGGCAAACCCTTGGCTATGTCGGGTCTGATGACGGTCACGTCTGTCCCGGTGTCCACCAGCACGCGGCACGACTTTCCTCTCACCCAACCATCCGCGATGAGGCTGTCATTCATCCGCCGGCTGACGGCGCGCAGTGTCACTCGAGGGGATTGTGATGATGGCGCCGACGTGCTCCTAGCCACGACGGCCCTTACTCGTTTCCCGGCTGCTCTCCCTGGTGTGGACAGTCTCTCTCCAGATGTCCCGGCTGTGCACATCCGCTACACGGGCCACTAGGTCTTCGCCGGCGTCCCTCGACTGGTCTTCTGTCTCTGGTGTAGCGGACACTCCTCGTACTCGTCGTCGGGGTAGCCGTCACCTTGGCCGCCTCCATCCTCAATGCTGCCGTCAGCGCCTCGTGGATGGTTGTGTAGTCGCCGAGCATTAGGTGCTGACGTATCTCGGTATCTCGTACCCCGTCGACAAAGGCTTAGGTGGCTTCCCGAGATACCAAGGCCTTGCTAGCCAGCTGCTCAATCGGCAGGGCGAACTACTGCAGCGTCTCCACTGGCTGTTGCGACCTTGTCTTCAGCTGACTGCGGTAGGCTGCGACTAGGCGGTGGTTCCCGAAACGGTTCTCCAGAACCTCCCAGATATCCTTGGGAGCCGCCGCTGTCTGGACCGCGTTTAGGACTTCCGCGGCCCGTCCCTGGAGGCTGGCTATTAGCTGTGCGGCCTCTTCCTCCGGTGACCACTTGTTATGTCTGGCCACCGTGTCGAACTGGCGGCGGAAGACCTCGAACGTTGACGCGCCGTCGTATTTTGGAGGTTTGACGCGCGGCGATGTTGTGTCGCGGCCTTCAAATCCTTCAACCTCCTGCCGACGACGTCCTCCACTATGGCGTTCAGGGACTTGACGCTGCTGTTGGCCTTTCCTTCCAGCTCATTAACGCGGCTCGCCAGGTCTTCGATGCACTCGTCCACTTGATCCACCCGCTTGCCCAGCTCCGTGACGTCATCCCTCACGCCGGTCAACTGCTATTTAAACTTTGCGGCGAGGGCCTCGTTTTCCGCTTTAATCTCCGTAGTCAATTTGGTCACCTTCTGGGCCAGGCTATCGTTCGCCGCTATTTCCTTCAGATCCACTGCCAAGTTGGTGTTTGTAGTCTCCAGCTTTGCGGCCAGGCTGTTATTTGCCGCTTCTGTTTTTGCAGCCAGGTTTTCATTTGCCGTCTTCATTTCCTTCAACTCAGCGGTAAGGTTGTCGTTGGCCGTCTTCATTTCTTCCATTTTGTGTAAAATCTTTTCCAGTGTCGATTCCATGGCCGTTATCCCACTCCTGACAGCAGTTGTGACTTTATGGGTTCGTAGAATTAAAAGTCCAACTTGCAGAAATAAAAATAGTTCTTTATTTGCGGCCGCGTCGTGGCTCAGAGGTTAGACCGCTTGGCTCTCACCAAGGCGGACCGGGTTCGATCCCAGGCGACCGCAAAGTGAGATTTGTGTTGGACAACACGGCGCTGGGGTGAGTTTTCTCCGGGACCTCCGGTTTCCCCCGCCATCTCATTCCACGGGTGCTCCATCTTCATCTCATGTATCATCAGTGTTACCGCCTGCGGTGCCGTATGTAGTAAAAGCGGGCGTTAAACACTACACATTTCACACATTTTCTTTATTTGCACCGAATTACAGTTGGTACTCTTACAAATCAGAGCAAGATCACGTATCACACACAATTACGTAACACACACAATTACGTAACACTCTCTATTCGGCACTTTGCCGCACAACCCTCTCTAGAGCTGACTAAGAACTCCCCTGATACACGTACGCAATCTTCCTGTCCATTCACTAGCACTGTGCTCTTCACGGCTGCTCGCCAAGAACTAACTCTCCTCCACCCTGACGCGTCGCTTATATAGGTACCAACTGGCCAATCCAGAAGCTTCCGGGTTAGATGAAATATCCTGGTTGTTCCAGAAGGGACGGTCCATTGACTTGTGGTAGTTTTCCCCACCCCCTCAGCGAGCGCCACACGGACATATGGGTAGGCGTGAGCTGAATGCTTTCTGTCCCCCACCCAGCTGCCATTTGGTCGTGCCTTCCGATAATTGGGTGACAACAGTGAAAGCTGTCGATTCTCTAAAAGGATTGTACAGTAAAATGCTCCATTTACTCTTTTAGCTTACGCCTTGCACTTAGTTGCAGAGGAGATTAGTGACCTTGACAAATTTATTGGGTGTGTCAAAAAGGTATTTTTGAAAGCCCCTTCATGTATTGCAGCATTTATGTTGTTAGCACCAGACATCCCCTTGCCACGATCTCTCAAAGATGGGGGTCCTGGATTGATGCCTGCGACTATTACTGCCAGAACTTCAACATTGTGAAAAGCATCAGTGATTCATTTGATAGCAGTGAAGCTACTTCAATTGGTCTAGCCCAAGTATTGATGTCTAATGGTAAAATTTCAAGCAAACTTTCATACATAAAATAATATTTTTTATTTCTTTCTGCTGACATAATGCTTTAGAGGCATCAGAATTGCCAGTAGTGAAGCAGATAGAACAAGTGAAAAAAAGTTGTGAATAAATTAGAGGGTGTTTGTGGTAAATTGGGAAAAGAAGTGTCAAAGAAAATGGAGAAGGTGTTAGAAAAAAAACGAAGAGTCATATTCTTTGTTCCATTTCAATGATTTTGTTGGGTGAAAAGTTCTCTCTTACTCATTCAGATTTAGATTCAAATGCTGTTGTTCATTTTAAATATGCTCCTCTTGTGTTAGTTGAAGTAGAAAGGAGCTTTTCGAAGTACAAGGCTTTGTTGGCTGACAATAGGAAATCTTTTTTGTTTGTCAATTTGCACAAGATATTCATTGTGTATTGCAACTCATAGCTTATAGGAAGTAGAATGAGGATGTGAAAAGCACATAGGTTAGCTATGTTGCTATAATGTTAATAATAATAAAAATCATACAGGAATATCAAATTGTTTAGTTTACCTTTCTTCTAATATGCATTTTATTCTCAAATATTTCATTATCTAAACTGACTTACTAATTTATTTTACAATAGAAATGTTACCTCATTTTAATATTGTTAATTCATGTTTATTATGTTACTGTGCATATTTTAGTAAATGTTTGGTCATAACAGCATAGATTTTTGTGCATATTATGGTGATTTTTAGGTCCTAAATATCCTAGCCCTAGTTATAACATTCTGAAACATTATTTAAATGTTTAAATTGGTAACAAATGATTGCATGGGAAAAAAATAAAAGCAAAAATTGCATCTTTTGAACATGTTCTATAGCATAGACTATGTTGAAAACATTTAACATTATTTTTAAAAAAAGCCATTTGTCATAAGTGCATATTTTAATGATCTCTCCATTTTCTTGAGTAAGTTAATGTTGATAATTTTTGTTCCAAATTTATGGCATTTTTCATCCGAAAATCTGACAGAGCTGATTTCTGTGAGTGTTGTTTATGCATCTAACACGTTTCTTGGCCCTTGTTTTCAAATGGTTCCAATTAATAAACAGACCATAACAGACCATAATTAATAACAGACTTCACCACTAAAGACATCACCACTTCAAATAAAAAGTATGGGATCTATGAAATAGAATCCAAATAACTGCAATCAAGTGTATGTAGGAAAAATGAAGAAACATTTTGAAAAGAGTGCATAAAACATAAATACATAGAAAAATTAGCAGTTGTGACCCATTTGTGGATGAGAAATCATGATAGAAATCTGGAACCAAAACTAGTAAGACACTTAGCAGGAAAGCAAGAATTTTCAATATGGGACCATATTTTTTATAAGCAAGAACAAGATGAGGAACTTCAGTTTTGATACTTCCTAGAGCTGTTCATTGTACAAGCTCTTAGAACCACCACAAGAGCAGTCTAAGGATGGATTAACCTCATCACTCAAGATCAGTCAGTGTCCAGTTGATGATAAGAGAAAATTAGCATCTTAAACAGGTTCCTGGAAATTTAAAAAGTGAGTGTTGTTTGTGTCATTAATTGATCTGGTTTTTGCTCTTAATTGATTTCAATAATACTGTCATCAACTTCCAGCATTGGAAGATAATCTCAGAAGATTATGAGTATCAGAATGTACTAAATACGCTCTAGGGCATTTTGTGTTCCTAAATTTACACTTTGTGCCTGTATACTACCGTGATATCATGCTGAACCATGAAAATTAAAACAATGCTTCCTCATTGAAAATAAGTTTATTACAGAACTTGTGTACCTCCATGAGCTCTTGAAGTTATGTATGCAACTCAAGATGAACTTTGGCAGTTTTATTCTTATACCAACTGCAAAAAGTTTGCTTGCTTCTATTGGAGTCATTGCTATAAGATTCTCTAATTGATTGGAATATGAGTTATTTTTCACCATGAAATGACTTGTGAACTATGCCCAAAAACTTCCTGGCATACTGGTTATTTTTTAAGACATAGCAGTTTCTTCTCCATGAAAGCGTTGCATACATTGTAAAATAAAGAAAGAACTTTTACATTCATCAATAATTAAAATATAACTGGAGCAATCAACAGTAATCCATGATCTAAGAGAGAACATTTCAAATAAGTGCTGGCTGGGAGGAATAGTACTTGTGCAGGTGATTGCCTAGGCTGTCGGAACTAACAGGTTAGAACAGTTGAGGTGTTCTCCCCATATAGCCTGCTCTTAAGATGTAATAAATCTATGAGATACAGAGAAATGCATGGACCATGTATCAGTATATTAGGGTGCAGATAGTGTTGTTGGTTGCATTCAAGGGAACTGTGCTGCAGAAAATTAAAGTTTGGGAAATTTATTTTATATGTTACTTGCTTTTTTTTATTTATTTATGTCCTCTGTTTTAAATCATATCAGGCAAGTGAGATGGGTGAAATAATGCTTGAATGAATCCAGGGTCCATAGATCTTAGAGTTACATTTGTCTTTCAGTATAAGGGAAAACCCTGGTATAAAACCTCATCCAGGTAACTCATCCTGACCAAGATCCAAACTCGGGATCTCTTGAATGTGAGGCAGACATGCTACCATCTGCGCTACCGAGGCAGGCATGAGGACTTTTGACATTGCATTACAGTTACATTATGCATATTTAATCAACCTTTTCGATCATGTTCAAACTATGATAAGTTAGAGTTGAAAAAGAGAATATGAAGAACTTTGTGCATACATTTAACTCTCAACGTAAGAGTTTTGTACCGAGCTGGATGGCTCAGGCGGTTTCGTCTGTGGCCTGCATTTGGGAGGCCCAGATTCGATTCCTGTGACCGACTTACCTGACCCATGGTTTTTCCGGGGGTTTTCCTGGATCCCCAGGGGAATGCTGGCTAGAATAATTACATCCCCTGAATTTCCTGTCCCATTTCATCTCCATTATCATTTCACATCTGTCATCCAGTGGTCTCTTTCATGATAGTAGTGTTAGTGGGTGTCTCGGCACCTTGGGTCAGCCGCCCTCTGACTCCTCTTGCCTCATCCTTCCTCCTGAGGTGCATCACTTGGGTAGGTACATTAAACCACAGGTTTCGGTGCCGAATCCCCTCCATAGTAATCCTAATCCTAAGAGTTTTATTATGTACCTCTGAAACTTTGTGTAAGCTCTTCTGCTGGCCATGTTTGTTACTTGGAAACAATGAATCTCCTTGGAATAGTAAAGATTGGAGTCATTCATTATAATGTATATAATCTCTATCTTTAATGTTAACATGCTTTTGCAAAATTTCCAGGAATACTATTGGATAGAGGTCTACCTTTTGATTTAGCTTTACAGGTACATTCCTTATCTTTAAATTTTAATATTATCAAATTAAGTTAGCAATGACTGCATCTTACCCACTTTATCCTAAATTTTCCCTGATCAATTGTTAACAAGTTGAATAATAGCTAGGATAACAAGCTCTCTCACTCTTTAGCATTTTGCAAATGAGAAGATATTCCAGTTGGCAATTCAAACAAATCAGATGATGATATCTTTAATAACAAAGCCATTGAAAAACTGTGGAACTCCTCTGATTGTTTGTGTCTACCTTGTAGTGTGTATAATAGTGTGTATATAGCATCTCAACTTTAAATAATGTTTGCACGTCATAAGAATTTAAAACCTACTTCATTTGCAATAAATTGTACATAAATACAGAGCTGTCCAGTAGTATGTACATCAAATGGAATACAGTCCTTACTAATACTTTGTTAAATAAATTTAAATTATTTTGAATAAAACTTCAACACAATTAGTTGAAGACATGCACACATTTCCTTAACTACAAACATTTATACTAGATGAGTTACAGCTTGGGTGCCAAAATTGTGTAGCAGCAATGCAAACATAAACCACTCCTAATGCAGCAAAACACCCTCCATAAATGTGGAACTGAAACATAAAAACATTTCAAATATTGACGCCTATTTTAAAGAATGTTAGTGAAATATAGTGTATAAACATGTAGAAAAATAGAATAAGCAGCTTATTTTTAAAGGAAAATCTATTTAACTGACAGAAAAATTAAGTTACTAAGATAAATATTGAGGAAATAGTATTTGAAAATAGGGAAGGGTGTAAGCAATTTGCACAAAAACTTTTGAATTTTGACTTTGAAAGCTCCATATTCAACTCTTTGAGAAAGCTGCTGGACTCTCACAAACTCCAAACCATGCTTTAAAATGCAATCCTGGATCAGCCACATTCAGATCTTGCCATGTTTCTATTACAGCTTGCATTCTTATTTTATTTCTGTACCACATAAATAGTAGGCAGAGAAGGTATGGCATTCCACCCAAAAATTTGGTACAGAGATTTCACTGAAAATGCATGTTTTCACGTCCCATGAATAAAAAACCTTTTCAGAAATGGTTTTGTAAGTGTGTGTGTACCTCTGTAAATAGCATAACTCAAAAATGAAAAGTCTACATAAGTCTACATAAAATATAAACTATTAGAAAAATCAGCAGTTGCCATGCATTTTTGGGAAAACAACCACAACATAAATCCAGAGCCAAAACTACTAAAACATACATCAGGAAAACAAGAACTATCCACATGGGAACAAATCTTCATTTCAAAAAATAGGAACAAAGTATTCAATTTCGACATCCCCCAGAAAGATTTGTTCAGCAAGTTCCTTGAACTGCCACCAGAGGAGACCTATGACAAAATATCGCCAACTACATCAATGAGAACCAGTCGATGGCCGGTTGAGGATAGAGGCAAAGTCTCTGAAAGATGTTCTGGAAAAATTTAGAAGTAAGTGTTGTTTAGTGCCATTAATTGATTCCCTTTAAATTTAACGAAAAGTCTGTTAAATACCAAATTCAGTGAAAAATTCAGTGCCATAGCTGAGATTCAAACCATAGATAATCTTTTCTAGATTTGCCTGCTCTACCACTGAGGTACTATGGCTACATGAAGACCTGACATAATTGTCCATCTGATTCACATTTTTCTTAGCAGACCAATGAAGAAATCTCAGTTGTAGATCACTTACCCCAATGGTGATATTGAAGATCCATGGTTCAGATCCTGACTACGGCATTGGAAGTGTGCTGTAAACAGTTGTAACAGATGGGCATGTGAGCAATGTGCAGAAGAAGAGTATCACAGGAATAGGAAATTCAGCAATACAGACTGAGGTTTGGACATTTTGGAAGATGGAAAATAAAAGGAAGTGGGTTGTTCATAATAAGCTGGCAAATATGGTTGGCAATAATGATTGCCATTGATTATAGGTGGGGTAGACCAAAATCCAGGACCCGTCGAATTGCAACAAATCCAGCTGCTACTGAAAGAAATACAGGTCAACCTGGGAAAGATGATGGACCAAAACAACAATTGAAGTCAGCGATGAAAAACCAGAGAGGCAAAATGGAACAACAAATAGCAAAATGCAGAAGGAAAAATGGAATATCAAATAGATGTAATTCAGGACAAAGGGGGGGGGGGGGGGGGATTTTTGGAGTGAATGAAGACCACAGAATAAACTCAGAAGACACAGTTTATGAAATTAGGGAAAAGAATCTTGGAATGGAAGTCTATGGATGGGAAATTGAAAAAGCATTTAGGGGAAAAAAAAAAAAAAAAGATGCAAGAGTTAGACCGAATTTCCAAAAATTTTCTAAGAAATGGGAAGTGACATTAAGTGAACTAGAACTTTTATAGAACAGGATTATACAAAGGTGGAGCAAACCATGAAGAAAGGATTGATTAAATTAATTGGAAGTCGATTAATAACACAAAACAACACTCACTTTTAAATTTTCCCGGAACCGGTTTCTGAGGCCTTCCCTCTATCTTCAGCCGGACATCGACTTGTTCTCATTGGTGTAGCTGGCAATATTTTGTCATCGGTCTCCTCTGGTGGCGGTTCGAGGAACTTGCTGAACAAATCTTTCTGGGGGATGTCGAAATTGAATACTTTGTTCCTATTTTTTGAAATAAAGATTTGTTCCCATGTGGACAGTTCTTCTTTTCCTGTTGTATGTTTTAGTAATTTTGGTTCTGGATTTATGTTGTGGTTTTTTTCCCAAAAATGTGTGGCAACTGCTGATTTTTCTAATTGTTTGTATTTTATGTTCCTAAAAAATGGTAAATGCTCGTCTTTTTCTATTTCTACAGTGAATTTGATGCTTTTTTCTTGGATATTTAAAAGTTTTAGTGCATCACTGATGTGTTTTTTTGGTACTATTGCAAAGATGTCATCTACATATCGTTGCCAGAGTTTGAACATCCAAGGGAAACCTTTGTTGATCCTTATTTCTAATGCACTCATGTACAGATCGGCCAGGAAGGGTGATAGTGGGTTGCCCATTGCTAACCCTGAAGTTTGGTGATAATATTTTGTTTGAAACTGGAAGAAATTTTGTTCTATGCATAATTTGGTTAGTTCAATGTAGTCTGAAATTTCAGATGATGCCATTCCAAGTGATTTGAGCCATTTTTCTATCAACGGTGGGAGTTGATTAACTGGTATGCTGGGAAACAGTGATTTAACATCAAATGAGACTAGTGTGTCCTCTTCTTTTAAAAGAAGAGTGTCCGCATGAAGACGCGATACGACAGGCAAGCCAACATCCAAGGGTTCCAGCAAGGTGACCTGGTCTGGTTGTACCGCCCTACCCGGACCGAGTGACGCTGCCCGAAGCTTCAGCAACCATGGCAAGGACCGTACCAGGTGGTAAAAAGGATTAACGACATGGTCTGCCGCATCCAGAAGGTGCTCTGAGGAAAGATGTTGGTGGTACACCTGGATTGTCTGGCCCGCTTCGATGGTACTGTTCGGGACGACCAGCCTTGAAGAGGGAGCAGTGTCGCAAGTCCATTGTTGATCGAGGCGGCGCGGTGAGGCATTCAAAGGGATGGGCAGTGTAGTGTGTAGATAAAAGCTCGCCGAAATGGCGGGGGAAAGAAGACGGATTTCTCGAGAGTTCTAGTTCTTTGTTCTAGCCATCTTGATTGTTGGAGAACATTCCGGAATGTGAATAATCTATAAAAACAGAGCCCGCCCGCCTAAGTCAGTCGTTAATTGAACTCGCGTGCGTGAACAGCTGTTTGTGGTCAATGACCTTCGAAGTTGTATTGTGTATGACATAATTATGAACTGCTGTGAATGAAGTGTGTTTCTACGGAAATAAAGTGCAATCTTGGTGTTTGTAACCTAGACTTTTAATTTCACGAACCCAAAAAGTCACAGTATATGCCACTACATATCTTGTTATATATCAAATTACAACTCTTTATTGAGTTGCTGAATTTCCTAGGGCCCTTAGACTCTAACACCATGGTTTTTGAGCTATAGGATCCTATTTACCATTGGTCCTCAGTCTACATTATCATGATTATCCTTATTACTAATTTTTCTTAACCATTTATTTCTCACTAAACGTAAGTAATTTCCTATTTCCAATACATTGTTTCTTGATTTAACTAAAATTTTACTAGGTAACATGGTCCACTTCTTTTTGAGTACTTTTCCTCTCCAGTTCTTTGTTTCCTCAACAAATGACACAATGTATTACACATTATACACTTTCCTTGTTCTTCTCTCTCCCCTAAGCCTTTTGTACCTCTAAGAAAATGCAATAAGACAATTTCTGTAAATGTTTTATCTTGGTTACCAAGAAGTAAATAAAAGTGTAAGCATTTGTAAGAGTAGTTTGTGCAAGAGTGAGTATCATTTTGCAGAAGTATGTAAGCCGTGCCATGGCCGAGCAGTTCGACTGCTTGGCTCTCACCAAAGTGGCTGGGTTTGATCCCAGGTGACCACAAAGTGAGATTTGTGTTGATAACATGGTGCTGGGACAGGTTTTCTCCAGGTCCTTTGGTTTCCCCCAACAGCATTCCACCGATTGCTCCTCATCATTTTTAATATAATTTCATCTCGCCTTCATTCTGTCATCCACTTCTCTCACTCTCATACTGGCATTGGGCTGATCACCCATCCTGTATTCTCTCTCTCTCTGAGCCAGAGATTCCATTCTTCAACCCACTACCTAAGGGCATAAAGGCTATTTTAAGAGCAACAAGAAAATCCTGACACCATGTAGTGGTATAAGAGGGCAGTTAAAGAAAGAAAGAAGTAATGTAAAGCATCTTTTATGAGAAAAACTAGCCTTGACACTCCATATATGCAGTTTGATCATTTTGTTTAACAATCATACAGTAAATGAAAACCAGTTCTAAGTGTCTAGGCTTGGTCAGGCTAACAAGAAGTAATTTCATCCCAATATAACATGTTAGTCACAAAATATTATCTTGTCAGCCAATATAAATTTTTACTGCAGGTTAACAATAACAAAATATAATTAGCAGTTAATATCAGAGAGAAGATAGAGGCATTGTCGGCCTTTCAAATGTAAATAAAAAAAATGCTGCATGTGAAAATGGCCTTCCTTTCCAGATGGAATTCTACAGCCAACGATGAAGAACATACTTTAGAAAGCTGTTGTTTGTTACCTGAGAGTAAATAGGAAGATCCAAGTGCACAATAGTCACTGCTGTCAAGATAGTTTGGAGGGCTAAGGAGAAGAATGTATTGATCCCAAAAATCAGTCCACAACTATCTTCACTTATGTGCTTGGCTACTTCTGCACTGAAACACACAGATTGCGATATTACCCTATTAACCAATTCTATTTTGATAGTTGTACAGTAAAACCTATCTAAAATGGATCCCTTTTATACCAGAAACCTGGAAAAATGGAAAATAAATATCAGAACAGAAGGTTTTGCATGTAAAATTATACTCTAAACCAGAAAGCTGCCTAATACGGATACAGAAATATTTTTCGGGAACCGTTTGTATTATAACCTGATTAAAATGGAATAATTATGTGTATGAGGTTGCAACATACATACTTTTAAAGGAGCAATAATCTTGAGGGTGACTGTGCTACACCGAAGTTCCATGAACCATAAAGTCATAAATAGTAATCCTTTGAGGAAAAGGAGAAACAAACAATTAGCTCTTTCAACTCACTTCCATCACTCATGGTAATGGTACAACTGTTTTGCAGTGTGTTCATTTTCACTTTCATTCTTGCAAGTGACAAGTACGAGTGGAAGAAAACTGTGAACTTTGGTGATTTTTAGAAACAACATTTTTATGTACACAAATTCTGTAAAATAATTTCCATTATCACTTGAGGAAAAAATTAAGTTACTGAAAAACACAAAAGAACAAATGTCCAGCTAAAGAATTAATGTAATATTTAAAGTTGGGAAAACTCAGATTTATGAGACTTTGAAAAACAATATAAAAATTAAAGGATGAGCGACTAAAGAGAAGAGCAAGGCATGTGAAACGCATCACAAGATCTACAGAGTATGAGGAGCTAAATCGTGCTGTGTTCTAGTGGTTTATTAGTGCGCTCACTAAAGGAATTCCCATTTCTGGACCATTGCTTCAGACTCAAGCTTTAGAGACTGCAAGAAAGCTAGGCAAAGACTGTTTCAGAGCTTCCAATGGATGGCTCGAAAGTTTCAAACATTGCCATATTATTGTTTTGAATGCTGTGAATGCAACAAACAGTTGCAGATTGGAAAGGGAAAATTGAAAACAGACAGAGAAGCTAAGTGATGAACTACCACTATTGCACATAAGTTGAAAATATAGAAGATAATACACGTCAGGTTATAATTATTTACACTTATTCTTTATTCTTCACTGTACACCTGTGCGACTGTAGCTTCTGTAATTTCTTTGTATTCAAACACAGCCCTCTGTAAGGCAGAAACCTGTGTAAACGGAAAATAAATGCCAAAACAATCGTGTTCCCTTTTAGAGAGGTTTTACTGCATTATCAACTATATCAGCATAAAGGATAGCATTTACTTTCTTCTCCTCTTACTGGTGAGATACTTTGGTGTCCCAGTATCTCAAAAATTCAATCCTGAGATTTTACCAGAGATACATTTTTTGATGTACATTATATCCAGAAAAGAGCTTTTAAAAAAGTTATTTGTTGAATAGTTAATCAATCTGTATGTGTGTGTGTGTGTGTGTGTGTGTGGGCATGCATGTGAGGAAACTACCTCAAAAATGAAAAGGCAGATAATATTTGGTATTTGAATTCATTTTCCAAGAATGCAACACAAAGGTTTCCAAAAAATCCCCCATTGCAAAAAAATATTGGAGATTTCCTTAAAAATCCTTGTGTCACATATTTATAAAATCTTAGAAGAACTTAAATACCAGTATATACAAATATAACAATTTGTAACTTAAAACTTCACTTATCTTGTAAGAAATGATGATAATTCTTATAAATTCTCCGGGATCGCAATTTCATGTAAACTTATACACATCTTCAGCTGGAAACAAAGCTGTCGCCATCGTTACGAACGCTAAATGTTGATATGTTCTTGTTAGTACTACCAAAATCTGAAAATAAAACAAATTTAAAATCAGAATCGACTGCCAGTATTTCAAAATTCATTACGCAATGTTTGTTTTTTAAAATAAATATCTTTTCCCAAACCATTAAATCTATCGGACCATTTAATTGTTTTAATAATTTAACTTCGGGATGCAAGGGATAGTGATGTGCATTCCATAACCTCTCCTATCCAAATCCTAACCTCAATCTGCCCGTGGTGCAACCTGCTTTTACCAATGAGGCTCTGGGGACCGAGCGTTAGCAGTATAACTACATCAGAAATAGAGGAAATGCTATTTCACCTCTTACACTGACCTGTCATGGCGTACAAATGTTCCACAATTGGTGCTTGTAAGAAAAGCCGATGGACTTTAAAACTCCTCCCACTTAAAAAACGGTTACATTTATGCTACTTAAAACAGAGAGCTAATGGTTTCATTGCCAAAGCCTAGCATTTGAAAACAACAACAACAACAACAACATAATTTAACTTCTAGATTTATTTCTTGGTTAAATGACCAAAAATGATCTGCTACGGCCGATTTACCAGTTTGTTTATACTTAATGATACGAAAATGTTCTTTCGTTCTGGTTTCTAAATTACCTATTGTCTTCCCAATATAAACTTTTATCACAATCGAAACAATTAAACTGATAATACCAGATTTTTTATTATTATTATCTTTTATAGAGAAATGCAATAAACTTTTAATACTGTATTTTGAGGAACTAAAGTTATACCAAACACTTTTGCGTTATGATTGTCAACTGGCCGGGAACTCTCACATAAATTCAGAATTAAATCTCAATATTCTAGGTTATCCAAAGTGCATCCCATTCTGCAAGTCTTCTGGGAAAATACCATGGAGATCTCTTTTATAACAGGTCTTTGCTTTGTCCCTTAATCACTTAAGCTTCTCCAAGTAGGAGAGGTTCAGCTGCAAGCAAAATTAATCATCTACAGTCTTTTAAAAATAAAGTTCTATACTGACACTGATTGCTATATCAGAAACACCCAGTAACACCAGAACTTCGATTCATCACTATTTCTGCATACATGCGGTCTCATCTCAGAGATCTTTTCTAGCATCTTACCTGAGTATCTGAGGCAGTGTACTTCTCCTTCGGATAAAGATCTGCTGCAGTTCCATGGATCAAGAGTCTGTCCTGCAGGATTTGCTACTTTCTTCCAGAAATGATGCTGATTTAAAAGACTTTCAGTGAAACCGCATATGTAACTATTTAGTGGTGGAGCAGCCCCATATGACGGACCTCAGATCAAATTATTTTGAGCCATTGAATTTTTATGGTGTATTTGTTTATTGGTGCTAATGAAATTGTGTTTTCAGAAAATATTTTCAAATTTTTTAAATCTACGTTGATGGGTGATATGCGAATTTTAGTACATCTTCTCTTATTCCAATGTTCAAGGACTATGATACAATGAAGCACAAAATTAATATAATTTTGAGTCAAACTAGTACTCAATGCTCCTCTTGTTGCTAGTATTTACCTAGAATGCGTTTCGTTAGGATCTTCATAACATCATCAACTGTTGTTAACTAATGGATCTTGGATTGGTGAACTCCTTGGAGGTGATAGGGACGTCTATGTCGGTATCTTGATGAACTTGAAGTTTGGGCTCTCTTCAAAGGTAGTGTTGAAATTGAACAATTTTATTTTATTAATCATGTGGGAAACAATTTTCATAAAGAAATAAGTTGTCTGGATCTCTTGTAATAGGCTCCCTCTCTCGGAAGATTCTTTACATAAGTTCAATACACCACTCACTGATGGCACATCAAAATTTAGAATATGTGGAATGTTTTTAATAACAAAAATTTTTTCCCATGTTGTAAGTTCAAGTTTTGTTGACAATGGTTTTAGTAGTTTGATCTCCTCTCCGATGTGGTTGTTATCATTCCAGAAATATAAAACAACTGACGGTTTTTCTGTTTGTTTATATTTTATGTTTCTATGGTGCTCTGTTAATCTAGTTTTTAAATTTCACTTTGTCAAACAAATATAAAATTTGTCTCAGTCTTCACAATTTATCCTATATATGCCTGATTTTTGTTCTGGTGGGATCATGTTTTTTAAGGTATTATTTAACAATTTCTTGAGTGAGAATCTGTTTTGTGGTGCTAGTTTATCGCCATAATCTTTAAATATTTGTTCAAACTTCGGAAATGCCCAAGGGTGGAAAGTGAATTTTTTGTATTATGTAAAGAATCTTCCGAGAGAGGAAGCCTATTACAAGAGATCCAGACAACAACCAACTGTGATGAGTCACTAATCAGCTGATGATGAGACTGCTACAGTCTCGAAAACGTTCCTGATTTAGTAAAAGGACGTGAGTGAAGTTACAAGTTTGAAAAGGTATGACTCAATTTTAGTCTTTATACATGAAATTAGCTTCACTGTTAACAACGCTTTTATTTATACCTATTCAAATTATAGTTATTCAACTGGTTAACTTGGGTTATAGTTATTATGTTGGTTTTCTGTGTATAACAAAGTTTATATTATTTTTATATTATTTTATAATATTTTATATATTATTTTATATAACATTTTTATAATGTGTTATATAATATGTTTATATAATATGTTTATATTATTTTATGATATTTAAATCTGAAAATAGTAGGTGTCTGTATGTTTCTGTTTCTAATGTGAATTTTATGGTGTTTTCTTGTAGATTTAACAGTTTAGTGCATAATCAACATGTTTCTTTGATGCTGTTGCAAAAATGTCATCTGCATACTGGTGCCAGATTTTGGATGTTCAAGGGAAATCTTTGAGAGATCTACAAGTACAGAGAAAGTAGGTTGCCTACTTTCTCTTCTAAACATCAGGATTAACAATGGGTATTCAAAATCTGTCTGCAGAATATAGATAACATTTTTACAATAGTATCAACAAGATGATGCACTAAAAAAATCAAGTTTGCAAGAAGCAAACATAAAATATTCACATTATAAACAAAAGGAAATGGATAACTACCATTTTGGACCTAAATAACATAAAAAGTGCTACAAAAATAAATGTCAATATCTAGAGAAAACTAGAATGATAAATAACAATTGTCAAATGCCAGGATCATATCAGTGCTGACAGTCTGCCAGAATTTCATCCTGTAGGAGTTCTTTTACATGCCAGTAAATTACTGAACATGGATCTGTCGCTTTTAAGCATCAATCTGGGCTAATTTTGAACCTGCAATCTGAGGATAAGCAAGCCAGTAGCAATTACATCAAATCCAATAACTACAAACACAGCTTTTAACAGTTTTACACATAGTCTGGCAAAATATTGCTTTCAGCATGGAAATATGAAGCAAAATAAAAATAAATGTTTAAAAAATATTTACAAAAAAGTTATAAAAGTAGATTGTAAATATTGTGTAATACTTTCCTAATTATTTTGACAATACCTATAATTCTGTATGAATTCCTTGGCTAATAAATAAACAACAAAATGAAAAAGAAAGAGAAATAAGAGAAATAACCGTGCTCAACACAAAAAAAAAAAAATTGTTAAAAATTTGCATATCATACACAGACATTGACAAAGAACATGTCAGATGTATAAAACATAAACATCTACAAAAACCAGTAGTTACCACCTTTTATTTTTGTAAAGGAAAATCATGACACTAATCCAGAACCAAAACTATTAACATTCATATCGGAAAAGAATTTTCAGCAGGGGAACAGATCTTCATCTGAAAGAACAAGTGCAGAGTGTTCAATGTTGATATTCCACAAAGCAATCCTTTATACAGATTTCTAGAATCACCACCACAGCAGTCTATGAATGAGTTCAATTAACCAAGATCATTATAATATAAAAGAGTTAAATGATGAAGCCTGGGACTCAAGTACTTACCTATATATGGCTAGTGTGAAGAAATGATTAATTTCCATCAATTAACTATTATGTTGATTTAGTTTTTTTGTAAAATTTTGTTCGTTGTAATCTTTTATGTTCTTTTCAGGCCACCAATCTTAAGCTTTTCCCTTATAATCTTATTGTGTGACTAGTGCCACTAGAGAGTTCCATCGCTGCAGTTGTTGATAAGTTGGCTGTTTGGGAT
Source organism: Mantis religiosa (assembly GCA_030765055.1). NCBI lineage: Eukaryota > Metazoa > Arthropoda > Insecta > Mantodea > Mantidae > Mantis > Mantis religiosa. The sequence goes on from CM060956.1 coordinate 52,955,351, forward strand.
GTTGTATAAGACTCTTATGGCTGCCGCTGTTCTCTCTTGAATATGCTCTTAGGATATAGCTGCTGTGTGCCTTGTAATTCCTAGATTTTTAAATTTCCCTATTTCTTGGAATGGCTCATTGTACAAAGTTATTGTATATATATATTGTCACCGGATCATCGGAGTAGCGACAAGCCAGCGGGGAAAGAAAGAGACAGCATCCAAGCCATGCCCACACATGGGTGAATGGTTGGCGCTTGCCGAGGAAGAGACGGGGGCGGGGAGAGAAAAAAACAGAGCAAGGTCTAGATGATTCCTTTCCTTCCCTCACCATCGTGAAAGACTGTGTCAGCAACTTTCGAGAAACAATGGCTCGAGTATAAATAAGGGACACGGAGGTTTACTAGGCAGTTGTCCAGGGAGCTGCTAAGAGTGAACAGAGTTGCTAGTCAGTTGTAATTGGACTTGTGAGTTTTCGTGCACTGTGTAAGTTGTGTGGACATTTGAACTGTACCAAGTTGCAAGCTAAGAACTGATAATTGTGTAGTGATTTGAAAGTGAATTCTTTTTTTTATTTAAATGTGGTGAAGCCTCGGGAGACCGTGTTGGGGTATGTTATGTCATCCTGCTGCAAAGGGCTGTACATACTGACTTTCTACAGAAATAAAGAGCATTTTGAATTTCTGCAAACTAGGCTTTTAAATTTACGAACCCACAAAATCACAATAAATAAATAAATATATTCTTTTTTTTAATTTACGTCCGCCAATGCTAAGTCATGAGTCTAGGCTCATATGAGCCTAGGGTCCACAGAGCTTAGAGTTACCAGACATTCATCTTTTAGGATAAGCAAAAACTCCAGAAAGAAACCTTATCCAGATAACTCAACCTGACAGAGATTTGAACTCGCAACCTCTTGAACATTTGGCAGACACGCTCGCATCTAAGCTTCCGAGGCGGGCAAGTTATTGTATCCTTAGGTGTCTATTTCCCTCTTTTCCTGAAGCTCATTTGCACTTTTTTGTCTTTGTTGACATTTAGGTCACTTTTTCCTGCCCATACCTCTACATTTGAATTGCCTTTTGTACATCCTTCTTTACTGTAGAGCATATCAATATGTCACCTGCATTTAGGATCACTTTTGCTTCTGAGTTCTCATTTATGCCTATCTTACCTGCAGAGAAGATGTTGGAATATTTCATTTGTTTATACGATTTCTTTGGAAAGTTCATGGGTTATGTTTTGTTATAAGCAGGCTTCGATTGTTCTCACTAGTTGCATGCCCTCCCCAGTAATTCCTTTCAGTTTCTTGATTTGCTTCTTTCTGTTTGTCAAATCTAAAGTCTTCTTGAAGTCCATAAAGACTGTGTAGTACTTTTCTTTTGGTTGTCTCAGGACATCCTGATCCATTAGGTATTTACTGCTTGTACTGTGTTTCTGCCATCTATAATTTCAAATTGGTTTTGCAGGATATGTTCCTACTTCCTCTAAAATGCAAGCTCTAAGGATATAAATAGCTGAAATTTGTGTTTTAAATCTGCTGTATGAAAATATTGTTTTGAACAATATTTTGAACATTAAATTCAATTGGCTACATACTGCTCATTGTGAACAGTGTTCACTGTTACTGCATTCATGTTAGCATTATGTTTTCATTACAAAAGGGGCCTAATGACCCAAGGAAAAATTGATATGATGTGATGCCTTTTTACCTAATATTAAATAATATTTGATATTGATGACAAACATACCAGAGTATCGAGATTTAACTGTATTATACCAGAGTATTATTGCCTGCCAAATATAATGCAGGGAAAATGGAAATGACACAGGGAAAATATAAAGAAAACAGTCTCAGATGCTCAGTGGACACCCTGGATTTGATAATTAGTATCACTTCAAACATTTCATTTAATTAGTGTCCAATATGGTATAAATAGTTAAAGAATCATAAAACTTCGCAAAAAAGCAACATTTTTCATTACTTGAATGCAGGTAGCAGTGGCAGTGGGGGTGTAGATATTTAAATCATGCAGTATTTAAACTTCATCTTTCTGGTAGGCTAATGAGGAAACACGAAACAGAAAAATGGCAGTCTCTTTCTATCCATAATATCAGCATAATTTCTGTTCTAAAAATATAAAGCTATTTAAAAAAAAGTCACATGCCTTTGAGCAGTTAGGTGCAGTAATTCAAGCTTCTTGTCATGAACTTCTCTCTCCATTTACCCTCCCAGTATGGAGGACTTACATTCCCAGAAGTTATAAATCAACATCTGGAGTCATATGCCTATCAAGGAGCAGATAGAGTGTGGACCACAAGGAACACAGCAGATGTGAACAGTATAGTAGAGGAAGGATCGAAAATGGAGCTGATCCTATATGTGGATGACATGGTGATCGGAGCGACAGAGAAGGAGGATGTGCAAAGGGCAGTTCACAGACTGGAGACCTGGCTGGAGGAAAACAGCCTACAGATAAACAAAGAAAAGATAACACAGATGACCTTCAGAAAAGGAGGGAAGTCAACAGCCAAAGACAATATAACATTACACAAGAAGCCACTGCAAAAAGTAGGAAATTATAAATATCTGGGAATAACACTATAGACAACAGTGGCATCCTTTGGTATACACATTCAGGAAAGAGCAGCAGCAGCAATCAGCGCCTCGTACAACATTGCAAATATAGCAAACTTATCAGCTTGGATGGTGATGAGACTATTCAAGATGGCAGAAGTGCCAGTAATAACATATGAAATTGAGATCATGTGGGAAAAGTTGAAGATCAAAGACTGAGAATCAAAGAATAGAAAGAATAGAATAGAAAGAATAAAAGCAATGTTCATGAAGAAGATTACCTGATTTGGAAAAACAGCGCCATCCCGGATGGTATATGAAATGATGAGGGAGACGTACTTCATAGAAGACATACGAGCACAATTCTACTTACAGTCAACAGAAGCAAGCATAGTCCTAGTAAATATCAGGGAAAGGAAGAAAAGTGAAGTCAACCTCGACTTTTACACCTCACCAGTGATGATGGACTAGAGAGTGCAATACGCAGCACCACGTTCACAACACGACTCTCCATCCACGAATTTCATCACAAAATATGTGTAAACAAGAAGTTACATGAGCCAGACGACTGCAAGTGAATATTGTGCGGATATCATAACATGCTCGAAAAGGACCAGGACAATTACAGACTATAGTAAAGACTGAAATGTGAAAATAACCTAATGCTCAAACTTGTGTGTACATTTCTCTATCAATTTATTGAGAGAAAGTTCTAATTATCTGGTCATGGTGCTACATTCTTGTTATGAATAAACACAAAATATCTGTGTCAATTTAAAAGGGCAGTCAATAATATTGATTGTTTTAACACACACAAACTGTGTGTAGGCAAAACTTTTGAAAGGAGAATCAGAACTAAATAATTGAATGGCCTAGCCAGGATTTGCCAAGCCCAGTACTTAGAATTGTAATCGCCATTGGGATATGTGATTTCGAATTTGAGATTTGTGGTTGGTCTACCAGAAAAATATGAATCAGTGAAGTAACTCAGTGGTAGAACAGCCACACTTAGAGCGGAAGAAACATAGTTCATATTCCGGCTATGGTATTGAATTTTTCAGTTCTAATTCTACCTTTCAAAAATTCTACGTCAAGTTTAACTGATATCAGTTACTATCCAAATCCAAATCTTTTAATTGTTTATCGCACTTTATATTTGATAAAAACTGGTATGTCAACTTTATGACGTTCCTCATCACTAGTGCCTCTTAAAAAGAAAAATAAAACAAAAACTACTACATATTGCAATGCCTATTGCACAGTTGCCTAAAACAAAGAACATAACTGGTGAATATGGATAGAGTCAACATGAAAAATTCAATGCCATGGCCAGGATTTGAACCACGGATCTCCTGGTTTCCATCCAGTTGCTCTAATCCATTGAGCTATATGGCCAACGTGCCGTCCTGACATTAAATTCTCCAGTTGACTCATATATTCCCGGTAAACCACTAAGGGCTCTCATATCCAAGATATACCGTTTGTGGCGACTTACTATCGTAAGTACTTGAATCCCAGGCTTCACCATTAAATTCTTATTATTTAAGTTAATTGGTGGAAATTTATCATTTCTTCACACTGGCCGTACATAGGCTAAGGTTTTATATGGATAGAGTCAACATGAAAAATTCAATGCCATGGCCAGGATTTGAACCAAGGATCTCCTGGTTTCCGTCCAGTCGCTCTAACCCATTGAGCTACCATGGCCAATGTGCTGTTCTGATATTAAATTCTCCAGTTGACTCATATATTCCCGGTAAACCACTAAGGGCTCTCATATCCGAGATACACCATTTGTGGTGACTTACTATCGTAAGTACTTGAATCCCAGGCTTCACCATTAAACTCTTATTATTTAAGTTAATTGGTGGAAATAAATCATTTCTTCACACTAGCCATATATAGGCTAAGGTTTTATATGGTTTTATATGTTGGTTGTCATTCTACTAACATATGTTACAGTTAAGTTAGAGAATTGTCTAAATTAAAAGCTTTTTTTTGTAGCAAATTTATATGTGTAGAGGAGAAGGTGGGAATATGGAATACCATTTTTTATTGACAAATTTTTAGTTTTGGGGTTAAATGCTTACACATATATTAATGAAGACATGCTTTGTTTAGTTTTACATCTGCTGACAACATTGGAATTGTTTATAGTGCTAATTCCACAGAAAAAAGGACATCTTATGAAAAGGTGCATTTTTTTGGTCCACTGAAAATAGGGTGGTAATATGGAACACCTCTCTGTATCTCTAAAGATAAAGTGGTTTCATTTGCAGAAATCACACACATAATCTTCTTTTTCAGCACCTGCACATTCTACACGTGCCCACATATTACATATAACACATTTAATCCAGATTTCACCACTGCTATCTTCGGAAAATTTTGTTTCACAAAATAGGCACAATGCATCTCCATCATCAGGTGGTGCCTAGTTCCTCCAAGTCGGTGTCATCATCTGGAATACAAACAACAACTTCCTCGCTATCAGATGATGAAAATTTATCCACTCCCATGTTTCTTTAGGGTTTTGGTCGGTTAATTTTCTTTCCTTTAATGGACTTATTACTTTTTGGTTTTGGTTTAGTTTTTGACTTCCCTGCTGATGTCGAAGGATGATCTTCTAGCAATGACTCCAAGTAGTTTTTATAAGGAGAGGATGTTATCACAGCTGCTGATCTGGATTTTCCACCTCTTCTAGAAGCAGCCTTCTTGCTTACTGGCACAGGAGAGAGATGGAAGGGTGAAACTACCTCATTTGGCACTGAAGTAGGTTCTTTGATTCCTTGATTTCTCCTGAATGGTCTTGCTGAAAAGCAGAACTGTTGTTGGCAAATTTGTTTTTCCGTATTTGGTATTCCATATTACCACCATTGCCATATTTGAATTTAAGCTTTCATATAGCGTTCTGAGTTTGACATAATATGTTGCATCTGCTCTATAAAGGTACACTGGCATGTTATTCAGTTGAAGCACACTAGATAACTTACCTTGCACCTCCGGGAAAGATTAGAATAAACAAAATGTGACGAACTGCAAAAGTTTTTGTGACATGCTAAACATAAACTTATCTCCTCCATCAGACTCACAACAATTACTTTGTTCTCATACAAGCGTCTTCTAGCACTGTTAGCTGTAGTTTAACGTACATCCAAGTGGCATCGCTCAAATACCACAACCGCTAGACGTGGATTCCATATTATCACCATATTCCATAATCCCACCTTCTCTTCTATATGTTGATATTGATATTTATTTGTACAGTTTCTATTACAATTTCATTACAACAACTTTAACATCAAACATGCACTATTATACCTCCTGTACAAAGACATAAAATTGCTGACTCAGGTCCCCTGACCATAAGTCTTTGGTTTTCCTGAGCAGCTTAATGTCATTTCTTCTTCACCTTTGCTTCTTTTTCCCTAATCCACTTTTCTCTTAAGCTATATAAAAATTCTCCTATACATCTATTTTTCTTTACACCCATCCCCTTTAACATGCATAATGCCACTATCTCTTTGCTTACACTGTCCCATTTCTTATTCCATATTTTTCTCCTGCAATTTGTTAACTCCTTACTTTCTATTACATAATGAACAGTGCACTCTTCATCTCCACAAAATTCATATATTCCTACCTCATTACTTCTCAACCCTTTTATATATATTATTCCTACTCTCATCCATGCTATGCCTTCTCTTCTAGTTTTGTCAGAATGATCTATATATTGTGACTTTGTGGGTTTGTAGAATTAAAAGGCCGAGTTGCAGAAATTAAAAATCTCCTTTATTTTCATAGAGATACACTGTTCTATTCTCACGTAACATCATATCACATATACAGTCTTCCAAGGTCGATGACAATAACAAACAGTGACAACAAATTACATCATTAGCTCTCATTACAATAACACTTCCAGCTGTCTTTCATTCACAGCACTGTTTCACAACTTGCAACTGCCTCTTGGGCAATCGTCGCCTCTTTAAGATAAGATAAGATAAGATGCTTTATTGTCACATACGCTTACAGATAGTGAGTAAAAACTCAGTAAACAGGTGACTCGTCAACAGTAGAAAATTTAAAATAATAATAATAATTACACAAAATAACAATAACACTAATAATATAAATACTAATAATACAAATAATATAATTACTAATAATATCAATACAACTATATACAAATATTGTTATAATTATGACATGCCCTTGGAATAATATTGTCAGAATATTAGAATTACAAAATGACAAAAAATTTCATTATAATTCAATTTTATCATCCATATATTCAATAATCGAGTAGTAGGCTTTGTCCATTAGTAGGTTATTTATTGCTTTATTAAAGCATTTGAGGTTTTTCATTTCACGGATTCTTACAGGTAATTTATTATATATTTTTATTCCTGCATATTGTGGGCTTTTTTCATACAGTGCTAATCTGTGCATGGGTGGTTTTAGATTATTTTTATTTCTCGTTCCATGATTATGTTGCATTTGTGAATTATAAATTGTATCAAAATTTGAATGGATGTATTTATTTATTTCATACAGGTATTGGGATGGTAAGGTTAATATCTTCAGGTTTTTGAACAGGTTTCTGCATGAAACTTTTGGTCTTGATTGAGTCATTATCCGAATTATCTTTTTTTGACTTTTAAAGATCGTTTCCCATCCCGTAGAGTTCCCCCATAGTATTATTCCGTATGTCATCAAAGAGTGGAAGTAACTGAAGTACACTATTTTTCTTGTTTCGAGGTTTGTTAATTTAGTTATGCAGCTCATATTGAAGGATGCACTGTTTAATCTTTTGGACAAATAACGGATGTGATCATCCCATTTTAATTGTTGATTTAAAAAAATACCCAAAATTTTTGAGTTTTCTGTAGGATTTATAGCATCAGTTGTGATAAACCTCTCAGAATTCTTTCCTTGAGTGCTGAACTGCATAACTGATGTTTTGGAGGTGTTAAGTTTGAGGCCATTACTCGTGAACCACTTCTGTAGGCGAGTTATAGTTTCACTTAAATTGGTTTTTAACTCCTCTAGGTTGTGCCCATTGAGTAAAATGGAGGTGTCATCAGCATACATAATTGTTTTCCCCTTTATGGAGTTAGGTAAGTCATTTGTGTAAATTATATACAGTAGGGGTCACAGATAATTTCTAGATGATTCGCAAATAAACCAGAATGCAAACAATCTCTATCAGTCCAGAAGTAACTAGAAATTTCCATTTATCTCAGTTTGTTTCGGCAGACCCTTATCTGCCTGTTATCTTTGTCCGCGGGATCTTGGTTTTCACACTGCTCTCCTATCAGTTTCTTTTGTGTAAACAAGCCACGCGATTGTAGATACAGGTCCGCGACAATATTTTTCTCTACCCTATTCTGTCTTTAATTGCTTATAGAGTTTTAAATATTTCTTTTCTTCTATACTTTCCGATATCTCCTGCTAGTCTATGTCTTGTACTCTGGTTCTCGCTTCCTTCCAAAACCCGCTATGATTTGACTCCACTGCTCTGCATAAATCTCACATGCCTATCTTCGAAACCATTCTTTCCAATTCCGATCACCAACTATTTGTGTTCTTAATGCTTTTCTGTTGCTTCATGCACAGATTCAATAATTCCCCTTTCTGTCCTTTAATACACTTATTCCAGAATTTCAGTATTCTTTCTATTATTATTCCCCTCCTTTTTGTATTACCCAACTCTAGTAATGCCACCTCTCTTGGTGCCGATTTTGGCAACCCTAGCAGTTCTTTGCAAAACAGTCCATACATCTGGTGTAATTGTGTACTTATCACTGATGTGCCACATACCTCCACTGCATACATCGTTCTGGATTCAACAACTGCTTCATACATTCTTTCTAACCATCTAACTGACATCTCCAGTTTATGTTTACATATTCTTACCCCTGTCAATGCCGCCGTACCATTAGCTGTCACTTTTCTGGCTTGTGCAGCCCACCCTCCATTGCTGGACATCCTCACACCTAGATAGTCAAACTTTTTTACCACTTCTGCTTTTTGATATCCTATGAACCACTCCTCTCCTTTCCTCAATATCGATTCTGTTGTAAATACCATTATTTTTTATTGTTTGCTGTTTATTCTTAATTGCCAATCAGCACAAAACCTATGAATTGCCTCAATTGATTTTTGTAGACCTATTACAGAAATTTCTCCTACCGTTAAATCATCCAAATACAATAGACCAGGAATCTCTTTGTTCATTATTACTGGGCAATGGCCATTGCTTTCCTTAACCTCCCCTATTATGTCTTCTGTAAATAAATTGTATATAATAGGACTCCATTTGCACCCCTGTCTCAAGCTTAACTTCTGCTCAGCCTCTTCCAATAGTACATTCAGCCCACATCTTATTCTGAATTTCACCCCATTATAAATTTTATCAATTTCATTTATAAACTTCTCACTCACCCCTTTTCTTCTCAATTTCCATTTTAAAGCCCCCCTGTTTATCGTATCGATAGCTTTCACAAAGTCCACAAAAAACATATACAATCTCCCCCTTTTCTTGCTCAACTGTTTATCAGTTAATGTCTTGATTATAAACACACTGTCTATATCGAGATTTAACTGTATTGGAACACCACAGTGAAGCGAAAAATTATTAATTTTTAGATGAGTCGTATTTATTACACATCTGCTTCACTTTCGTACCTATTTTGAGGACATGTTTCGCAAATCATCGTTTGCATCTACGGCTCTTATGCGACCAAAGCTTGATCCAGCGGTGTGGGTAATTCTGGGGTTGCTGCTGCCATCTGTTGATTTAGTGATGAACTTAAATGTGGGATTCTCTTCTGGCAGGATTTCAAAGTTCATTAGCTGGTTTTTATGTTTTTCTATGTATATCCTCTCCCATATGACGAGTTCACTATGTTTTTGTACGTATTTTAGTAATTCTGTGCTATCTTCAATTTCATGATTTTCAGACCAGAAATGAGCTGCTATTTCGGACTTATCAGTATTTTTGTATCTTAAGTGCCTGAAGTGTTCTTTCTTTCTAGTGCCTATGTTTCTTTTTGTCCTCCCTATGTAAATTTTTTCACAGTCTTTACACTTAATCTTGTAAATGCCTGACTTTTCCTCTGGTTTTATCTCATCAGTATTATTACTGTGAAGTAGGTTTTTAATGTTGTAATTGTTTTTTGGTGCCAATGTTATATTGTATTTCTTGAATATTTTTTGGAACTTTTTTGTGGCCCAGGGGTGGTAAGTAAATTTAGCAAATCTAATTTCTTGTTTTATTGGTGTGAGAGCTGTGATCTGTTTTAATCTCTTTTGAAGTTTGAATGATTTTAGTTTTTTATCTACAAGGTTTTTTCCATATCCATTTTTAATTTCAGTTTTTAAGATTTGATGGTATTCATTTTGATATTCTTGCTGGCTGAGATGTAGATTTACTAATCTGTGTGTGAGACTGTTGATGATTGCATGTTTGTGTGGAATTGGGTTGAAACTATTTGCTTTGATGTAATTATCTGTGTGTGTTGCTTTTCTATGGATGCCAAATTCTAGTTTTTCATTGCTTTTTTTTTATTTTAAGGTCTAAAAAAGGTAGAGTACAGTCCTCTTCAGTTTCCACTGTGAATTGTATTATGGGTTCTTGCAGGTTGAGTAGTTTCAAAGCATCATCTATTTGTTTGTAGGGCACTATTGCAAAGATGTCATCTACGTATCTGTACCATGTTTTAAACATATGAGGGAAGGCTTTAGTTATATGTGTTTCGAAAAAGCTCATGTATAGATTGGCCAAAAATGGAGATAGCGGGCTTCCCATAGCTAGTCCTGAAATTTGTTTATAATATTTTCCATCGAAGACAAAATAATTTTGATGTATACATATTTCAGTCATTGCCAAATATTCTTCTATTGTATTGGCATCTAGGTTTATAGAATTTAGCCATTTTTTCAGTTGAATCAAAAGTTTGTCTAATGGAATGCTAGGGAAGAGGGAGCGGACATCAAAGGATACTAAAGTGTCATAAGGTTTTAGTTTAAGATTTTGAATTTTTTCTACCAGGTCTAAAGAGTTTTTTATGCTCAGAATATGGAATTGTGGAAAGGACTGAAATTTTTTGGATAGCCATTTTGCCAGAAGGTAAGTAGGAGTGTTTATATTATTTACAATGGGTCTCATGGTGTGTTGGGTTTGTGTATTTTAGGCAAACCATATAGTCTTGCAAGGGTAGGGTTGTCCGGTTTGATAGTTTTTTTGTTCTGTAGTTGTTAAAATTTTACTATTAATGATGGTTTTTTGTACATCTTTTATGCATCGGTTGAGTGGATTAGAATCTATTTCCTGGAATTCTTTTTGTTGTAGTAACTCTAACATTTTTTCTTTGTATGTAGCTGTATCTAAGATTACTATTTTGTTCCCTTTATCAGCCCTTGAGAAGATTACGTCCTTTTTCCTTAAAGATTTAATTATCTGAATTTATTTCAAAAGTTTTCCTGGCTTTTTATTTATTAAGTTTTCCAATATAGGAGCTGATTTATTTCCTAATTATATTTTTGTCCATGGTTTCCAAGCCTTCTACTGCTAATTCTATATCTGCAATGAATTCATCCGGGTTGCTGGAGTGTGTTATACATGTTTTTAGGCCTTGGTTAAGCACATCTATTTCTTCATTGTTAAATTCTATAGTTTGCCTTTTTTTCCTAAATCCAGATTGAAATTCTGATGTTTTATTTTCTCTTTCTGCCCAATCCATTAGTCTGTCCACTAGTATGCCTGTATACATTTTCCCAATTATAGATAGTAAGCTTATCCCCCTGTAGTTCTCTGGCCTATTTACGCTCCCATTACCTTTAAATATTGGTACAATCACACTAGTGATAAAGTGTATAAGATGTATTTATAATCTAAACAACAGAGAATCCTGTAGACAAACCTTTATAGAAGCCAATATATTAACTGTTATATCGTTATTTGTATATAAAGTAATCATGTTTGTAGTAAGTAAATCACACTCTGTATATATTAAAGACAGTCATATGTATAATACTAGATTGCTAAATAATTACTATAGAGATAATATTAGTAAACGAGCCACAGAAAAGGATCCCCTTACTATGGGCAGAATACTTTATAACAGGTTACCAAGTGATATTAAAGCTCTAAGAGGCAATAAATTTCAAAAAAGACTAAAAATGTACCTAATACAGAAGTGCCTATATAGTATTGATGAAATGTAAATATTTTATGATTCTTGACGATGCTTGAAACTTGTATGAGTCTATAAGCAAATAAATTGAAATTAAATTAAATTAAATTGAAACTAGTTTTCCAGCAGTCAGGTAATTTCCTATTGTTTCTCATCTTATTAAATAAATTAGTTATATTCTTTAATCCACTTGGTGTTTCCCCATACCTCTTCCAAAACTCCCCTGGAATCCCATCCATGTCCACTGCTTTACCACCCTTCAAGCTTCTTATTTGTTGAAAAACTTCTGTTTGAGTAATTTCTCTTTCTAATATCTCATCGTCTGACCTCAGGTTGCCAACTGTATACTATCTCTATTTATCCACTCCCTTTCTGCAACTACGTCCCTGAAATATTTTAGCCATTCCTGTGATGTTATCTCATTTTTCACCCCCTTCTGTTTATTTGCTTCTCTCACCACACCCCATTATATTGTCGCCGCCATTGTTGATCGAGGCGGCAAGGCATTCAAAGGGATGCGCAGTGCAGTGTGTAGAGAAAAGCTTGCCGAAATGGGGGAAGGGGGGAGATGGATTTCTCGAGAGTTTGCCTTTGTTCTAGCCGGGTCTCGATTGTTTGAGAAATTTCTGAAGTGTTAGTAATCTATAAAAAGGCAGCCCACCCGCCAAAGAGTCAGTTGGTAATTGAACGAGTTTTTTGTTGTTGTTGTTTTTTTTTTTTTTAAATGCGTGCTGGTAAACAGCTGTGTTTGTTGACCTTGTATGTTGTATTGTGTATGTGTACGAAGTGTATTCTATGGAAATAAAGTGCAATTTGTTGTGTTTGTAAAAAAAAAAAAAAAAAAAAAAAAAAACTCGTTCAATTACTAACTGTCTTTGGCAGGCGGGCTGCCTTTTTATAGATTACTAACACACCAGAAATTTCTCAAACAATCGAGACCTGGCTAGAACAAAGACGAACTCTCGAGAAATCCATCTCCCCCCTTCCCCCGTTTCGGCAAGCTTTTCTCTACACACTGCACTTTGCATCCCTTTGAATGCCTTTCTGCCTCGATCAACAATGACATGTATATGTCTAAATGTATGTTATAATGGAGATGAGAGTTAAAACTAGAATAAGTATAGTGTACTTCAGTGTAAGTTTATATGGAACAATGGATTTTAGATACTTACTTAGCCACAGTAATCATGGTGTTGTAGACTACACCAAATGCAATAAAGAAAAAATATGCTAGAGGCAAGTAAGTAGTCCATGTTAGTCCAAATAATAATGCTGCTTCCAGAAAGCATGCAATTGCAAGAAATGGATCGCCGAACACTTTCCAATTAATTTGTAAGAAACCACATCCAATTGATGTTAAAGCACCTGTAAACAAAACAATATAATTTTCCCTTTGCTACTTTTTCTATATAACCTTTAAAATTTACTCTAGGAAGATTTGCAATTAATTTAAATGTTAATACTAAAGTGCTGTGTGATTAAGGTAATTTAACTTGCAATATACTTTACTGTTATCATTTGCACTTTGCCATGTACCACTTCAAGATTTTAGTTTTTGCATAATTTAAATATGCTTAAAGGCAAGGCTCATGTTATAAGATTTAATAAAATAGGTAACCACAGGAGAGTATTCCAATACACTGGTGATGATCATAGCTGCTAGCATTACTGAATAAGCTTTTTAAAAATTTATCAACATTTAATGCTTATTTCATATCATTTAGTTAATTTTTATCAGCTTATCTTTAATACCTATAAGTCTTTCTCAGCTTACCATGGAATACAGTTGCAATGAAATCAGTTTCCTGTCGTGAAACACACATTCTTTTTTAATCTTGCACAGCTATAACCATTTAACTAAGAATTAAACAATTTTCAGAAAAAAATATTACTCCTAAAATCTACTGTTGAGTAAGAATATAAAAATAATAGGATTGACCAGGGGAATGGCACTACCTAAGAAAACTCCGCCACCTCTTGCCAAACATTGATATTTATCAGTAAGAGCACTTGATTAGTGCTATGCTCTACCAACCATTTTGGAAATCCTGTACTATTGTTTTTGCATCAGTAATTAGTTAGACTTTGATCCAAAAGGAACAAGCATATTTTCTATGCCTTTTCATCTAACTTTGTGATGAAAGAAATTTTGAAGTGAATAGATAGAGTCAACATGAAAAATTCAATGCCATGGTTGGGGTTTGAACCAGGAGATCAAGCAACATGTTAACATATCATTCCACAAAATTAATGATAAGAATATTATTAGAAGAAAACTTTATAACAAGAAATTGTAATAAATATCTATTGGTATCCTCTGTTCATTAAAACTTGTATCCCTGATTTACCAAGATAAGAAGGTGTGATGATATTTTTATTGCTGATTGGACACGAGGACTTGGCTACTCATCTGCGAAAACTGGCTTTTACCCTTCTCCTAAATATGTATTTATAATGAAGAAAACTCTAACATGGACACAGAACATCTACAAGTGCTCAGCATTAACTTCAACTCATTTGAAATCAGCATCAAAATGGTATTAGGAAGCAAGAAGATGGTTAAGTTCATTATGATTAGCTGCTTGATTGTTTTTTGTCATCCTGGGTACAGCTAGAGTAAAATGTCATAAAAGCCCAAGTGTACAAGAGAGGAGATATGAAAGGAAGTGCAGAGAGTGGTGGGAGAGCAAGGCACTAGAAGTGTTGTGAGAACTTGGGGGCAGTCACATATACAACGCATTGTACTTACACATATCTACAAATCAGGTGGAAAACTGACTCCCACTTCTCTCATTATACAAGTGGGCTGGGCTGTTGCACATCTTTGTTTCACTATTGGGGGAATATCACCAAGTTTTACCTAAATTGTAAACACATTGATTACGTAGAAAATTAAGCCAGCCACAGCGAAGCAATAAACATTATGCAAATACAAAAATTTGTTATCAAGGCTTCATTTATCTTAAGAAATTGGTGTTAATACTTCTTTCTAATGGAGATAGATTTCACAAACAGATCATCTGTATCTTCAGTCCATAAACAAACTCCGTTGTCAAGGATTTCGGTTACCATGATTTTCTTATGTTTTTTTTTTAGTATTACCAACATCTGAAAACGAAAAAAAAAAAAACACAGAATCAACTGCTGGTATTTCAAAATTCATTACGCGTCTTGGAGGAAGTGCACGCCGGTACTTCAGGAGGACACCTGGGAGCAAACCGAACGATCGACAAACTCTGACAACGTTACACATGCTGAGGCTCTGAGCAGACACAGAGAGATGGTGCTGTCAGTGTCACATGTGCGCAGCGAGTCGCGGCCTCCAGACTAGGAGCCGGGGTCGCATGCAGCAGTACACATCGGAGCGCCTTTCAAATGCATCGTGGTCAACATAGCTGGACCACTCCCAGTGTCCCACCATTGCAACAAGTACCTGATGGTAGCTGTGGACTACTTCACCAAGCGGCCGGAGGTGTCTGCTATCCCGAACCAGGAGGCGAAGACAATCACAGTCTGCCTCATGGAGCAACTGTTCTGCAGTTTTGGGGTGCCATTAGAGCTCCACAGCGACCTGGGCACCAATTTTGAGTCCCGCCTGATGAAGGAGGCACTGGAAAGACTTGGGGTGAAAAGGACCCGCACAACACGTCTACACCTGCAGTCGGGCGGCATGGTCGAGAGGCACATGAAGACCCTAGAAGAACATCTGAGGAAGGTCGTGGCCAGCCATCAGTGAGACTGGGACATCAAGGTGCCACTGTTCTTGCTGGCCTACCGCTCATCAACACACGACACCACTGGGATGATGCCAGCAAGCTTAATTTTCAGCCGAGAGTTACACTTCCCTTGTGACCTGGCTTTTGGGAGCCCCCCCAGAAGCAAAACAGCCAGCAACCGAATATGTGGGGAACCTAGTGGATCATCTCTATGACATGCATGACATGGCTCGCCAGAACATTCAGATGGCAAGCGACCGCATGAAGACCCAGTACGACAGACAAGCCAACAGCCAAGGGTTCCAGCAAGGTGACCTGGTCTGGTTGTACCGCCCTATCCGGACCAAGGGATGCTGCCCAAAACTTCAACAACCTTGGTAAGGACCGTACTGGGTGGTAAAAAGAATTAATGATGTGGTTTACCACATCCAGAAGATGCCCTGAGGAAAGATTTTGGTGGTACACCTGGATCGTCTGGCCCGTTACAGTGGTGCTGTTTGGGACAACCAGCCTTGAGGAGGAAGCTGTGTCGCGAGGCATTGAAATTGTGGAGAGTTTGATAACAATAAACTTTGGTGTAGATGTGTCAGTTGTGCTGAATGGAGACATGAAAAGTAGTGGCTATAAATACCTAGAAGCTTATCTTTGTGAGTTTTGTTACAAAGGGCAGCCACAACATCACTTGAGAAATGGGAGACATACTTCTTGGCCTTTCATTACCTTATTCTCCTGCAGCAACATTTGCCATTATGGTATGTCCAGCAGATTTGCAATAAATAATCAACATTGAACATAAAACTCCACAAAGCGAAACAACACCACTGGCAGAGTGAATACTGAGTACACACTAGTCACAATTCAAACTGGCAGGTAGGGGTTATAAATGAGGTAACTGAACAGAGTGAGGGGAGCAGGTTTAGAATGGGGGAACCAAGGTCTCTGTCAAGTTTGCCATCCTGGTCCATGCTGCTGTTGTTCAAACCAAACCGCTCTGATTTGTCTCTGGCCATTTTCATAGGATATTAAGGTGATCTTAACTACATTCATTTACAAAAGTGTTCACGGTTAGCCATCAAGGCAAACTCTTAAACAAAAACACTCATGTTGTTTATGACTCTGGCTGAAGATTTGAAAAAAGTTTTCACAAAATCACAATCCTGATCAATTTATAAGAAAAGTTTCTTAATTTCTTATAAGATTAGTGAAGTTTTAAGTTACAAATTATTATATTTGTATATATTTGTTTGCTTCGCTGTTAATAGCTTCATATTTTACATACTCATCTGTTGAGTTTGCTCTTATTGTCAGGAAGTCTCATATAATTCAATAAACTTTAATAATAGTGACTAAACCTTACTTCTTTTTATATTATAATGGAAATAATTTGTAAATACATCATTTGCATCTTCAGCCAATTACTTTATTTAGTAATAGTGTAATTTTGTAATAATGGGTGGCAAAGGTGGCACCATTCTTCATTATCCCCTAATGTAGAACATGAATTTTTGTACCTCATAGTTATAACAGAATAACTTAGGTAAACATGTTAGAAAGTTCCCAATTTTTAGAATCAGTTAGGTCTAAATCATTTTACAAGGGTACTCCCAAAATTGTGCTTCCTAGGCCATAACTGTAGTGAAAGATAAGATAATACTCTGTATTCTGTATGTGCTTAAAGTCTATAGTGTTCTCTGCCATTTAGTTACTTTTTCACATAAATGCTATCATGTCACATACATTCCAAGTTTTTAAAGAAATCAGGAGACTTCTCCAAATGGGTCGACTTGCATAAGTGCTGTATCCATTTCTATTCGAAAGAGAGAGGGGCACTTTTTAGACTCAACGTATTGCACTAAAGGAAAGCCCCATTGAGCTGCTTTGGTGGATCCCTGGTTTATAGAAGGGAAGTTTTGACTTCTGGGTAAATCTCACACAATCTAGTATCAATAGTGTATTGCTCCTTGAACTTCATTATTACAGGTATAATGGCGAACCTTCAGTTGTTTTTTATGCTTTGGAAAAGTAAAAGGATGAGGCAAAATCTGATGAAATTTGAGACACCAGTGAAACATAACTTTATTGACTGCAATATTTTTTAACATTAACATAATGGAAAATGGCTCCTTTTCCTGAATGAACTCAAAGCAATCGGATACGGTGCTTCTAGAAAGTTTTCACATAAATGGCAGAATGTCCAAATCCCAGAAGATGTTCTTCAGAATATTGCACACATTAACAATGACTGAATTTTTTTAGTTTGTAGTGAGCCTTTGAGCCTGGACTCTATCTGTCATAATGGGGGCTTCATTTACCAGTGACAATTTACCAAAGGTAGTTTACATTTTTTTTAAATATATAAAATAAAAGTTCCTGACACATCTTTTTACCAGTATTTTTTTCCTTTTGGAAGCCATCACTCTCAGGATTCAATGAACGCACAGTTTCCCATAGTAAAGCAATCATGAATAATGTGATTGACATGTTTATTTGAAATTCCAAATGCTATAGAGATGTCATGGTTGATACACAGAATGGTACAGATCAACTCATCCATTTGTACTTTATGTTGTGGATTTGTGACTTGTGATTCATTAACAGAGCATGCGTTCTTAAACATGGATTGCTATCAGTCTTCTTGCCAATCCTTTGACTGTACTCAAATCCACATTTACATTGCTATAGAGAATGGTGTGAAATCTCAGGTGCACACCCTGTACAGGAGAAATTCAGTAACACTATGTTTCAGCTAACATTCAATTGAGGCACTGAGAACCATAAGGGCTCAAAGCACAGAAACATAGTTTTGAGAAAAATAGATGTTTGTTCAGATCAAAATTTCCATTACAAAGTACTACTTTGCCAACATGATGTAAAGAGTAAATTATTTGGCAAACTAGATAAAAATTGAACAGTACAGAGCAAACAAAATAATATGTTATGCGTGATTGGAGGAATTTAGTAACAGTGACATAAAAATTAATCGAAAAAGCTATTTGTAGTCGGTTTATTGACACTTTGTCACTTATGTTTTTATATTATTGAGGAACTAGTTTCTGAAGCCATTGCCTCCATTTTCAACCTCTCTCCAATTCTTTCAGCAGTCCCTCAATAATATAAAAACATAAGTGACGAAGTGTCAATAAACCTACTACAAATAAATAGTATTTCCAATTAAAATAATACTTTCTCTTTGAGCCCATATGTAACTGAATATCAGGAAAACTGGCGAGACAGCTTCTTATGAATGTTTCGTTAAATCAAAGAGGGCCTAAAGCACAGCTACAGCTGGTTGATCACAAGGTTGGCAAATATCAGGAGCATGCACACATGCTAAAATCTCAAAATCAACTATATTATCTTTAGGTCCTTATGGTTCTGAGCACCTCAGTTCAATTCAGTTTATTAGCCATGCAATTCATACAGAATTATAGACATTGTCAAAATATTTAAGTTCATAATTTTGTTCTTGATTATATACATGTGCAACATGGAAACTCACATAGCCAGGTGCATTATAGTTAGCCAATGTATCAATAATTACTTGCACACTAATTTTATGTCCATGTCTTGCAAATAAGCAGACATTGGATTGCATACACCTTAGCAATCATTGTACGCACAAAGGTACTATACAAGGCCAAGTGTGACATCAACAAACGTCCGTGTCAACAAGTATATCGATGTGCTGTGTGTGTACACTCCAGTACGGATACAAAATATAACCTATGTTACAATATGCCATCCTCCTCATTGTACTCAATGCGGGAATTACAATGAACCATGGACATTCATAAATTGTCGAATGTGAATTTTCTGCACTTCTCGCTGAAACAATATAAAAATGTTGGGAGAAAGTTTGTTCAACATCACATGATGTTAATGGTGCATATGAATAGTGCAAATCATTTTCATTTGTTTGTCCAAGACTTAGTTTATTTCTTATATTATGCAGCACTGAAAACCCAGTATTTTTGTGTAGAATACTGGTATAACAGTTGTTTCGATTTATATTTAGAAAGGGTTTGAAAAATTTATAAAGGTAAAAACAAACAAAATTGTGTAAAAATATATCTAATTTTGTGTTTGGCCGTGGTAATAATTATATTACATAATTTAGTGACATAGTAGTAAATCGGCCAATCATATAAATGTAAAATATGGGTAGCGATAGTAATGAAGGATTAAATAATCTTAGTGTTGAAACCGAAATAAAATTCATCTTTCTTTCTGGAACGCTGAAGAGATCGGATGCTTTTTAAATTGCTCGAAAATATTTAACTGTTAGTTCAATTTGAAGTATTAGATTGATTCCGATCACAGTATAAAGTTTTGTGATAATAATTGTAATGGATTTGGTTTAAAAGAAATAAACAAAAGATTGATTTCTTATAGAAATTCAAATTAAAAATCTTAATGATTTCTTCGCTCGTTACCACACTTGTAACTTCGAGTTTTCATTGTTCATAAGTAAGAGTATAACAGAAGAAAATTAGAAGCTAGCCGAGGCATAATTAAGGATTTTCCTGATAACTTCGGGGAACATCTTCTTCATCAGGTCATAATATTTTAGACAAAGGTAAGATCGACGAAGTAAGACCAACGATGGGAAACGAGATACCAGCACGAATCTTGCTATATATGTTGCCGCAACTTTGGGGCATCGAAACCCACAACAACGGAGGAATCCTGCTACACTGGACAATTTATCTTTTGCTCATTTGGTAGATGGTGCATTCTGTATATCATTAATTTTTGCAGACATCTCCTCGACTGCTTTTAGACAGCCCAAAATTACATTCTTCAAGCTGTTATATGGCTGTTGATAATACACAAAATTTTTTATTAATAAAATGAAGATTGTCCGATAATTGTTGTGAAAGTAATACTATTAACACAATATGTCAAACACTTTGCACACCCTAGAAGACAGATCTACCTGCATGGTGAGCAGTAGTTGTAATGAAACTAAAGTTATGCATTGCAAACTGGACTATCCATGTGTGCTGTGCATGCCTCCACGTAAGTTATAGCTTAGGAGACAAATTTTTTAAAAGTTAATTTGTGATCCAGCTATCAAATTATACTTTCACAGCTATATTTTTGGATGTGATTATAAACAGTGAACATATTTAACATATGTTAAATTTACATTTTCATAACATTAAATATAAACAAATTGATAAATCGGCCGTAGCAGATCATTTTTTGTCATTTAACCATGAAATAAATCCCAAAGTTAAATTATTAAAACAATTAAATGTTCCCATAGATTTAATAGTGTGGAAAAAATATTTATTTTAAAAAATAAAAATTGCGTAATGAATTTTGACATACTGGCAATTGATTCTGTTTTTAGGTTTGATTCGTCTTCAGATTTTGGTAATACGAAAAAACATGGTATCCTTGATGACAAAGTGTGTAGACTGACGATGTGGGCAAGTGTTCATGAAATCGATTTTATAAATAAGAAATAAGTATTAACAGTATCTGCCCTATTGAAAGAAAGACCACCAAAAAGAGATCTGTACAGAACATTAAATTACCAGATGAAATTTACATACTGCGAAATAAAATGAAAGATCCTTTCATGGAAGTGTTGAAAACAGTGTGGTTGTATAAATTAATTGGGAGTCGATTAATAACACAAAACAACACTCACTTTTTAACTTTCCCGGAACATGTTTCTGAGGCTTTCCCTCTATCTTCAGCCGGACATTGACGTCGATGCTTATGAATTACACCAGATGACAAAAATTGAACGGCACAGGGAACAATATACACAATTAAAAAAGGAGTATCATAAGACATTAATTGATTTAATATCGCAACATTATAAACAAAAGATAAATAACTCCAGCAATATAAACAAAGCAGTATGGATTTAACTGTATTGGAACACCACAGTGAAGCGAAATAATTATTAATTTATAGATGAGTCGTATTATTATACATCTGCTTCACTTACGTACCTATTTTGAGGACATGTTTCGCAAATCATCGTTTGCATCTTCGGCTCTTATGCGACTAAAGCTTAATCCTGTGGTATGGATAATTCTGGAGTTGCTACTGCCATCTGTTGATTTAGTGATGAACTTAAATGTGGGATTCTCTTCTGGCGGGATTTCAATTCAATTCAATTCAATTTTATTCATCCTTTAGAATCAAATCTGTACATAGTACCTTGATATAGGATACGTCAGTAATTTACACTTAATATTACAAAGTTAAACATCAAATATACCTAACCTACATTCAATTATATTGTGACACAAATTGGATATAATTATGAGTGAGAGAAATGAACAAGCTAAGTAAATTCATATTTTATGTTTATCTGGATTTGTTAAATTGCAGATATTCCTTTACTGTGTAAAAGCAGTGCTCCTGTAAGAAAGCCCTTGTTCTAGTTTTAAACATGTTGTAGTTATCTATGCTTTTGATGTCATTAGGAAGGGAATTATAAACTATTGTACAGGAATGCAGTACTCCATTCTTAAACATTGTAGTTCTGATTGAGGTTACGTGTATATCCTTAATATGCCTCGTGTAATGCATATGAACACTTCCGTTGTTTTGAAAGTTAAATCTATTTCTTTTTACAAATAAAGCTGTCTCCAAAATATAAACACATGCCAAAGGAAGTATGCAAAGCTTTCTGAACAGTGGCTTACATGAACATAGCATTCTTTCGTTGCCTATAATTCAAATGTTCATTAGTTGGTTTTTATGTTTTTCTATGTATATTCTCTCCCATACGACGAGTTCACTATGTTTTTGTACGTATTTTAGTAATTCTGTGCTATCTTCAATTTAATGACTTTCAGACCAGAAATATTTTTGTATCTTAAGTGCCTGAAGTGTTCTTTCTTTCTAGTGCCTATGTTTCTTTTTGTCCTCTCTATGTAAATTTTTTCACAGTCTTTACACTTAATCTTGTAAATGCCTGACTTTTCCTCTGGTTTTATCTTATCAGTATTATTACTGTTAAGTAGGTTTTTAATGTTGTAATTGTTGTTTGGTGCCAATGTTATAATGTATTTCTTGAATAATTTTTGGAACTTTTTTGTGGCCCAGGGGTGGTAAGTAAATTTAGCAAATCTAATTTCTTGTTTTATTGGTGTGAGAGCTGTGATCTGTTTTAATCTCTTTTGAAGTTTGAATGATTTTAGTTTTTTATCTACAAGGTTTTTTTCCATATCCATTTTTAATTTCAGTTTTTAAGATTTGATGGTATTCTTTTTGATATTCTTGCTGGCTGAGGGGTAGATTCACTAATCTGTGTGTGAGACTGTTGATGGTGGCATGTTTGTGTGGAATTGGGTTGAAACTATTTGCTTTGATGTAATTATCTGTGTGTGTTGCTTTTCTATGGATACCAAATTCTAGATTTTCATTCCTTTTCTTGATTTTAAGGTCCAAAAAAGGTAGAGTACAGTCCTCTTCAGTTTCCACTGTGAATTGTATGCTGGGTTATTGCAGGTTGAGTAGTTTCAAAGCATCATCTATTTGTTTATAGGGCACTATTGCAAAGATGTCATCTACGTATCTGTACCATGTTTTAAAAATATGAGGGAAGGCTTTAGTTATATGTGTTTTGAAAAAGCTCATGTATAAATTGGCCCAAAATGGTGATAGCGGGCTTCCCATAGCTAGTCCTGAAATTTATTTATAATATTTTCCATCGAAAACAAAATAATTTTGATAATTTTGATTTATACATGTTTCAGTTATTGCCAAATATTCTTCTATTGCATTGGCATCTAGGTTAATAGAATTTAGCCATTTTTTCAGTTGAATCAAGAGTTTGTCTAATGGAATGCTAGGGAAGAGGGAGCGGACATCAAAGGATACTAAAGTGTCATGAGGGTTTAGTTTAAGATTTTGAATTTTTTCTACCAGGTCTAAAGAGTTTTTTATGCTCAGAGTATGGAATTGTGGAAAGGACTGAAATTTTTTGGACAGCCATTTTGCCAGAAGGTAGGTAGGAGTGTTGACATTATTTACAATGGGTCTCATATAACCTTGCAAGGGTAGGGTTGTCCGGTTTGATAGTTTTTTGTTCTGCAGTTGTTAAAATTTTACTATTAATGATTGTTTTTTGTACATCTTTTATGCATCGGTTGAGTGGATTAGAATATATTTCTTGGAATTCTTTTTATTGTAATAACTCTAACATTTTTTCTTTGTATGTATCTGTGTCTAAAATTACTATTTTGTTCCATTTATCAGCCCTTGAGAAGATTACATCTTTATTTCTTAAAGATTTAATGATCTTAATTTGTTTCAAATGTTTTCCTGGTTTTTTATTTGTTAAGTTTTCCAATATATGAAAAGAATTTTTCCTAATTATATTTTTATCCATGGTTTCCAAGCCAGAGGAAAAGTCAGGCATTTACAAGATTAAGTGTAAAGACCATGAAAATATTTACATAGGGAGGAGAAAAAGAAACATAGGCACTAGAAAGAAAGAACATTTCAGGCACTTAAGATACAAAAATATTGATAAATCCGCAATAGCATCTCATTTCTGGTCTTAAAACCATGAAATTGAAGATAGCACCAAATTACTAAAATACATACAAAAACATAGTGAACTCGTCATATGGGAGAGAATATACATAGAAAAACATAAAAACCAACTAATGAACTTTGAAATCCCGCCAGTAGAGAATCCCACATTTAAGTTCATCACTAAATCAACAGATGGCAGCAGCAACTCCAGAATTACCCACACTACTGGATCAAGCTTTAGTCGATAAGAGACGAAGATGCAAACAATGATTTGCGAAACATGTCCTCAAAATAGGTACGTAAGTGAAGCAGATGTATAATAATATGACTCATCTATAAATTAATAAAGCAGTATGGAATTTAGTCAAGAATAGAAACACCACACACAGCAATGTCAGTGAAAATATTAAATTGCTTCATGAAGGTAAACATGTAGATGATCCAAACAAAATAAGCAACTTATTTAACAACTATTTTGCAACCTTGGGAAGTAAGGAGAAGCATATATCACACAATAACACAGAAATACAGAATATTATCGTTAATACCATCTTCATGAATAACACAAACGTAGACGAAATCACAAAAATAATATGCAGTTTTAAAGAACAGTCATCTTCAGGGTGGGATGGTATGTCTACTAGAATATTGAAAAAGTGTCAAAATGGGCTCGCAGCTATTTTAGCCCACCTAATAAACTGTTCAATAAATGAAGAAATATTTCCAAATTGCTTAAAACTGGGAATCATAAAACCTAACTATAAAAAGGGTAATAGAAATAGTGTTGATAATTATAGGCCAAAAAAAGTTTTTGAAAAGATTTTATTAGTTAGACTGGTTGACTTTCTTAGGAGATACGATGTATTGAATTGCCACCAGCATGATTTTCGAAAAGGTATGTCAACAACCACAGCAGTTGCTGATTTTATGCACAAAGTTTCGGAAAATCTAGACAAAGGTTTGAGCACTGCGGGAGTATTCATTGATCTTTCAAAGGCGTTTGACTGTGTCTCACATCAAATACTGCTTAATAAACTAGAAATTTATGGCATAAGAGGCAAAATGCTAAATATAATTAAGTCTTATCTAAGTAATAGAAAGTGTTCAACAGAGTTCAACCATAAAATAGGTTTAAAAAATGTAAAGTATGTATCAGAACAAAAAGTAATAACAACTGGAGTACCGCAAGGGTCTGTTCTGGGTCCAATTTTGTATCTAATATATGTAAATAATTTACCAAATATAACTACCAATGCTATAGTATCGTATGCAGATGACACCACAATGATTTGCAGTGAAAAATCTCGTACTCAGTTGGTAACAGAAATTTCGCACTCTGTAAAACAGCTAGCAACCTACCTAAGTAGCATAAATTTAGAAGTTAATTCTAAGAAAAGCAAAATGATCATATTTGAATACCATAAAGCAAATGTAGAAACTGATGATGTATACTTTAACACTAGAATTGAAAAAGTTGATAACCATAACTTCCTAGGGATTCACCAGACAATAGGTTAACTTGGGAAGCTCATATTGACTATGTATGTAAAAAAATAAGCTCAAATATATATGTTTTAAGACAATTATCATTGTATTTAGACAAAAACATGTTACAAACTTTATATTTTGGACTCATCCATCCACATATTTCCTTTGGCATAGAATTATGGGGAAGCACCTGTAATGCGCACATGAATAGAGTATTAGTGTTACAAAAAATGTCTACATTGTATCTATAGATTAGCATGTACTGATTCGTGTAGAAATGTATTAGAGATAATATGATTCTTACTGTAGTTGGACTATATGTATATAAGGTAGTTGTAATTGCAATTGAGAATGAAAATAATGGCACAAGTAACAGCACACTTTATGATTATTATACCAGAGGAAGGAATAACTAACACAGGAAGCATGTAAATCTCAAATCAACTTGCAAGGATCCATTAATAAAAGGACAGATATTATACAACAAACTGCCAACAACTGTTAAAGAACACAAAGGAAAAAAATTTTAAAAGGAACTGAAAACATATTTAATTCAGAAATGTATATATAGATTAGATGAATTATAATGAATAGTTATTTAACAAATGTATGTATATATTCAATTTAGTTTAATCTTGTAATATTAATGTAATCTATGAACAAATTTATGTATACCCATTGTATTGTAGAATCGGAAAATGTCTGAAACTTGTATGAAGTCTATAGACAATAAACATTATTAAATCAACTTCTTAAGATAAGTGGACATTAATTAACAAATATTTTTATCTGTGTAATATTTATTACTCCACTGTAACTAGCTTCACTTTCTGTGTAATATTTAACATAATTGAAAGTACGAGTGAATTGGTGACACTTCAGTTTGAAGCTGATATTACATATATGGATGTATGAGACAAACATGGCCATTTGTAATT
This sequence comes from Mantis religiosa, assembly GCA_030765055.1. Classification (NCBI taxonomy): domain Eukaryota; kingdom Metazoa; phylum Arthropoda; class Insecta; order Mantodea; family Mantidae; genus Mantis; species Mantis religiosa. The sequence goes on from CM060956.1 coordinate 52,981,761, forward strand.
TATTGTAAGTTAATAACCAAGCAGGCCATGTAGATGATGCAACAAATGCTTTGGTTTATTGGAATTCCAAGTTGTGATGTAGGACCAATCAGGATTGAGTATTAGAGTAACCTAGCAACAAAACAAAGTAAAGAACCAATGATTTTATTCCTAAATCTTTTTTTGGCTTGGACTCTTAAAGAGAGTAGACGTTTTTCGGTGGAAAATCTTCTTGCAACTTTGAGAAGTGAGTGAGGTTTACTGTTTATGCACTTTTATCAGAAGTTTAGATTATACAACAAAAATGTGATGCGACAATAATTAACTTTAATAAAAAGCTGTTGCATCATTAATAAATAAAAAGGAGAAAGTTAATATAATGAAAAAAGTCGCGAATGTAAAAAACATAAAGACGATCGAGAGAAATAAAAAGAAGACAAAATTGAAATGGTATTAATCATTCATTTCAAGATGACACAAAAAGTACAGTCCTTTTTGTATTGACACCACGCCTGAGGTAGTTTAAAATCTCATCGCTCACCGAAACTGCCAGAGAGAAGATTAATAGGAATCTTCGAGAACATCACCTTCACGGCTTTTAGACAAAAGGTTCAACGCTCCCACATCAAGGTAAGGTTCGGCTTCAACACCAGTCGCCACTCCGAGGGAAGCGAGAAACCTCTCGCATGTGTGGGGCGTAGACCTCACGATGGGGCAAATCCTCCTTCAGGTGTGCTACCGCATGGTGTGGCATAAAACTAACCATCACCAAGGAGAACCGCTCCAAGTTTCACTACTTAGGAAAAGTAAGGGACGTTATGGGCTATTTATTTATTATTTTTACTTAGGATAACCAGCTGAAAACCAAACAAATGTCTTTGAAACATGTTCTGAGTAAAAACTAAAATGTGACCAACCCTCTCGCATTTTCAAGTATGATAAGATTCAGATTCAGCTAATTTATTAGCCGTAGGAGTCAACCAGACTGATGGCATCATCAAAAATACAGTTTATGTACAATAAGAAATAAGATTTTATGCTAAATCCTTTTATGGAAGTGTTGAAAACAGTGTTGTTGTATAAATTAAGTTAATTAGGAGTCGATTAATAACACAAAACAACACTCACTTTTAAATTTTCCCGGAACCGGTTTCTGAGGTCTTCCCTCTATCTTCAGCCGGACATCGACTAGTTCTCATTGGTGTAGCTGGCAATATTTTGTCTTCGGTCTCCTCTAGTGGCGGTTCGAGGAACTTGCTGAACAAATCTTTCTGGGGGATGTCGAAATTGAATACTTTGTTCCTATTTTTTGAAATAAAGATTTGTTCCCATGTGGACAGTTCTTCTTTTCCTGTTGTATGTTTTAGTAATTTTGGTTCTGGATTTATGTTGTGGTTTTTTTCCCAAAAATGCGTGGCAACTGCTGATTTTTCTAATTGTTTGTATTTTATGTTCCTAAAGTGTTCCTTTGCTCTTGAAATTTAGAAACAAGAGCAAAGGAACACTTTAGGAACATAAAATACAAACAATTAGAAAAATCAGCAGTTGCCACGCATTTTTGGGAAAAAAACCACAACATAAATCCAGAACCAAAATTACTAAAACATACAACAGGAAAAGAAGAACTGTCCACATGGGAACAAATCTTTATTTCAAAAAATAGGGACAAAGTATTCAATTTCGACATCCCCCAGAAAGATTTGTTCAGCAAGTTCCTCGAACCGCCACTAGAGGAGACCGAAGACAAAATATTGCCAGCTACACCAATGAGAACTAGTCGATGTCCGGCTGAAGATAGAGGGAAGACCTCAGAAACCGGTTCCGGGAAAATTTAAAAGTGAGTGTTGTTTTGTGTTATTAATCGACTCCTAATTAACTTAAGATTTTATGCTGTTTATATTTACCAAAACTTACCAAGAATTGTATACATGGAGTCCACTGCACCATTGTATAATTCATAATGGCCATTCAAATAGTTGTCTTTAATAATTTTCTCCCATATCAGTTGAACATAGATGAGCACCTGTGTAAATTAAAATTATCTTAGCTGTTCTACTAAATAAGTCTAATATCAGCTTGATTTTTCTATTTTTGAAAGTTTATACTCAAAATAACATATGTTGTTCCTTAAGTATTTTCAGCAAAGATTCTGAACCTAATGTAAGCTACCTTTTTAATCAAAGTGGTAAAAAGTACAAAAAAATGCTCCTATTAAAGATTCTAAATCTTTAAGAAAACAATGCACAAAAACATACAATTCTTGGATGAATTATATAGATGTACTAGAGAGTACTGGTTGAAGGACTGTGAACTCAAACTGTTTGGGTTTTCAGTTATGTACTCTTATCCAAATATTGTAAAAATAACAATGAATTAATTAATTAATAAGAAATTATGTATACATGTAAAATTACATTTTGAAGCGAGAGCTGAAAACAAGTTTATTTGATACAAGAGGCAATGTAATTAGAGGCAATGATAATGTAAACTTTTTATGTAAATCAACAAACTTGTGGTAAAAACAACATTGTTAATGTATGAATTAGAAACTTTAATAAATGCAGTGTAGTGAAACAGTCATAGGGACACAGTAATAGACACAGCTACCTTAATATGTAATACGAGGGTTGGGACAAAAGTGATGGCTACTATTTTTTTTTCTTGTAGATTTGTGAACAGATCACAAACATATATGTGTCGTGTGGAAGTTCTGCAGGCATAGTGTGTATGCAGAACAACAAATGGCTCTGTCATAGCTGGTAGTAGGACAGCGATGGCTGTGAAATCAGTCAGTTGGTGAGTGTCGCGCAAGATGGAAGTAACCTATGTTGAGCAGCGTGCTTACATCAAAATAGCCGTTCTCCGAGGGAGAAATGCGATGGAATGTGACAGTGAATTAGTGGAAGCTCTTGGAAATAATGCCCTACCACACCATACAGTAGCATGGTGGGTAGGAAAGTTTCAGCAAGGACGTGTGTCAACCAGTGATGAGCAACATTTGGGATGACCTGTCAGTGTGCAGACCGACATGGCACATGCCTTCATCGAGCAGTGGATGAAGACAGACGATGGACATTACTGGAGTTAGAGATGGCAAATGGCATCGAGAAATGCACCGTCCACAGGATATTGCATAATGAGATGCAACTATGCAAAATCTAATTGCGGTGGGTACCGCATGCACTGACAGAAGTTCAAAGGTGGGTGCGCTATGCAATATGCTCCAACCACCTTGCACGCTGGCAACAGGATGGCAATCATTTCTTGTCACGAATAATCACCATCATTGAACTTTGGGCCAGGGCATACAAACCAGAACTGAAACGTCAGTCTGCGAAGTGGCAGCATGCTGGATCATCAAGGAGGCGGAAGTTCCGTCAGAATCCTTTCCCAGTCAAATTGATGGTAATCGTAGCATAGAACAGCAGGGGTATCATTGTTTGCCACTTTGTTCCACATGTTACTGTGACCACCCAGTACTACAGGGACTTCCTGGTGCGACAGGTACGACATGGCATTCAGGAGAAACATCCGGATCTTGTGGACAGTACAATAATCGTACATGACAATGCAAAACCACATAAAGCAGAATGTGTATGACAACTACTGCGACATTGTGTATGGGAAGAATTATTGGAGCACCCACTGTGTTCTCCCAACATGCCCTCTGACTTTGATCTTATTTGAAAGATTAAGGAACCACTAGTAATCATAATCATAATCCTTTATTCACCATTAAGCTTACATGAAGCAATAGGTTTTGTCAGTTATAAAAAGTATTTACAATGTTTTACAAGTACAGAAGGTTTAAAATTTATGCATATAAAATTCTAGGTGAAATTGTTGGCAGCATGTGGTGACAGTAGCAGGGGACTACTTTGAGGGTCTTTCTGCCCAGGTTTGTCGTGTCAACTGTATCTGTACTCTATTGTTATTCTTCTGGACCATGAAGGCCTTATTGTCTTGTATATTGCCATAATAAATTAGTGTGTTACAATATCTCAGTGCTATTCATTGTTTACACATGTAGCTAACACCTTGTCCATTTGCCTGTATATGTCACATTTCCCAACCAGACTGGTATCTTCAAGAAAAAAAATAGTTGCCATGACTTTTGCCCCAACCCTTGTATTATTCTGTTTGAGCTTTTCTTAACACTGCATCCAAATCTTACAAACATCTTTGAAATCTAAAAAGGACCACAACACAAAATAACATCAAGAAATGAGAAACTGCACAGAGAAAATACCCTATTGATGGAGCATATGTTATCTCAAAAATAGAGTTACATTTGACATTAAAATTTCAGACGTCTAAAACTTTTAAATAACTAAACAGGGATACTGTGACTTATGAAGGCTTTATGAAATACTATAAAAAATGTAAAACAATATACAATGAGTAATAAAAGAAGCAAATAGAGATATAATGACTCTTATATTACAATTTAACCAACAAAATAAAGACTATGGGGCAACTAATAAAACTGAAGTAACAGAATTTGAATAAAAGAAATAAACATAATGAATATGATAATAACAGAAAAGAGGATAATGCAACTTTTGTAGCAAACCTATTCCGTGATTATTACAGTAACATTGTCAAAAAATTATCAAATAAAAGTGTTGATAAAAATAAGCAAAAATTATGCATAATCAGTTAAATTCAGATATTATAAACCCTGTTACAGAAAACTACTAAAATTATGATTGAAGCATAGTACCTAGAAGGAGCATACCAGATTATACAAAGATTATACCAGATTATACAAAGGTGTTAATGAACTGCACCAAAATATTTTCAGAGTAGGTGGAGGTATCTTAAACAAGTAATGTGGGATAGGAGGCTTATAGCCTCTAATTAGCTTCAAATGTGGAAGTTACGGCTATAAGTTTCTAAAGTACCAGTATGCTACTGATAATGATGAAAGTGCACAAAACACGAAAATGAAGAGACATTTTGGACCACTCTCTCTCTCTCGTGCAATGGTTGTGACATTAGCTTTCAAATGAAAGGTAAACAAGTTCATGTCTCTTTCAATTTTTTGTAGCTTTTTTTTTATTTTTGTAGTTTTAATGAGTTGTTTAAGCTTTTAATTCTTGTATAAATGTATGCATTTATGCATTTTATGGAGTAATTTCACCCTGTCAGTACAATTAATTACAATTCTTTCTAACGAAGGTTGAATACGCTTGATACAGTCACATGCTGTGCATCTAAATGGAAGGTGGTTTAAGGGATGAAGGAATTTGCATAAAATAAAAAGTAAATTTACATTAGATTTATAGGAACTACTCGAAACAGTGATCAGTTAGAATTTGTGTATTAAAAAGACAAAAAAAAATTAAGAGAATGACAGGAACCGAATCAGTGACTTTTGCATCAGTTTTCGGCATTACAGATTGGGCCACCAGAACAGTTACAGAATCACCACTAGAGTAATTAAATTATAGATTAGTCATATTTTTTACACATAAACTTCACTTATGTACCTATTTGAGGACAACCCCAGAGTAGGCTACATGATCTAAGTAAGCAGTTAATCACTGTTCATTGTTGCACTGACAGGTGATTAGTTCGAGATTTGAGAGATCTTTGAGGCATTAAACCTTGAGAACACCAATAACAAGCTACTAAGAATTGATATATCTATACTCAGGAAGCAGTTTTAAAGACATTCTAATCCAATAATTTCACTCAACTTGTTTAAATACCAACTTATCAGCATCTAATGTCAATTAGGTCTAACACAATTAACTGCATTATGTTATACCACAGACTATGCATTACTGTTCTCAACTTGCTTTTATTAGTCGCATCTACAATCACTGAAATTATTTTGGTGTAGTTCATTAACATCCTGTTTAAAAAGCTACAGCATTTTATTGTCCCTTCACTATGCTATATTGCTAATTTGTCTCTTTTTACTGGCAAGTTCCCAAACCAATTAAAGCAAGTAAAAGTAATTTCAATTTATAAAATAGACTCTAAACTCAAAATGTCAAATTACAGAACAGTATCACTACTCTTTGCATTCTCAAAATACTGAAAAAGTATTTATCATTTCTGAATAAGTGTAATACTTCACAGAAAATCAACTTGGGTTCTTTATAGAGTAGTCAGCGTGTATAGTAATAAATAATTTTCTAAAAGAAGTGTATGATTTGAAAGTAATAAGTCGGTAATTCAAAAACAAACATCACTGTTTGTTCACAAACACAAACATCAACAAACATACATTAAGTTTATGATACTTAACTAAGGTTTCAATATATTAGAATGTTATCTTTTATTAGAAAACTTATACAGTGGTATCTGCAGAGAAGAATTAGATTGACTTTGTCGTATTTGGCAAACTGAGAATAAATGAAGAAATTATCCATTTAAGAAAATCTAAAAATGCCTTTAAGCCATTTTCTCACATAAGGAACCAGTCTACTAGAACCATTGCAACAAGAATCAATTTAGTTTTGTTGTTACACATCAATTATCTGGCCTCTGTTTTCAATGGAGTACTATTATACTATATACTGATTATACTAGTGGCTAGTAAAAGGAAAAGATATGCAAGAACTAAATATAACTATTAAAATTGATAGTACCCAGATAATTAATTAGTTTCAAAATAGTCTGCTGTTAAATACAAAACAATCTTATTAATCTTTCAGAATTTTTTTCAAAATAAAACAGAAAATGTTCCAAAATATAATTAGTTTCAGACAACAAATCAGAAGTTCAAATAGATGTAACATTTATTGCATGATTGGACGAATTTAGTAATAGTGACCCCAACAAAGGCCTACTGCGGTAAGTAAGGGGTTGGCGATCCCGGGCTCCCGAGCCAAATCTCTCGATTGGGTGCCTCTGAGTGGTGAGAGAGCTGATGGAAAATGCCCAAACAAGGTCCACATCCGAGTTTGACCCTAATGTAGGTAAAGTAAAGTAAATAAAAGTAGAGCCAAAGTAAAGCCAAGGCAAAGCCAGAGTGGAGCCAGAGCAAAGCCAGAACAAAGCCAAAGCAAAGCCAAGGCAAAGCCAGAGTAGAGCAAGAGCGAAGCCAGAACAAAGCCAAAGCAAAGCCAAGGCAAGGCCAGAGTAGAGCAAGAGCGAAGCCAGAACAGAGCCAAAGTGAAGCCAAAGTAAAGCCAAGGCAAAACCAGAGTGGAGCCAGAGCGAAGCCAGAACAAAGCCAAAGCAAAGCCAGAGTGGAACCAGAGCGAAGCCAGAATAAAGCCAGAACAAAGCCAAAGCAAAGCCAGAGTGGAACCAGAGTGAAGCCAGAATAAAGCCAGAACAAAGCCAAAGTAAAGCCAAGGCAAAGCCAGAGTGGAGCCAGAGCGAAGCCAGAACAAAGCCAAGGAAAAGCCAGAGTGGAGCCAGAGTGAAGCCAGAACAAAGCCAAGGCAAAGCCAGAGTGGAGCCAGAGCGAAGCCAGAACAAAGCCAAAGCAAAGCCAAGGCAAAGCCAGAGTGGAGCAAGAGCGAAGCCAGAACAAAGCCAAAGCAAAGCCAAGGCAAAGCCAGAGTGGAGCAAGAGCGAAGCCAGAACAAAGCCAAAGCAAAGCCAAGGCAAAGCCAGAGTGGAGCAAGAGCGAAGCCAGAACAGAGCCAGAGTGAAGCCAAAGTAAAGCCAAGGCAAAGCCAGAGTGGAGCCAGAGCGAAGCCAGAACAGAGCCAGAGTGAAGCCAAAGTAAAGCCAAGGCAAAGCCAGAGTGGAGCCAGAGCGAAGCCAGAACAAAGCCAAAGCAAAGCCAAGGCAAGGCCAGAGTAGAGCAAGAGCGAAGCCAGAACAGAGCCAGAACAAAGCCAAAGCAAAGCCAAGGCAAAGCCAGAGTGGAGCAAGAGCGAAGCCAGAACAGAGCCAGAGTGAAGCCAAAGTAAAGCCAAGGCAAAGCCAGAGTGGAGCCAGAGCGAAGCCAGAACAAAGCCAAGGCAAAGCCAGAGCAAAGCCAAAGCAAAGCCAAGGCAAGGCCAGAGTAGAGCAAGAGCGAAGCCAGAACAGAGCCAAAGTGAAGCCAAAGTAAAGCCAAGGCAAAGCCAGAGTGGAACCAGAGCGAAGCCAGAACAAAGCCAAAGCAAAGCCAAGGCAAGGCCAGAGTAGAGCAAGAGCGAAGCCAGAACAGAGCCAAAGTGAAGCCAAAGTAAAGCCAAGGCAAAGCCAGAGTGGAGCCAGAGCAAAGCCAGAACAAAGCCAAAGCAAAGCCAAGGCAAGGCCAGAGTAAAGCAAGAGCGAAGCCAGAACAAAGCCAAAGCAAAGCCAGAGTGGAACCAGAACAAAGCCAGAACAAAGCCAAAGTAAAGCCAAGGAAAAGCCAGAGTGGAGCCAGAGCGAAGCCAGAACAAAGCCAAGGCAAAGCCAGAGTCGAGCCAGAGCGAAGCCAGAACAAAGCCAAAGCAAAGCCAAGGCAAAGCCAGAGTGGAGCAAGAGTGAAGCCAAAGTAAAGCCAAGGCAAAGCCAAGGCAAAGTCAGAGTGGAGCAAGAGCGAAGCCAGAACAGAGCCAAAGCAAAGCCAAGGCAAAGCCAGAGTGGAGCCAGAGCGAAGCCAGAACAAAGCCAAGGCAAAGCCAAGGCAAAGTCAGAGTGGAGCAAGAGCGAAGCCAGAACAGAGCCAGAGTGAAGCCAAAGTAAAGCCAAGGCAAAGCCAGAACAGAGCCAGAGTGAAGCCAAAGTAAAGCCAAGGCAAAGCCAGAACAGAGCCAGAGTGAAGCCAAAGTAAAGCCAAGGCAAAGCCAGAGTGGAGCCAGAGCGAAGCCAGAACAAAGCCAGAGTGGAACCAGAGCGAAGCCAGAACAAAGCCAGAGTGGAACCAGAGCGAAGCCAGAACAAAGCCAGAGCAAAGCCAAGGCAAGGCCAGAGTAGAGCAAGAGCGAAGCCAGAACAAAGCCAGAGTGGAACCAGAGCGAAGCCAGAACAAAGCCAAAGCAAAGCCAAGGCAAGGCCAGAGTAGAGCAAGAGCGAAGCCAGAACAAAGCCAAAGCAAAGCCAAGGCAAGGCCAGAGTAGAGCAAGAGCGAAGCCAGAACAAAGCCAAAGCAAAGCCAGAGTGGAACCAGAACAGAGCCAAAGTGAAGCCAAAGTAAAGCCAAGGCAAAACCAGAGTAGAGCAAGAGCGAAGCCAGAACAAAGCCAAAGCAAAGCCAAGGCAAGGCCAGAGTAAAGCAAGAGCGAAGCCAGAACAAAGCCAAAGCAAAGCCAGAGTGGAACCAGAACAAAGCCAGAACAAAGCCAAAGTAAAGCCAAGGAAAAGCCAGAGTGGAGCCAGAGCGAAGCCAGAACAAAGCCAAGGCAAAGCCAGAGTGGAGCCAGAGTGAAGCCAGAACAAAGCCAAGGCAAAGCCAGAGTGGAGCCAGAGCGAAGCCAGAACAAAGCCAAAGCAAAGCCAAGGCAAAGCCAGAGTGGAGCAAGAGCGAAGCCAGAACAAAGCCAAAGCAAAGCCAAGGCAAAGCCAGAGTGGAGCAAGAGCGAAGCCAGAACAAAGCCAAAGCAAAGCCAAGGCAAAGCCAGAGTGGAGCAAGAGCGAAGCCAGAACAAAGCCAAAGCAAAGCCAAGGCAAAGCCAGAGTGGAGCAAGAGCGAAGCCAGAACAGAGCCAGAGTGAAGCCAAAGTAAAGCCAAGGCAAAGCCAAGGCAAAGTCAGAGTGGAGCAAGAGCGAAGCCAGAACAGAGCCAGAGTGAAGCCAAAGTAAAGCCAAGGCAAAGCCAGAGTGGAGCCAGAGCAAAGCCAGAACAGAGCCAGAGTGAAGCCAAAGTAAAGCCAAGGCAAAGCCAGAGTGGAGCCAGAGCGAAGCCAGAACAGAGCCAGAGTGAAGCCAAAGTAAAGCCAAGGCAAAGCCAGAACAGAGCCAGAGTGAAGCCAAAGTAAAGCCAAGGCAAAGCCAGAGTGGAGCCAGAGCGAAGCCAGAACAAAGCCAAAGCAAAGCCAAGGCAAGGCCAGAGTAGAGCAAGAGCGAAGCCAGAACAGAGCCAGAACAAAGCCAAAGCAAAGCCAAGGCAAAGCCAGAGTGGAGCAAGAGCGAAGCCAGAACAGAGCCAGAGTGAAGCCAAAGTAAAGCCAAGGCAAAGCCAGAGTGGAGCCAGAGCGAAGCCAGAACAAAGCCAAAGTAAAGCCAAGGAAAAGCCAGAGTGGAACCAGAGCGAAGCCAGAACAAAGCCAAAGCAAAGCCAGAGCAAAGCCAAAGCAAAGCCAAGGCAAGGCCAGAGTAGAGCAAGAGCGAAGCCAGAACAGAGCCAAAGTGAAGCCAAAGTAAAGCCAAGGCAAAGCCAGAGTGGAACCAGAGCAAAGCCAGAACAAAGCCAAAGCAAAGCCAAGGCAAGGCCAGAGTAGAGCAAGAGCGAAGCCAGAACAGAGCCAAAGTGAAGCCAAAGTAAAGCCAAGGCAAAGCCAGAGTGGAGCCAGAGCAAAGCCAGAACAAAGCCAAAGCAAAGCCAAGGCAAGGCCAGAGTAAAGCAAGAGCGAAGCCAGAACAAAGCCAAAGCAAAGCCAGAGTGGAACCAGAACAAAGCCAGAACAAAGCCAAAGTAAAGCCAAGGAAAAGCCAGAGTGGAGCCAGAGCGAAGCCAGAACAAAGCCAAGGCAAAGCCAGAGTCGAGCCAGAGCGAAGCCAGAACAAAGCCAAAGCAAAGCCAAGGCAAAGCCAGAGTGGAGCAAGAGTGAAGCCAAAGTAAAGCCAAGGCAAAGCCAAGGCAAAGCCAAGGCAAAGTCAGAGTGGAGCAAGAGCGAAGCCAGAACAGAGCCAGAGTGAAGCCAAAGTAAAGCCAAGGCAAAGCCAGAACAGAGCCAGAGTGAAGCCAAAGTAAAGCCAAGGCAAAGCCAGAACAGAGCCAGAGTGAAGCCAAAGTAAAGCCAAGGCAAAGCCAGAGTGGAGCCAGAGCGAAGCCAGAACAAAGCCAGAGTGGAACCAGAGCGAAGCCAGAACAAAGCCAGAGCAAAGCCAAGGCAAGGCCAGAGTAGAGCAAGAGCGAAGCCAGAACAAAGCCAGAGTGGAACCAGAGCGAAGCCAGAACAAAGCCAAAGCAAAGCCAAGGCAAGGCCAGAGTAGAGCAAGAGCGAAGCCAGAACAAAGCCAAAGCAAAGCCAAGGCAAGGCCAGAGTAGAGCAAGAGCGAAGCCAGAACAGAGCCAAAGTGAAGCCAAAGTAAAGCCAAGGCAAAACCAGAGTAGAGCAAGAGCGAAGCCAGAACAAAGCCAAAGCAAAGCCAAGGCAAGGCCAGAGTAAAGCAAGAGCGAAGCCAGAACAAAGCCAAAGCAAAGCCAGAGTGGAACCAGAACAAAGCCAGAACAAAGCCAAAGTAAAGCCAAGGAAAAGCCAGAGTGGAGCCAGAGCGAAGCCAGATCAAAGCCAAGGCAAAGCCAGAGTGGAGCCAGAGTGAAGCCAGAACAAAGCCAAGGCAAAGCCAGAGTGGAGCCAGAGCGAAGCCAGAACAAAGCCAAAGCAAAGCCAAGGCAAAGCCAGAGTGGAGCAAGAGCGAAGCCAGAACAAAGCCAAAGCAAAGCCAAGGCAAAGCCAGAGTGGAGCAAGAGCGAAGCCAGAACAAAGCCAAAGCAAAGCCAAGGCAAAGCTAGAGTGGAGCAAGAGCGAAGCCAGAACAGAGCCAGAGTGAAGCCAAAGTAAAGCCAAGGCAAAGCCAAGGCAAAGTCAGAGTGGAGCAAGAGCGAAGCCAGAACAGAGCCAGAGTGAAGCCAAAGTAAAGCCAAGGCAAAGCCAGAACAGAGCCAGAGTGAAGCCAAAGTAAAGCCAAGGCAAAGCCAGAGTGGAGCCAGAGCGAAGCCAGAACAAAGCCAAAGCAAAGCCAAGGCAAGGCCAGAGTAAAGCAAGAGCGAAGCCAGAACAGAGCCAAAGTGAAGCCAAAGTAAAGCCAAGGCAAAACCAGAGTAGAGCAAGAGCGAAGCCAGAACAAAGCCAAAGCAAAGCCAAGGCAAGGCCAGAGTAAAGCAAGAGCGAAGCCAGAACAGAGCCAAAGTGAAGCCAAAGTAAAGCCAAGGCAAAACCAGAGTGGAGCCAGAGCGAAGCCAGAACAAAGCCAAAGCAAAGCCAGAGTGGAACCAGAGCGAAGCCAGAACAAAGCCAAAGCAAAACCAAGGCAAGGCCAGAGTAGAGCAAGAGCGAAGCCAGAACAGAGCCAAAGTGAAGCCAAAGTAAAGCCAAGGCAAAGCCAGAGTGGAGCCAGAGCGAAGCCAGAACAAAGCCAAAGCAAAGCCAAGGCAAAGCCAGAGTGGAGCAAGAGCGAAGCCAGAACAAAGCCAAAGCAAAGCCAGAGTGGAACCAGAGCGAAGCCAGAACAAAGCCAGAGTGAAGCCAAAGTAAAGCCAAGGCAAAGCCAGAGTGGAGCCAGAGCGAAGCCAGAACAAAGCCAAAGCAAAGCCAGAGTGGAACCAGAGCGAAGCCAGAACAAAGCCAGAACAAAGCCAAAGTAAAGCCAAGGAAAAGCCTGAGTGGAGCCAGAGCGAAGCCAGAACAAAGCCAGAGTGAAGCCAGAGTGGAGCCAGAGCGAAGCCAGAACAAAGCCAAAGCAAAGCCAGAGTGGAACCAGAGCGAAGCCAGAACAAAGCCAGAACAAAGCCAAAGTAAAGCCAAGGAAAAGCCTGAGTGGAGCCAGAGCGAAGCCAGAACAAAGCCAGAGTGAAGCCAGAGTGGAGCCAGAGCGAAGCCAGAACAAAGCCAAAGCAAAGCCAAGGCAAAGCCAGAGTGGAGCAAGAGCGAAGCCAGAACAAAGCCAAAGCAAAGCCAAGGCAAAGCCAGAGTGGAGCAAGAGCGAAGCCAGAACAAAGCCAAAGCAAAGCCAAGGCAAAGCCAGAGTGGAGCAAGAGCGAAGCCAGAACAGAGCCAGAGTGAAGCCAAAGTAAAGCCAAGGCAAAGCCAGAGTGGAGCCAGAGCGAAGCCAGAACAAAGCCAAAGCAAAGCCAGAGCAAAGCCAAGGCAAAGCCAGAGTGAAGCCAAAGTAAAGCCAAGGCAAAGCCAGAGAAAAGCCAAAGCTAAGCTAAAACAAAGCCAAAGCAAAGCCAGAGTGGAACCAGAGCGAAGCCAGAACAAAGCCAGAACAAAGCCAAAGCAAAGCCAAGGCAAAGCCAGAGTGGAGCAAGAGCGAAGCCAGAACAGAGCCAGAGTGGAACCAGAACAAAGCCAGAACAAAGCCAAAGTAAAGCCAAGGAAAAGCCAGAGTGGAGCCAGAGCGAAGCCAGAACAAAGCCAGAGCAAAGCCAAGGCAAAGCCAGAGTGGAACCAGAACAAAGCCAGAACAAAGCCAAAGTAAAGCCAAGGAAAAGCCAGAGTGGAGCCAGAGCGAAGCCAGAACAAAGCCAGAGCAAAGCCAAGGCAAAGCCAGAGTGGAACCAGAATAAAGCCAGAACAAAGCCAAAGTAAAGCCAAGGAAAAGCCAGAGTGGAGCCAGAGCGAAGCCAGAACAAAGCCAAGGCAAAGCCAGAGTGGAGCCAGAGCGAAGCCAGAACAAAGCCAAAGCAAAGCCAGAGTGGAGCAAGAGCGAAGCCAGAACAAAGCCAAAGCAAAGCCAAGGCAAAGCCAGAGTGGAGCAAGAGCGAAGCCAGAACAAAGCCAAAGCAAAGCCAAGGCAAAGCCAGAGTGGAGCAAGAGCAAAGCCAGAACAGAGCCAGAGTGAAGCCAAAGTAAAGCCAAGGCAAAGCCAGAGTGGAGCCAGAGCGAAGCCAGAACAAAGCCAAAGCAAAGCCAGAGTGGAACCAGAACGAAGCCAGAACAAAGCCAGAGTGAAGCCAAAGTAAAGCCAAGGCAAAGCCAGAGTGGAGCGAGAGCGAAGCCAGAACAAAGCCAAAGCAAAGCCAGATTGGAACCAGAGTGGAGCCAGAACAAAGCCAAAGCAAAGCCAAGGCAAAGCCAGAGTGGAGCAAGGGCGAAGCCAGAACAGAGCCAAAGCAAAGCCAGAGTGGAACCAGAGCGAAGCCAGAACAAAGCCAGAACAAAGCCAAAGTAAAGCCAAGGAAAAGCCAGAGTGGAGCCAGAGCGAAGCCAGAACAAAGCCAAAGCAAAGCCAGAGCAAAGCCAGAGTGAAGCCAAAGTAAAGCCAAGGCCAAGCCAGAGTGGAGCCAGAGCAAAGCCAAAGCAAAGCCAGAGAAAAGCCAAAGCTAAGCTAAAACAAAGTCAAAGCAAAGCCAGAGTGGAACCAGAGCGAAGCCAGAGCAAAGCCAAGGCAAAGCCAGAGTGTAGCAAGAGCGAAGCCAGAACAGAGCCAGAGTGGAGCAAGAGCGAAGCCAGAACAAAGCCAGAACAAAGCCAAAGTAAAGCCAAGGAAAAGCCAGAGTGGAGCCAGAGCGAAGCCAGAACAAAGCCAAAGCAAAGCCAGAGCAAAGCCAAGGCAAAGCCAGAGTGTAGCAAGAGTGAAGCCAGATCAGAGCCAGAGTGAAGCCAAAGCAAAGCCAGAACAAAGCCAAAGCAAAACCAGAGCAAAGCCAAGGCAAAGCCAGAGTGTAGCAAGAGCGAAGCCAGAACAGAGCCAGAGTGGAGCAAGAGCGAAGCCAGAACAAAGCCAGAACAAAGCCAAAGTAAAGCCAAGGAAAAGCCAGAGTGGAGCCAGAGCGAAGCCAGAACAAAGCCAAAGCAAAGCCAGAGCAAAGCCTAGGCAAAGCCAGAGTGGAGCCAGAGCGAAGCCAGAACAAAGCCAGAGTGGAGCAAGAGCGAAGCCAGAACAAAGCCAGAACAAAGCCAAAGTAAAGCCAAGGAAAAGCCAGAGTGGAGCCAGAGCGAAGCCAGAACAAAGCCAAAGCAAAGCCAGAGCAAAGCCAAGGCAAAGCCAGAGTGTAGCAAGAGCAAAGCCAGAACAGAGCCAGAGTGAAGCCAAAGCAAAGCCAAGGCAAAGCCAAAGTGGAGCAAGAGCGAAGCCAGAACAAAGCCAGAGTGTAGCAAGAGCGAAGCCAGAACAGAGTCAGAGTGAAGCCAAAGCAAAGCCAAGGCAAAGCCAGAGTGGAGCCAGAGCAAAGCCAGAACAAAGCCAAAGCAAACCAGAGTGGAGCAAGAGCGAAGCCAGAACAGAGTCAGAGTGTAGCCAGAGCGAAGCCAGAACAAAGCCAGAGTGTAGCAAGAGCGAAGCCAGAACAGAGTCAGAGTGAAGCCAAAGCAAAGCCAAGGCAAAGCCAAGGCAAAGCCAAGGCAAAGCCAGAGTGGAGCCAGAGCGAAGCCAGAACAAAGCCAAAGCAAAGCCAGAGTGGAGCAAGAGCGAAGCCAGAACAAAGCCAGAGTGTAGCAAGAGCGAAGCCAGAACAGAGTCAGAGTGAAGCCAAAGCAAAGCCAAGGCAAAGCCAGAGTGGAGCAAGAGCGAAGCCAGAACAAAGCCAAAGCAAAGCCAGAGTGGAACCAGAGCGAAGCCAGAACAAAGCCAGAACAAAGCCAAGGTAAAGCCAAGTAAAAACAAAGTGGAGCCAGAGCGAAGCCAGAACAAAGCCAAAGCAAAGCCAAGGCAAAGCCAGAGTGGAGCAAGAGCGAAGCCAGAACAAAGCCAAAGCAAAGCCAGAGTGGAACCAGAGCGAAGCCAGAACAAAGCCAGAACAAAGCCAAAGTAAAGCCAAGGAAAAGCCAGAGTGGAGCCAGAGCGAAGCCAGAACAAAGCCAAAGCAAAGCCAAGGCAAAGCCAGAGTGGAGCAAGAGCGAAGCCAGAACAAAGCCAAAGCAAAGCCAGAGTGGAACCAGAACAAAGCCAGAACAAAGCCAAAGTAAAGCCAAGGAAAAGCCAGAGTGGAGCCAGAGCGAAGCCAGAACAAAGCCAAGGCAAAGCCAGAGTGGAGCCAGAGCGAAGCCAGAACAAAGCCAAAGTAAAGCCAAGGAAAAGCCAGTGTGGAGCCAGAGCGAAGCCAGAACAAAGCCAAAGCAAAGCCAAGGCAAAGCCAGAGTGGAGCAAGAGCGAAGCCAGAACAAAGCCAAAGCAAAGCCAGAGCAAAGCCAAAGCAAAGCCAAGGCAAAACCAGAGTGGAGCAAGAGCGAAGCCAGAACAGAGCCAGAGCAAAGCCAGAGCAAAGCCAAAGCAAAGCCAGAGAAAAGCCAAAGCTAAGCTAAAACAAAGCCAAAGCAAAGCCAGAGTGGAACCAGAGCGAAGCCAGAACAAAGCCAAAGTAAAGCCAAGGAAAAGCCAGAGTGGAGCCAGAGCGAAGCCAGAACAAAGCCAAAGCAAAGCCAAGGCAAAGCCAGAGTGGAGCAAGAGCGAAGCCAGAACAAAGCCAAAGCAAAGCCAGAGTGGAACCAGAACAAAGCCAGAACAAAGCCAAAGTAAAGCCAAGGAAAAGCCAGAGTGGAGCCAGAGCGAAGCCAGAACAAAGCCAAGGCAAAGCCAGAGTCGAGCCAGAGCGAAGCCAGAACAAAGCCAAAGCAAAGCCAAGCAAAGCCAGAATGGAGCAAGAGCAAAGCCAGAACAAAGGCAAAGCAAAGCCAAGGCAAAGCCAGAGTGGAGCAGGAGCGAAGCCAGAACAGAGCCAGAGCAAAGCCAGAGCAAAGCCAAAGCAAAGCCAGAGAAAAGCCAAAGCTAAGCTAAAGCAGAGCCAGAGCAAAGCCAGAGTGGAGCAAGAGCGAAGCCAGAACAGAGCCAGAGCAAAGCCAGAGCAAAGCCAAAGCAAAGCCAGAGCAAAGCCAGTGTGGAGCAAGAGCGAAGCCATAACAGAGCCAGAGCAAAGCCAAAGCAAAGCCAGAGAAAAGCCAAAGCAAAGCCAGAGAAAATCCAAAGCAAAGCCAGAGCATTCCAAAGTAAAGCCAGAGCAAAGCCAAAGCAAAGCCAGAGAAAAGCCAATGCTAAATTAAAGCAGAGCCAGAGCAAAGCCAGAGCAAAGCCAAAGCTAAGCCAGAGTAAAGCCAGAGTAAAGCTAAAGCAAAGCCAAAGCAAAGCCAAAACAGAGCCAAAGCAGAGCGGAGTGGGGCTGGAGCTTAGCCAGAGCCAGGCCAGACCCAGGTTAGAGTGAAGTTAGAGTGACTTTAGAGTGAGGTTAGAGTGAAGCCGGAGCGAAGCCAGAGTAGGACCAGAGTGGTGGCCGGAGCATAGCCAGAGCCAAGGCAGAGTTAAGATACAGAATGAAGTTAGTATGAGTCAAGAGCGAAGCCAGAAAAAGCCAGAGTGAGGCCGGAACCTAGCCAGAGAGAAGCCAGAGCCAAGACAGAGTTAAGTTAAAGAATTAAGTTAGAGTGAGGCTAGAACAAAGCCAGAGTGAAGCCACAGCGGGACTGGGGCGGGGGCCAGAGCCTAGCCAGGGCCAAGTTAGAGTGAATTTAGAGTGAAGTCAGAGTAAGATTAGAGTGAAGCCGGAGCGAAGCCAGAGTAGGACCAGAGTGGTGGCCGGAGCATAGCCAGAAATGTGTAGTGTTTAACGCCCGCTTTTACTACATACGGCACCGCAGGCGGTGACACTGATGATACATGAGATGAAGATGGAGCACCGGTGGAATGAGATGGCGGGGGAAACTGGAGGTCCCGGAGAAAACTCGCCCCAACGCCGTGTTGTCCACCACAAATCTCACTTTGCGGTCGCCTGGGATGGAACCCGGGCTGCCTTGGTGAGAGCCAAGCGGTCTAACCACTGAGCCACGGCGTGGCCGAGCATAGCCAGAGCCAAGGCAGAGTTAAGATACAGAATGAAGTTAGTATGAGTCAAGAGCGAAGCCAGAAAATGCCAGAGTGAGGCCGGAACCTAGCCAGAGAGAAGCCAGAGCCAAGACAGAGTTAAGTTAAAGAATTAAGTTAGAGTGAGGCTAGAACAAAGCCAGAGTGAAGCCACAGTGGGACTGGGGCGGGGGCCAGAGCCTAGCCAGTGCCAAGTTAGAGTGAATTTAGAGTGAAGTCAGAGTAAGATTAGAGTGAAGCCGGAGTGAAGCCAGAGCAGAACCAGAGAGGAGCCAGAGCAAAGCCAAAGCAAAGCCAAAGCAGAGCTAGAGCAAAGCCAGAGCAAAGCCAAAGCAAAGCCAAAGCAAAGTTAAAGTTAAGGTAAAGTCAAAGGAAAACTATAGTAAAATAAAATACAGTTTTTGAGAGGGTACTATGACCATGGAGTTGAGTGCCCTTATATTGTCACCCGAATGTCGGAACACCCTATAGAGCGGGCAAGCAGGAGACGGTCGGCGTTCGCCACGCCCCCTTGTTTGTCTTATAGCGTTAAGGAGGGGTGGCTGGGACAAAAAACATCACTGCGCCGTCTCTTTCTGTTCCACCTGTGTTCTCGAACTTACGGGATATTTCATCTAATCTAGAAACTTCCAGATCGGCCAGCTGACCCTATATAAGCAACACGTCGTGCAAGAGGAGTGAGTCAGAGTTCTTGGCGAGCAGCGAAGCAGCGTCATGCTAGTGTACGTGCGTCGGAGTAGTTTACGTAATTGCGAGTGCAAGAGAAACTGCAACGGACGAACTGGTGAATCGTAATTGTGTGCATTACGTAATCCTGTGTAATTGGCAAGTGTTCAACTGTAAGTCGGTGGAAATAAAGAACATTTTTGAGTGGTGAAATTGGACTTTTCATTTCACGAACCCACTAAGTCACAATATATAAATCATCATATTAACAGTGACATAAAAGTTAATTGAAAAAACTATTATATCTTTAACACTTCTTTACATACATTTTTCTGTTATTAAGGGGCTAACTCTGTTGGGTCCATTATCAACCTTTACACCATGACACCTTCATTGTTAAGACTTTTAATTCATTATTATCATTATCGTTATTGTTGTCGTTGTTGTCATTATTGTTGTTATTGTTCTTGTTATTATTGTTATTATCTGGCTCATTCTAACTTGTAATCAAAAGGTTTTTAATTTATTTTCCCAGCAGACTTTGCTTATTAAGCCCAACACAATGCTACCCTGTGTAGAGGTACATGGAAACAAAGTGACAAAATTCTTAATATTTTTAACTGGCATTCATAGATATCTAAACTATAGGTTATTTTAAAGTTAACTAAGAGAAAACATTTTAACTTAAAGAGAAAAACATTTTTCAAATAAATCAAAACTTAGAATTATATAAAAATGCTTATTTTGTTACAAATAACTGCATTTTGAGATCTCAGATAGAAGTAATGCATTTGTTTAGTCTTGTTACAAAATAAAAGACTCTTCTAATGTTTCTACATATTTGCAGTTAGTACCACGGCCTAAAATATAGAAAACTTGGCCAGTATTACAGTTCAATTAACTTGAGGTGACAGCTGAGCAGAGATGCGCACTAAAAGAATTAGTTTGATATTAAATCTGAAAGAAGACTGAAGGTGATTTATACATGTGGAGTAGTTGATACATGTACCATCAATAGCCCCACATGTATAATCTCATCCTCCGTCTCCTTTAAGGATTGGAAACAGATTACTTCTTTTAGTGCGCATCTTTACTCAGCTGCCACCTCAAGTTAATTGGAGTATACTTCAGCTGATGTTATTGATGACCTGCCAGTTAATTAACATTTTTTAAGACTTGCCTGAACGTAGCCACATGTGGCCATAGCCCACCAGCATGACCATTTCAAAACATACTTGTTGTTGAAGGCTTCTCTAAAATCCCTCCATAAATAAGAATAAGCAGTTCTGTAGTGACCAGCAACTGTATTATTAACTGCTTGAGATTCCTTTTCTTCTGCTGGTGATATTTTACTGGACAAGGGTTCCTCTTAAAGAAAGGGGAAAAAATGTTTAATACTATTCTGTAAGTAAGAAATCAACAGAAATACCATACAGAGAAGTACATAAGCTTCGTTGGGATAGTACAGGTAAATTAGATCACAAATAAGGAAATAATTAATCAGCAATAATAAAAGTACAGATTTATACCTCATTATGAAGTGTATGCTTTTTGTCATGCATGTTTCACAAACTAATACTCTTTACTTGTGGAAATTTTAAGATTTGAGCAATGTTTTTAAAGTAACTATTTCGTCCAGTTCACCTGTCTCTTGTAGCTGAAGAAAAAACTAATAGAGAAGTTTTAAACCATTTAATCCATCTGATCACAAATATTATAAACATTTAGCAAAACTTGCTTGGAAAAATGTGGAAGAAAGACATTTTTAACTATCAGTAATTCTTTATCTTTACTGCTCCATATTTCACTGGTTTAATTAAATGTATTTATATTAGAATTCCTTAAAGTATATTTTAAAAATGATTTTGGTACTTTTATACAAATAAATGCAAAACATTTACACACCATATTGTTAACAAAGCCCTATTAACATGTACATGCAGACATGCACAATTCAATTTATTGATCCTTTAAATCTCCATACAAGATTGTGGACACGTCAAAACAAAAATATTTACAAAATTTAAATACACAAATTACAAAAAACATGTATAAGAGTAAATGCCAAAATATAATAATGTAACTTAACTTTCCAAATACTCTTAAATAGAATAAAAGCATGCTTCACTTAAAAATTTATGTAGTTTCAATTTAAAAACCTTTTAAATAAAGAGGTAACTTATTGTACAGTTGGGTACCACTATAAGTAAAGGAATGTTTGTATAATGTGGTATTATGACTGATTGCTAGTAGGTTTGAACTGTTTCTTGTATCATGCTGGTGTGTCATTGCATTGTTTTAAAGCAATTTAAACTAGCTTTTACATGTAAAAGAACTTTGTATATGTATAAACATGACAGGGTTATAATTTTCAGTTGCTTAAAATACACTCTACAGCTCACATGTGCTGGTTGATTCACTATTATTCTTATGGCTCGTTTTTGCATTCGAAAAACCTTTTCCGACATATTTGAATTACCCCAAAAGATGATACCATAATTCTTAAGGGAATGAAAATATGCAAAATATGCCATTTGGACTGTCTTTACGTCTGCTATCATTTTTAATGTTTTTATAGCATAGCACAGTCTGGTAATCATGAATGGAGATATAAAAGGGATTGTGACACGCTAGCAGGGCAGTTGTTGTGTAACAATCAGTGTTGTTGTAACGAGAGCTAATGTAATCAGCTGCAAGTGTTTGTTATTGTCCTCGACCTTGGAAGATTGTGTGATGTAATGTTCTTACGTGAGAATGGAACAGTGTATTGCTACGGAAATAAAGCAGATTTTTAATTTCTGCGACTCGGCCTTTTTATTGTACGAACCCACAAAGTTACAATATATACCCTTCCTCTCTTCTTCCTGAGGTATTTCTCTATTATAGTCTTTATTATAAACAGATTATCTATTGTCCATTTTCCTTTCCTGAATCCTGCTTGAAATTCAGACAGCTTCCTTTCTTGTTCTACCCATATTCTTAGCCTTTCTGCTAATATTCCTGTGTATATTTTTCCTAATATAGATAACAGACTTATTCCCCTGTAATTTTCTGGTTTATTTGCACCTCCCTTCCCCTTATAAATAGGCACAATCATGCTTATTTTCCAGATTTCTGGTATGTCATCACTTTCTTTTATCTTGTTTAGCACCTTTGCCATTACTTCTAAACCCGTTTTTGTTTCCCCATACACTTTCCAAAATTCCCCTGGTATACCATCGAGTCCTACTGCCTTCTCTTTTTTTATAGATTTTAATTGTTGATACACCTCTTGCATTGTGAATTGCCTATCTAAATCTTCATTTGCTATTTCTATTGTTCCCAAATCTCTTATTTCTAATTTTAATTTTCTTCCCTCCCCGATTAGCTCCCTGAAATATCTCTGCCATTCATTTGCTTTAATCTCATTTTTTGCCTCCTCTTTCCTGACTACACCTCTTACTGCTTCCCATTTTTTTTCCATCCTTTCCCTCCATAGCTTCTTTTAACTTTTCCACACTTTTTCCTGCCATTCTTTCTTTAACCTGGTTAATAATATAGATAAGACAAGCATAATTTATTTTAAAATCAGTAAACTCCTATCTAGTAATAGGAGAATTAAAATTGAAAATGAAGAAATATAAACATCAGACGATCACTTATTCCTTGGTCTACATGTGGACAAAAATTTATCATGGATAAAACATGTAAACTCTGTATGTAATAAAATTAGTAAGAGTATTTATTTGTTAAATTATCTGGCACGTTATTTGGATAAACCTCATTTAAAATTGATTTATTATGGAGTTATTCAATCTCATTTGAATTACAGTATATCTTAGAATTATGGAGTAAAATGTATAAAGATAATTTAAAGTGGCTATTTGTATTACAGAACAGGTATGTAAGAATCACTAAAATCCAGTAGTTCCTGTAAGGAAATTTTTAAAAATGAAAGAATATTAACTGTGGTGTCATTATACATTTATAGGGTTAATCTTTTAGTCAGACAAAAGTCAAATATAAAGGTTAATAGCAATGTACACACACACTATACTAGAACCAAAAGTAATATGTATAGGAAAGGGAAAGATAAGAAGTTTTTTGACAAGAATCCATTTGTGATTGGAAAGTATTATACAATAAATTACCACTCAATATTAAACAAACATCAGGCCCAGAGTTTACTAAACAGTTAAAAAATTATTTAATCAATGGTGCCTTTTATGATATAGATGAATATTTGTAAATATTGTCGCGAGGCATTGTTGCGATGGGCACTGCCAGCACATGCAAAAGACAGATAGTGCAGTGTGGAGATAAAAGCTTGCCGAAACAGAGAAAGAAAGAGGCAGATAGATGTCTGCAAGTTTCTCTTTTTCTAACGCCATCTTGATTGTTGCAGAATGTTCCATTAATATCTAGAACAATGAGTGGAGGTATAAAAGTGCCACTGCTGTCAACGCAGTTTGTTCAGTTGTTAATGGAGTTGTGAGTTGAAAGTGGAGAATTGTTAATTGTGGACCTTTGAAGTGTACCACAAGTGATTTTGTTCATTTGTTTATATGTGATGAAGCAACCAGAGACTACTGTGTGTATGACACGTCACTTTTAGAACCTGTAAGGAGTGTACAAAAGTGTCTTTCTACGGAACTAAGAAACATTTTGAATTTCTGCAAACTTGGCTTTTAATTTTATGAACCCACAAAGTCATAATATGCTAAATAAATAAGCTGTGATGTATATGTGATATAGGCTAATTTAATTTTAAAATATGACATGATCTGTAATATGTAAATTGCTTGTTACATATGTCTGAAAATTATGTGCTAAAACAACAAGGAAGATGATGTGGACACCTGGACCTGCTTCACCCAGTGGAGTATTTATGGCTAAAGAGGATGTGTGTCAGCCTTCAAAACATTATTGCATTTATTACACTAATTGTTAAAAGGGCTAATATATATATATATATATATATATATATATATATATATATATATATATATAATTGTAACCAAATAAATTTATCTCAGTGTATCATTTACCATGTGTAGTTAAGTATTTTTGCAACTGGATATATTTATATCATTTTGATGAAGCCTAAAATTCTGTATGAATTCCTCTGATGAATATGAATAATATGAATCAGTTCTTCCAAAACAAGTCTTTAAGACCTTATTGGTTCAAACAGCAAATTATTGACATCCATATCACTTGCATAGTCTACAAAGTTGACTAAATTGTATGAAACAAAATTGGTGCTTGGAAAAAGTTAAATATAAAATAGATAGGAAATGTGTAATGATTGTAGCATATTTGATTGCTTCTGGGGCAACAAAGAGAATATACTTAAGTCCCTTGTTTCCTTTGTGACGGGGATAGCAGAGGCAGGGATAAATTTTGACTTATGGAAAATGGGCCTGAAACAGAGAAAGTGCAACCAGGATTAAAAAATGTCTTGTTGATCATGAAAAAATTTTACTTTTACCAACAAATTAGAATCAAATTTTTTTTTATTTTTTTTTTTTTTTATAAATACTTCTATTTTATAATTTTAATAAATTAGAATTGATGAAACACTTTGTTAAGTCTTAGTCAGAAGCAATTTGTTCTTCCAGTCCTGACATGAAATGTTCCTAATTGTAACTTACTTAAATCAGAGAAGGAAGCTTTGATGGATCACAGATTTGGAAGCTGATAATGGACAGTAATTTCACAGATATAATGACTAAAACTAAGTCAGATGCATAGAACTCATTCAAGGAATTTGTGAGAAAATGTCTTGTCAACATAAAGGAATTTCAATACAAAGGCATTGTAAGAAATATGGTATATAAGTTGAAACTTCTCAGTTGTAACATATGTCTGAACATTCATTTTTAGTTCACATCTGATTACTTCTTTCCAAATTTAAGAGCAGCAAGCAAAGAGCAAAATGAAAAGTTTCATCAGAATCTGAAAAATGTGCAGTGACAGTATCAGAGACTTTGGGAAGTAAACATGATGGCTGATTATGGCTAGGGTATAGCACACAACGACCTTTGTAGAAAGCACTCCAGAACTTTAAGAACACAACTCTACGGGTAAAGGAAGGAAAAGGCCAAGCAAGGAATTATAACGTCCATTTCCAAGGATGAAATTAAACTTTCTGTTATAGTACCTCTTATTTTGAATGTTAATTGCTTTTGTTAGTATGCTGTCTGTCTCTTAAATGTAAATAAAGCAAACAAACCACATCATTGCTCGTTAAAAACCTTGTTGTGTTTTTATATAGGAAAAATAAGAATGGATATTGCAGATTATATCTATGTACATTGTCCATTCAGTCTGTGCTAAGTAATTGCAAATTCTATGTAATTACAAAATAATGTATTCCCTATTACCAATGAACCACACACATGGTACAGAAAAATAAAAAAATAATTCTTATTACAATATAACAAAATTAGTACAACCCACAGAAAAAAAAAAAAATTCTTTTCTTGCAGGCTGGTGTTATTATTGCAAAACATTTTACTATGTACTTCATTTTCCTTATCTTTATATTTTTTGTACCAATTTCTTTCTTCTAGGTAACTGAGCCAGTCACCTGAAAGAAAAAATGCAGTGTTGGAAAAAATGGGGAATAAATAAAACAGTATGAATTTGATACCACGATTCATAAGATGGCTCATAAGTATTTTTCCCAGAAATTCAGCAAAATTGTGGGAAAGCTAGGATAAAATTATTAAAAAACCCAGCAATTTGCAATGAAGAGCACTTTGAATTAACCTGGTCCAAAAATAACTTTCAACTATGAAAACTTGGATGAACATAACGGAACCATGAAAACTCTGGAAAAGATTGTTTCTTTCAAACTGCATGGTAGAATTCAATAAACTATAAAGTTAATTAACTTTAAAGAGAGTCGATTAAAGACACTAGACAACACTTACTTTTAAATTTTTCCGGAACTAGTTTCAGAGGCTTTGCTTGACTAAAACTTCACTTATTTTGGTATATAATGGAAAACATGTGTAATATTATATGTTATTATACTTTTATTGAATTATATTTGTTTCACTGTTAATAACTTCAATTTTTTACTTTTATGTGCATAGTATTTTTCTGAATTCCTAAGACATTTACAGTTTCCCAGACTTAGCTCTTGAGGTACTTACTAAATCATGCTGTTGCTTTACAGTCTCACATATGTAAGGCAAGGCTTGCTAACAAGCAATTATATCATACATTTAAATTTAATGATAGTACTGTATAAATTTGATGACACAGTAAAACAAATAGCAACACAAAGTAAATTCAACTAACCTGCAGCATCTTCATTTTCCAGTTTTACTCTTCTCTGAGTTAATCTATGAAAATAGATGCTAGACTTAGCTGGTGGTAGGAATATGGACCATACTGTTGCTATTATTAGAGCTGCAAAATACACAGAACTGTTTATTAAACAAATAATGATAATGATTACTTCTGTGATCTACAAATCAGCATATTGTCATTTAAACCTTTTCATTCATTACTGGAGAATTTTCCTTTAGTAATGATGATTGTGCACCCTCCCTATATGCTCTAATATGTGAATGTGACAATAAATGTGATTCAACTGTGCTTCACTTTGTTTTAAAAATATTTTACATACACATGTCTTTTCCTGCCCACTATTCTACAAACTTATTCTTTCATCTACTACTTTATAACAAACATAATGCTCAGAAATGCTTTTATCACACTTTTTGTGTAAATTGAGTTTTTATTTATGAATGTTCTTTAAATGCTAAGGTTCTCACCATCGTGTACTATAATGGGTATAAGAGATCATTTAATATTGCTCAGAGGCCTCTTTATCAGGCTTGAGAACCAAACCTTCTTATATGCTGTAAATCTATCACACATGACCACCGATTTTACTTCCCTTTTGAAACCAAGTGGGATGGCTCAGGCTGTTTTGTTTGTAGCCTGCATTTGGGAGGTCTGAATTCGATTCATGCGGCCAATCTACCTGACCCATGGATTTTTTGGGGGTTCTCAAGGGTGACCAGGCAAATGCTGGGTAGGTTAATTACATCCCCCAAATTTCCTGTCCTTACATTTAATCTCCACTATCATTTAACATAATTTTTCATCTGGTGGTCTCTTTTAGGATAGAAGTGACCATAGAAGAATAGGTGACTCGGCATTGCATGGCAAGATGATATGCTCTCTGTAAAACTTCCTCCTCTTAAAGGACTGTCTCTGGACTCCAAACCTGGTCTGGTGGGGCCGTTTCCAGACTACATTAGGGTGGGATGCTGGTTGTATTGGCCATTTAAAAGCCTTTCTAATAGATAATGTAGTAGTAGTGGTAGTGGTGGTGGTGGTGGTGGTGGTATGGCGGTGGCGGGGCTGAAGGGTGGTGGTGGGGGTGGTGGTGGTATGGCGGTGGCAGTGGCAGTGGTGAGGCTGAAGGGTGGGGGTGGTGGTGGGGGTGGGGGTGGTGGTAGGGGTGGGGGTGGTGGTGGTAGTATGGCGGTGGCGGTGGTGGGGCTGAAGGGTGGTGGTGGGGGTGGGGCTGAAGTGTGGTGGTGGGGGTGGTGGTGGTGGTATGGCGGTGGTGAGGCTGAAGGGTGGGGGTGGTGGTGGGGATGGGGTGGGGGTGGGGTGGTGGTGGTGGTGGTGGTGGTGGTGGCGGCGGTGGCGGCGGCGTTAGCGGTGGCGGAGGTGGTATTTATTCTTCTTTTTGATCATAGTACATGATATAGGACACGTCAAGTACTTATAACTAAAAATTATACAATAAACATATACACAAGTTTAGAAATGAAAATTCAGAAACTGTATGTACAATATAATAATAATAATTTATCTGTAGTTGACATATTCAAAAAATTCACCTATACTATAAAAACAATGTTCTAACAGGAACTTTCTCACATAGCATTTAAATTTAGGAAGTGCAGATATGCTTTTTAGGTGTTCAGGTAGGCCATTATAAAGGCAAAGTCTAGTATATATAATGCTTTTACCAAACAAACTGGTGTTATGAGGGATTATACTTATTTGCTCTTTTCTTTGAGTATCATGATAATGTATTTGTGTATTAGTGGAGTATAAATGAATATTTAATTTAACAAAGGTTACTATTTCTTGGATATACAAGCAAGCTGGAGGCAATATTTTTAATTCTTTAAAAAGTGTTCTGCAACTAGTTCTTTTGCTTACCTTTAGTATGGTATGTATAGCTCTCTTTTGTAATCTAAATATGGTAATTGTATTTTCACAGTTTCTCCATAGTATTATACCATAGTATAATACTATGCTATGGAAGTATACATAGCACAGGGATAAAAGTGCTTTTTTATTCATTATTTTGATTGTATAAACAGGGGAAAACACAATTTGCTAAGCTTTTTAGAAATTTCGTTAATGTGAATATCCCACTTCAAGTTTTTATCTAGATATAGACCAAGGAGATTTGTGCTTCCAGAGTAACCAGTATATTTTTCATTTAGTATTATATTAGGGCTACTACTTTGGATACCATGTATATTTTGAAAAGAAATAGCCACTGTCTTTTCTGCATTTACTACTAATCTGTTTGCTTCAAATCACTTGATTAGTTGATTTGTTACCAGTTTTATATTATCATCTAGAGAATAGAAATTTGGCCCAGTTAAAAAAATACTAGTATCATCAGCAAAAAAAGTTAAATTACAGTTCTTGATAAAACACTCTAGATCATTTATATATATAAGAAAAAGTACTGGTCCGAGAATTGATCCTTGTGGAACACCATATGTTATATATCTACTACGAGGTATGAAAATCATTTGTTTTTTCATCTACTTTTACTCACTATTGCTGAACACATACACTGGTGGGCTTGTGGCGCCGTCTACCTTCCATTTATCTAAATACTAACATATTTTCCTCATCAGCACCATATTAGTTGCACTACATTGCTGGAGGGAAGAGGTTGTTACCAAAGCTGCATCGCTGGAGTCTAGCAGATGCCACGCGACCTTCGGTGTTACCGAAGGTAAATATTTTATTTCTTTGTTTTTGGTTGGTTTAATGTAGTAGTGTTTGTTATTTATTAGCAATGACTCTTGCTAATACGTATTTATTTATCTTCAGATCCTATATGACCTCACAGAAGACCTACAATCTGGAAAATCCACGTGACAGGGAAATTGTACTCTGGCTGTTGGAGGAAGATGATGAATCAGGTGATGACTTCGGCATTTATAGTGATGTTGAAGAAGACTGCATGGAAACACGAGAAGAAAATACGGACACTGAGCAAGAAGCAGACTCCAGTGATAGTGATAGTGATAATCAGGTTGACGAATGTTTTCTAGGTAGGAACACTTACACAAAATGGTCAAAAGTGTGTCCACCAAAAAATGTTCGCACTGGAAGACAAAACATTGTCAGTCATTTACCGGGTGTGAAAGGTGCCGCAAAGAACGCCAAAACACCAGCAGAATATTGGGAATGCTTTTTTGACAATGACTTACTCTCTAGCATTGCTGAATACACTAATAAGAAAATATCTGAAGTGCAGGGACATTTATTCCAGAGAAAGGGATGCTCATCTGACAGACGCAACTGAAATAAAAGCTCTGTTAGGAATACTGTATTTATGTGCAGCAAGAAAAGACAACCATACATACACCCAAGATATATGGGCCTCCAATAAAATGGGAATTGAGTTATGCCGTCTGATAATGACTGAAAGACGATTTAAGTTCCTCTTATACTGTTTGAGGTTCGACAACAGGGATACCCGAGAGGAAAGAAAGAAGGTTGATAATTTAGCTCCTATACGTGAGATATTTACTTCCTTTGTGGAAAATTGTAAAAATGCCTATTCAGTT
The DNA here is from genome assembly GCA_030765055.1 of Mantis religiosa. Lineage (NCBI taxonomy): Eukaryota > Metazoa > Arthropoda > Insecta > Mantodea > Mantidae > Mantis > Mantis religiosa. Next base: position 53,010,806 of record CM060956.1, read on the forward strand.
GGAGAGTATTGCACAATTGATGAAAAGCTAGAAGATTTCAGGGGCAACTGTTTCTTCAGGCAGTACATCCCTAGCAAACCAAGTAAGTATGGTCTAAAAATATTTGCTTTGGTGGATGCTAGGATGTGTTACACCGCCAATCTAGAAATATATGCTGGTAAACAGCCTGCAGGGCCATTTGCAATTAGCAACAAACCAACAGATGTTGTGAGACGTCTCACTTCTGTGATCTCAGGAACTGGGCGTAATATAACCACAGACAATTGGTTCACCTCCTTATAATTAGCTGATCACTTGTTTCAGAAGAATCTTACTCTGGTTGGAACTATGAAAAAGAATAAACCTGAAATTCCGCCAGAGTTTACACAAACAAAGAACCGGGAGGTGGGAACAACACTGTTTGGGTTTCAGAAAAACTCAACTCTAATGTCATATGTTGCCAAGAAAAATAAGGCGGTTCTGATACTCTCCACAATGCATCACGATAATGCAATTGATGCCACATCTGGTGATAAGAAAAAGCCAGAAATGGTAACATTTTATAATGCAACCAAATCAGGAGTTGATACTGTCGATCAGCTGTGCAGTACGAATAACGTGTCCAGGAAAACTAACAGCTGGCCGATGGTTATTTTTTATAGCATGATGAACATTGCAGCTATAAATACACAAATAATATACCATGCAAACAATACTGATGCTAGCACAAGGCGTAGTGAATTTCTGAAACTTCTAGCACGTAATCTAGCTGACGATTACTTGCGTCGACGTTCTGAGTGTTCATCATTGCTAAGAAATCTCAAACGAGATATTCAGAGTATTTTTCCAGATGAAGGTGCAGCGCAACCCACACAAGAGGGCCGAGGCGCAAAAAGACAGAGATGCGGTGAATGTGGTCGTTCAAAAAACCGATATACAAAGTACAGATGCCGCAGCTGCAAGAAATTTCTTTGTTTAGAACATGCACAGCAAGTATGCGCTGACTGTTAGTTGTAGTGCTGAGTAAATATGATATGTCTGTTATAAACTGTACATTGCATTAAATAAGAATGCTTCCATATAAGGACTATAATATTATTTTCTAAAAAGTGTGTGATAATGGTTTTTCACCTTTCTGATGAATGAGATTAAAATTTATGTAATGTAGTAGTAAACAGAATTCTGGAATATATTTATACTTAAAACACAGAAAAATAAAATATATTACATTGTTCATAATGTGTACATCTGTTTCAATTTACCGAATTAGTACTTTTACAATTATACATCTAAACAAATTTAACAAAATATACATTGTTAACGCAAGAATGCTGTTGGCGTCTGTGAGACTCCACGCGACCAACAATGAAACAATATCCCGCGCGACCACTGCAGGGTTAAGAGAGAGCATGTATTACAAATGACATGGCTTAATTGTGTTCAAACACTGTATTAAGTTGCAATAAGTATGAATATGTCAAGGAATTTCCAACTGGTAAAGTGTAGGGACCCTGCCCTCTGCACTGTTATGGCTCCTTGGGACAACTGTTCTCTTTCTCCTCTTGCCCCACTTGGGGATATAGGTACATAATATAATATTAACATCAGAACTAAAGAACATATGAGAAACATTAAAAATGGTGAAACAGAAAAATCAGCAGTGGCTTTTCATTTTTTGAATACTAGACATGACATCAATTTGGAAACATCTCTAATAAAATACGTTAATCACCCCATAGACCTTTCCGTATGGGAAAAAATCTTCATTAACAAAAATCGTCATAGAGTCATGAATTTTGAAACTCCACCACCGGACATCTTTGACAAGTACATCACGCCATCTATTGACAATACGGAGAAAGAAGAAACCACTACAACTTGCACTAGTCGAGTATCAGCTGAGGATAGGAGCAAGAGCTCTTGAAACATGTCCTGTGAATAAACAGTGTGAGTGAAGCAATGTGTCAATATATTCTCGATTCAATTTTGTTATTTTATTTTTGTATATTCTTATATTTTACATTTATATAAAATAATAAAAATATAATTATAAATAATAAAAAATAACAGAATAATAACAGAAAACAAATATAATAAAAATAATTTATCAGTCTAGCTCTACTCATTCAAACCTTAGCCTACACACGGCTAGTGTGGAAGAGATGATTATTTCCATCTATTTACCTGAACAACATAGTGGTTTAAATATGAAACCTGGGACTTAAGTACTTACAGCATAGTAAGGTGTGTGTCTCATTGCATATGTGAACCCCTAGTGGTCTACTGGGAAACATATGAGTCAGTTGGAGAATTTAATGTCGGCATGTTGGCCATAGTAGCTTGGTGGGTTACAGCAACTGCACGGAGAGCGGCAGATCTTTAGTTCAAATCCCGGCTATGACATTGAATTTTTCAGTCTGTCTCTACTCATTCAAACCTTAGCCTACACACGGTTAGTGTGGAGAAATGATTATTTCCAAAATAATACAAAATTAATTCAGAATGAAGAGGACTTAACAGGCTAGTCTGAAAAATATCAATATACCTATTATCACATAAATATCTCAAACATACGATACTTACTCAAAATTGTTAATCATTTTTGATAAAGTTAAACTAATGAAACATAAATCCTTTTATGGAAGTGTTGAAAACAGTGTTGTTGTATAAATTAACTTAATGAAACATTATACATAAAAATAGTAGTTTGGGATAGAAGGATTTTCTTGAATATCTGTGTTAACATCCTTGGGAAATACTTAACTTAAAATACCATATTCAATATTTTTATGACATTTCATTTTCAAGTGATGTGTTCAATCATACACAAAGCTTTCTCTAAAAAAAATTTCAGAGAAACTCGTAATATGTATTTCTGGTGAAAACTCAATTTTGAATTTAAATTGGGATGCAATATTTAATGTACTTCCCTACTTACTATAGGTAAAATGTCCATTGTGTGGAGAAGAGAATGCAGATTTCCATTATACTGTAGTCAAACAAAGATATGGAGAGAGCAGACCTGGCTATGTAAATGGGACAATTTGGGGAAAAGAACAGGAGAAATATAGGGAGTTATTTAGGGAAAGCTAAAGAGAGATGCCTAAGAACAATTAAGAGAAAAATGTAAAGTAGGATAGGTGAGATGGCAAAATGTGTAAAAAGAAGTAGAGGACCTCCAATACAGAAAAACCTAGGGTTAGCTGTATTGGGACCAAATTATTATTCAATGGCAGGCAACATGGTAGGATTTTCAGGATTTAGGAATATATGGGTTTTTCAGTAATAGATTTTAGAATTGTAATATTGATTTTGTATTTCCATTTGATGATGTGAAAGGAAAGATGAGAAATAAATTACAAAATTACAAATTACTATAGGTAATAGCAGAGCAAATAAACATAATAAAGTCCAGAGAAACCTAAAATAAATATAAATGATGCACCTCTGTAACTCAGATAATTTGTTCATCAAGCTGCTAGTTTCTTGAATAGCTATTGCTAAACATATATATAATAAAAAACATGTTGTTTTCTAAGAAATACATTTCCTCTCTCTCTCTATCTCTCTCCCTCTCTCCCCCTTTTAATCTGAGAGAATTTACTGGATCCTGAATGGAAGTAAAACATGAATTCATAAACAATTTGAAGAAATAAACCACTAAAGCTAGCTGTCAGTCACACACCTTAAAGAATAAGGAAATAATTATTTGACCATAATAGGATTCAAATATAAGTTTGCAGCATGAAAGGTAAGAAAGTTACACTTACTCTCACAGAGACTGTGCGTATTGACCGAGCAGGATGGCTATGGCAGTTTCGTCTGTGACCCCCATTTGGGAGGCCCGGGTGTGATTCGTGTGGCCGACATTCTGATCCATGTTTTTTTTTCAGGGTTTTCCTAGGTTGCCAGGCAAATGCTGGGGATAGTTACATCCCCCGAATGTCCTGTCCTTTCATTTCATCTCCATTATCATTTCACCTCATCTCTCATCTGGTGGTCTCTTTCAGGGTAGAAGTGTTGACAGTTGTCTCCATGCCTTGGGTTGACCGCCCTCTGTCTCCTCTTGCCTCATCCTTCCCTCTGGGGATGCCCCACTTTGGGTAGGAACAATAAACCACAGAATGTGTTTCCCGGGCATGTGGGCCGTGGTCCAGAGGATGAAAATTCTCCCCACATTTCGCTCATATCTCCGACAAGCATCTTCAGAGGATTCTAACTGGGTACTTGCTAGAATCCTCTGAAGATGCTTGTCAGAGATATGAGCGAAACGTCAGGAGAATTTTCATCCTCTGGACCACGGCCCACATTCTATTGGATACACATTCTATTGGATTAACGCCGGCCGTGAAAGCCTAAGCATGTACAATAAACCACAGGTTTTGGGTTGAATACCCTCCATAGTAATCCTAATCCTAAGGTAAAGATGTTACTCCAATGTAGAATTCTGTGTCTGCTCTAAAACTGCTAGAATTTTGTAACTTCATATGGCAATAATATAATATATGAAGCAGCAGTGAAATGATAACAAAGGTCTTTGCACAGCTAGTAGTGAAATGGTAGGTACCTAGATTTGTCTTTATTGATATTGTTAAATAGCTTCCAATAGAGGATATTTAATGACTAGTTCGGGGTGAGTTTAATAAAATAATGTAAATGTATACAGAATTATAAAAAAATGTATTGTTATATACTGTAAAATTTGATTTTCTTATTTATTTTTTGTACCGAATTTACCTAAGTATAATCTACAAACAAATTCTAAGAAATTCTTATAGTATTACAGAAGTTTTCATGTTATAAAAAGAATAAAAGAGAGAATAAATTCTTTTACAGACTGGCACTAACTGTTGCTAATTCAATATTTAATAGTCCCTACTACATGGAAAAATATATTTCCATCTAGAGCAATAAATAAACAGTTTCATTTTGTCTGAAAATGTTATTATTGAAAGCATTTCCTTTAAACAAAAATTACTAAGAACATTACGTACCATTTTTATCTTCCCTACTGCTTACCTGCAAGAAGGTATTATAATTACAGCAACTAAACCTTTTATGCTAAAATTGCACAAAAAATTTACATTTTGGGATCCCATTAACCCAAAATAGTATTTTATTAAAAATAAGCAAGCTTGTATGCACATGTGTGTCCATCAGTCCATGTGATTGTGAACACATGTAAATCAAAAACAAAATATTGTGTGAGTAGCAAACTTGAGATTTATATTCAGCATTTTCCAAAGATGTGATAGGATGATTTTCAAGAAAATCCCGCATCTCAAACTACCAAATTAATGTCTAATGTATTTACATGACAAAATCTATATTTTGAGTTTTCTGTGAATAGCCTGTGAATACCCTTTGCATTTTGAGTAAATGTTGTGTAATCTGTAAACCATAACCCAAAAGCCCGCCTCAGTAGTGTGGTGGTAGAGTGTCTGCCTCACGTTCAAGAGGTCCCGAGTTCGAATCTCGGTCAGGGTGAGTTACCTGGATAAGGTTTTTACGGGGTTTTTCCTTATCCTGAAAGACAAATGTTGGGTAACTCTAAGTTCTATGGACCCTGGGCTCATTTGAGCATCATTTCACCCATTCCGTTCATCGTCCGATATGACTTAACGTTGGAGGACACAAAATTACAAAAAAAAAAGTAACCCAAAAATGTTGATCTTATTAAAACACAGAACTTATGTTATAAAATTTGCTTTATCATTTACCATTTTGAAGATATTTTTTGGTATTGAGGATTTAACCTGCAAATATTTTACATCTTTTGTAAGTACTAAATATTCTTTTATTTCCCCTGTTCCCTCAAGGTCGCCATGCCATCAGTGAAATCTCAAAGTGGGCCATGCCATGCCTGAGTGTTAGACCACTCGACTCTCACCAAAGTGGCCCAAGTTCGATCCCAGGCACCACATGTGAGATTTGTAGTGGACAAAACAGTGTAGGGACGAGTTTCCTCCAGCTGCTCTGGTATCCCCCGCCATCTCATTTACCAGTGCTCCATCTTTATTTCATGTATCATCAGTGTCACCGCCTGCAGTGCTGCATGTAGTAAACGCAGGCAGTAAACACTTAATTTTTTTTTTTTTTTTCATCCAGTTTATCATACATATACTTTTGGACATGTCAGAAATACAATTACATATTTACAAATTAGTTTCTCTGATTACCTTCAAGTCATATAAACATTTGTTAGGTACACCCTCAACTTCCTTTCAAATTGCTGTTTAGAAACATCAGCTGCAGATTTAATTTCTTGTGGTAGTTTGTTATAGAGCGTGATTCCGGGAATATATATATAATTGATTTAACCACAGTTTAAGCCTCCCTTACTCTTGTACTTGCAGCAAAATGTATAGTAAAATAATTTCTCTCACATTTATCTTTATTTACAAAAGTACATAGAAGATTAATCTTTGATATGAACACTGGGTAGAGGAAGCATGGGAGTAAAATGCATCTAAAAAACTCTAAAAATTTTTTAGATTCAGCTGTTTCATTACTTAAATATAAGTTTTGAAAAGTCATAGACCGTTTGTTTTCTTATATGCTTATGTACATGTTGCATTTCACATTGATTCTAGAGTCCATTCTAAGAATTACTACATACAAATACTTCTATTTTCCATAAACAGTAAACCTTACATGCAAGACTAATGAAATTCAGTTGATAATAATCCATAATTCCAAATGAAACCAGAATCTGCGACACTACTCCAGACATGAAGCGACCAAATAGAAATGCAGCTCTTGTATGACTTGTTACTTTCTGGTAATGATCTCTGTCCACTTGAGCATATATGTATGTATAGTAAGCCACTTCTGTAGCAATAAACAAGCCAAAGAATGTATTCATCACCTGGAAAAATAAAGTTCATGTTAATACATCTGAAGTTCTGCCTGCATTCACATTACTCTCTAATGATTCTTGCGCAAACTATTCTTACAAAAACTTATTTTGCTGTATCGAGATTTAACTGTATTGGAACACCACAGTGAAGCGAAAAATTATTAAATTTTAGATGAGTCGTATTTCTTACACATCTGTAAGAAAGTGAAACAGTACGAAAGTGAAGCAGATGTGTAAGAAATACGACTCATCTAAAATTTAATAATTATTTTGCTGTCTTCATTTTTTAATAGAAATAAAATTTCATTACATATTTGCACATTTAATTATAAGAACAATAAAGAAGGTTAAAGCAAGAAGCAGATTGTTATGCAGTAGCTTTGAAATTCCATACTCCTTGTATGACCATGGTAAAAAATAGCGTTTCTGTAAATATTACATTAAATTTTTTAAGACAAGAACATTTATAATTTAAATCATATGTGAACTTACACTTGAGGTTGATTTCATAAAAAGCCATAAATGGAAGAAAGGTCTTTCCATATTGTGAGTGTGAATTAGTGTTACAGTCTAAATTTCCTTTCGATTTTGTGAAGGCTTTTCAATGTCCCTTTTAAGTACACATCCAACATTATAGTTGTATTATCTGTACAAAGTATGATTTTTTTTTTTTAAGTTAGTATTTTCCACTTAACCAAAAGCATCAAATCAAATCAAATCAAATTTATTCACCATAAGATTTCCAATTACAGAAATATCGGCTTCATCAATACAATTTTACATTACAGATTAACAGTAAACACATGATCGGATAAATAAATAAGGTGATAGTATTTACAATTGCAATATATATAATACATATCAATGGTTTCTGAAATTTCTCCAGACAAAGATATAAGATTCAACTTAAATTCCTGATCATGATAGAAATACCTAACAGGTAACAAAAATACTTTTATATCTTTAAGATTTGAGGCATCCAATATTACTGATAAAAAATTAGCTTTCTGTAAATGATATTATAATTCAAATGAGATTATAATGGCAAATGGGGTTAATATATTTAGTAAAATATTATTATCTTTGCTTTATTAGAGCCACAACACTTAAATTTTGGTTCAAAGGTCACTGGATAAGTTTAGAAATACATTCTATAGATCTGAAAGATTTGTTGTCCTGGACAGTATAAGTGAACTCTCCTTTAACAGCTGCTAATTTCACACATTTTTCACTCAACTTTCTTTCACTTTTAAAAGAATTAATCAATACAGTGTTAGAAAAGGTGCTTGTTGCACTGTTTTTTTTTTTTATGCTTTTCACTGCGTATGTGTTGTGATATGTCCAATTTTTTCCATGGTATTCATTCATTCATTAATTCATTCTTTTCTGTCAATATACTTGTAAAAAGTTTCTGACAATGTCAGGAATATACAATTAATTTACATGATAAAATATTTACAAATGAAAGGTACATAAGTTGATTAAATAGATAAATTTAAATCTATTCTCATAAATTTATGAGAATAGATGCACTCTGAATCAAACATCTGAGACGAAACTGTAGTTTTAATGTATAATATTCCTTCTTAACCCACTATTAAAAATAAATTTTGTTTTCAAGCGTTTTAGCACTTGTTGTTTGCAAAAGTACCTCACTGTATTTTGGAATATGAAAAATTGAGGACACATTACTATCTGCTACCAAAGTCACAACTGTAATGAATTTCTTTTGATTGAAGCATATATTTGAAAGGTAGAATCAGGACTGAAAAATTAAATGTCACAATCAGAATTTGAACCACTAATCTTCCACACTGCTCTACTACTAAGCTTCCATGGCAACATGTGGAACAACATTAAATTCCCTGACTGATTCACAGTTTCCCAATTGACCACAAAGAAATTTCAAATTTGAGATCACACACCCCAATTTGTAAGTACGTAAGTCCTGAGCTTTAAGGGTTCTATTACAGTTTCCATTTATAACTATAATAAAAACCTTAAAGCCTGGTAAAACTATAAATAGAAGTATTTATAAACAGTGGAGCTTCATCAATCAAAAACACTTTTTAAACCAATTCTCGAACTGTAAAAACACTTAAGCTCCACTTACTTTTTAAATTAGGACATGTTTCAAGGACACTGCGTCCCCATCCTCAGCTCAGGATGGGGACGCGGTGTCCTTGAAACATGTCCTAATTTAAAAAGTAAGTGGAGCTTAAGTGTTTTTACAGTTCGAGAATTGGTTTAAAAAGTGTTTTTGATTAAAGCCTGGTACTTAAATACTTACAAATTGTAAGTTGCCATTGGTGTATGTGATCTCAAATTTGAGATTTCTTCATGGTTTGTTCAGGAAATGTGAATCATTTGGGGAATTTAATGTCATACCCGCATATTGCCATGATATACAAGTGGTAGAGCGGCAGATCAATGGTTCAAATATCAGCTATTGCATTGCATTTTTCAGTTCTGTATATATCTTCATAGTTTGCCTATTCACAGTTTGTGTGTGATAGAACAATAAATAATCATTGATTGTCCTTATAAATGAAGCATATATATTTATACATTTTAATATTGATGTTGCCTTTTATATAAAACAGTGTTTCCAATTAGATGATTGGTATATTGTTGCAAGTATATACTTGTAATATTAAAAGTTTTATTTTTAATTGAATTAATACTAAGCACTATTGTTAATAGCGTTTTATGCTAATTATCTTTAGCTTCTGGAGTAGGCCGCATTTTACAATGGTGAAATTTTGTACAGACTAAGAACAATCTTGTTTGCACGTTGTGTGCGATTCAAATTATTATTATTTTACAATGGTAAATAATTGCCACAAAAAAAGGACATTCTGGCATGCCAGTTTACCACTTGTCTGGCCACTTTATTACCTTACTAATGCAAAATGAAAAGACAGGAAGAAAGTGATGATAAAAACAATGTAAAATAGTTACATTTAGCATATTGTTGAATAAAACGCTTATTCTGTATGTGAACTGCAAAATGATGAAGAATGAAAAACATATTTTTCTGTTGTAATAAATATTCACAAGCAAATGCTATTATAATTTTGCATTTGTCTTTGTGCATAGAATTACTTGCTAGGTAGAGTACATCTATACTACTTTCACCCAGTTTAAAACATTATATTTATACTTTTTCATATTATGCTTATCATACAGCTTACCTGCATGCTTATAACAGTTTCTCCCCAAATAAGTAGGATCCATGTTATTATTCCAGACAAACCTTCAAAAATAATAATGGGTTTATAACGAAATATGTCAGTAACCAGAAACACTATTACCAGTTCCACTAAGCGGGCATAAGTTTGAACAGGATATATTTCCTGATTGACCTGAAATGTAATAATGCTTGGTAAAAAAATGCATTAAATCTTTATTTAAAATATTCAAGCTTATTCATAATTATAAGAATTTTGTTTCAGATAGAAAGTTAACACATTCATAGATTTGCCAAGACAGTGAGAAATCCGTGCATTTAGAGATTTTACTCCAATATAATAAAACTTTAAATGCAATACATACAACAAGTAAACAACATAACTATAAATACAATAATGCACATGTTAAACTTTACATATACGATATGATAGAGTAAATTAATATAATTTTGAGTTGAACTAGTACTCAGTTCTCCAAATATTGCTATCTACCTAGAATGCATTTCTTTAGGACCTTCCTAACATCCTCAGCTTATGTTGACTCTTGAATTTTAATTTGGTAAACTCCTTGTAGGTTATAGGGGCATCTGTGTTGGTATCCTGATAAACTTGAAGTTTGGATTCTCTTCGAAGGTGGTGTCGAAATTGAACAGTTTTCCTGTCTTTATGAATATCTTTTTCCATGTGGTTAATGTAATTGGACCCTGAACATATTTTAATAAATGGATTTATTGTTCTATTTCAAGATTATCATTCCAAAAGTGGTACACTAACACCAATTTGTCTATTTCTTTGTTCTTGATGTTCCTAAAATGCTCTTTAAGCCTAATTCAAATTCCTTTTAGAAATAGACAAATCATTAGTAGCATAACATTTTTGGAATGATAATCACATTAAAGAACAAGATATCCATTTATTAAAAATTGTTCAGGGTCAAACTATATTAACACATGGAAAAAGATATTCATAAAGAAATATGATGCAGAAATGTTCAATTCCTATATCATCTTTGAAGGGAACCCAAACTTCAGGGTCATCAGGATACCAAAAGAGACACCCCAATTGTCACCAAAAACTTCACCCATTCAAAACTCAACGGTTGACACTGAGGATGTTAGGAAGGTACTAACAAAACATGTTCTAGGTAAACACTAGCAATATATGGAGCACTGAGTACTAGTTTGTCTCAAACTTATATTAATTTTGTGCTTCATTGTATCATAGTACTTATTCATAGGAATATGACAGAGTAATTTACAACAAAAGCATAACAGTAATAAAATTTGCACTTTTTAAGGATATAGGACACCGTATTTATCCAGTAGTGTTCATTTCATTTTAGTTTTCATGTATCAATCAGTCTGCTTCACATAGATAACTTCAACCACTTTCTGATCTAGTTAGCCTTAGTCCATCATGTACTGCATTGAACACAAGCTTCATTGGTTAGGTGATCAGGACAAGGATTTCGCATCCCATATTGTTTGTAAAACGTGTATAGAAAACTTGTAGCAATGGTACAAAGGGTTGTTACCATCAATGTCATGTGGAATCCCAATGACTTGGCGGGAACAAATAAATCATTTGACAACTGTTATTTTTGTGTATGTTAAGTGCCCAGGTTCAATACGAAAAACAAAAAGCACATTGTGTATCCCTGCCTTCCATCTGCTATAACCCTCGTACACCATGGATCCATTATTCCTGTCCCAAAACCACCAATACAGTTACCAGAAAGTTTTCCTCTTCAAGTGCGGAGAATGATGATGATATCTTTATATCAGATGTTGAGTATAAAACTCCTCATGTTTATAATCAAAGTGACAAATTATTTGGTGCTTGACCTAGGCCTCATTAAAGGAAATAGTGAACTTTTAGGATGGAGATTAAAAGAGAGAAATCTTTTACTTGCTGGGACAAATTCATATTGTTACAGAAATTGGGAGGAAGAATTCCAACAGTTTTTTGTTCACGAACACGAACTTGTGTTTTGCTATGATATTCCTGGCTAAATCCGTCATCTTGGAGCTATCTACCAAGCAAAAGACTGGCATTTATTTATTTATTTATTTATTTTAGTAAAATAAATCTCAAGTGTTCTTCTGCAGAATGGAAATAAACTTGCTTCAGTGCCAATCATTCCAGGACACAGAATCATTAAAGGATGTTTGTAGCAAATTCCTGAGTAATGTTAAAGATATCAACTACCAAAGATTGTCGAAACCATGCTGTATAACTTCCAGAAATTGATTTGCCACATGAGCTTAAAATTAAATTTCCTGTACAGTCATCTAGATTATTTTCCTGCATTATTATTCAGCAAGGAACATGGCGAGCGGTTCCATCAAGGTTAAAAGAAATGGAATGAAGATATCAGGGGCAATGGGATATCTCCATGATGTCAGATTGCTGTCTGTGTTTAGTACAAGATAACACTACTGAGAAATACAAATGCAAATCAACAGAGCATTCATTCATATCAAAGTGCAGCAAACAGTGGTGTCCTTGTAGTGAGATTCATATATTCTAGCAATGTAAATGTTACTTTTTTGTATATTCATTCCAATTTGATCATTTTCCACTAAAATTACATATATTCTCTATTATGGTGTTTTCTTTTGAAATTGTAATAATATGTAACATTTCGGTTTCAAATAGCAAAAACACTGTACGTGATAGACAAAAACGGTTTACATATTTGAAATCAGTATACCTGAATTAGGGTAAATCACCTCTTCAAAATTTTGTTGGAGAAAAACAAAATTTTTGCACTCCGGTGTAATTACTTAGATGTGGTTTAAAATGGAAAGATTTTCTTCAAAATCTTTGTCACATCTTTGAAAGATACTGAATTTAAAAGTTGAGTTTGGTGTTTATTGGAGTTTTCGTTCCTGATTCATACTGTTCATAGGCATTATAGCATTTGCTAAACTGCTCTTTTTTTGGGATCAGGATCCTCAAAATGAATTTCCAGTTAATTTTGGGCTATAATACAATACTTCTGCTTAGTATAAGTAAGCAACAGAGTAATTAAAACGGAGTTCAGGATTATTTTACTTGCTCCATTGCTAGTAATCAAAGTTTGCAGCAATATTATGAAGAAAACAATTAAAATCTAAAAGAAAAAAAACATATTGGTGATTTATTTAGAGCTGTTTGGGAAGAAGTACCATAGCATGTTGTCCTCTGTGGCTTAGGGGTAACATACTAGCCTTTGGTTCCCAAGGCAGTGGATTCAAACCCATCAGAGCGCAATAGATTTTTTTCAGGCATAGAAATCCTTAGCGCAGCTTCATTTGGAAGGGAAGTAAAGCCAGTGGTCCTTTATTATATAAAAAGAATCAATAATGAGGCCTCTGAGCAAAATGAAGTGGTATTTTACACCCACACAGAATGAGATGCTCAAAAACATAGCAATTTCTGATTTCAAATTGTTATTTAAGTCGTGTTCATGGTAAGAAGTAATTTAATACAAGATTTATCTACTTTGTATTATTACTACTACTGTGCCATAAGCTACCTCCCTAAAAACATATGTTTAATGTAGATTTAATTGATGGAAAAATTAAATAATGTTATGTTTAGTTGTACATGCGCCCAGTTTTAATCACACTTTAAGGATGTTATGTGTATTCCACATTAGACTTCTCATCACTCCTCTACGTAAGCTGCAATGTCTCCTCTATACCACCAGTATGATAATAATTCTTTGTTTTAAGGAAAGGGAGATAGAAAGCTAACTTACATGTGTGTGCACAAAATATGTGACTGAACTATTTATCTCTCAATATCCAGGTTTTAACCTTTTAATTTCGTATACATATCATTTTTATCTGGTATTGAGATACTGGTGCTGCTTTAACAGTTTGGAAGCACATTATTAATCACACTAAAACATTGCTCTTGTAAACAAATAATAATTCCTACTTTAGATAGATAGATAGTTTTATTCACCTTAGGAATATACAATATTCATGGCTTCGTCAAATTTGTACCCATAAGAATAATACATTTCTTATGAGTAATACAATTATGAATAATACAATAGTAATTAAATAATACAATAGTAGTTAAATAATACAATAGTGATTAAAGTAATGCAGTAGTAATTAACAGAATAATAATACAAATAGTAATTAAGAATAAGGCAACTTAGGTCACATAATAGTTTAATGTATTACATTTTTAAGAAGTAGGCTGTAAGAGACATAATTTTTACCCAAAAAAAATCAATATTTACTTTATTATTTAATTTTACTTCTTAGAAACTCATCTGTTGTCTGTGACATTACTTTTAGCAGGATATTTTTTACAGCTTTTCTGAATATTACAAGTATCACCTCCGAAGTTGCACAGGTATTTATTCACAAACATCATTTTAGGAAGCATTGATATGTTGATCATGTTTTAAGTATTCTTCCACTGAATAATAGCAACCTTCTCTTAAAAATGATTTTACAGACAGTTTAAACCTTTTTTCCGATGTTATACTTTTAATGCCATCGGGTAGTTTGTTATATAATAATACTGCTTTATGTTCGAAGCTATGTGTGAATAAAGTTGTATTGTGGCTTATAATGCGTAGATCTGATTTACTTCTTGTATTATGTGTATGTATCTGCAAATTTGTTTCAAATTGAGCAAGTACAATTCTTGTCCTAACTAGAGCTTCATATATATACACACATGGTAATGGAAGTATCTTTAGTAGTTTAAAATATGGTTTACAGCTGGTGGTAAAAGGAATATTTACTATATAACGAATATCCCTTTTCTGCAGTCTAAATATTTTTGATACATCTTTAGCATTTCCCCAGCTAAGTATACCATAAGACATTAGAGAATGAAAATAAGCAAAATAAATAATTCTCAACACATTTAAAGTTTCAATGAAAAGAAAATTGAATTAGTTTGATTATATATACTATACATCTACTTTTATTTTATCATTAATGTAAGAGGTACAGAAAAAAAAAATTAACAAGTGGAAGATTTAATATTGCATGGGAGAAAACGGTACTTCATAATATTTTGGGAAAGTTTTCACATAGATACTAACAAATGTTAAAAATCATAATGGCAGAGTATGAAAAAAATGTTGCTATCTTCACCTGTGAAATTAGGATTGGAGTCAGCGGTTGGACATCAGTGAGCAAGAATCAGACCTTTAAAATGAGATATTATTATTATTATTATTATTATTATTATTATTATTATTATTATTATCATCATCATCATCATCATCATCATCATCATCATCATCATCATCATCATCATCATCATCATCATCATCATCATCATCATCATCATCATCATCATCATCATCATCATCATCATCATCATCATCATCATCATCATCATCATCATCATCATCATCATCATCATCATCATCATCATCATCATCATCATCATCATCATCATCATCATCATCATCATCATCATCATCATCATCATCATCATCATCATCATCATCATCATCATCATCATCATCATCATCATCATCATCATCATCATCATCATCATCATCATCATCATCATCATCATCATCATCATCATCATCATCATCATCATCATCATCATCATCATCATCATCATCATCATCATCATCATCATCATCATCATTATCATTATCATTCATCGTGCGTACTAGCTGGAGTATGTCCTATAGAAATAACTATAGAGGAAAAACTCCAAATATATCTGGCAACAAAAAGTCACATAGCAGACTTCGACAAACCATTAGAAGTAAAACACTGGCGACATCCTGCCGAAGTGGCAACGATTCCGGAGGTGAACAAAGATAACATATATAGAATGGAAGCGTACACAGATGGAAGTAAAATGGGGGAGAAAGTTGGCGCAGCAGGAATTATATTTGAAAACGGAATTATGACACACCAGTTAAAATTCAAATTGCATGGCCACTGCACCAACAATCAAGCCGAACAACTTGCTATTTTAAAAGTACTAGAGAAATTAGAAGAACTATATTATGCCAGTTCAATAGATAGAAACGGAACCGTTGCAATATACACTGACAGCAGAATTACTATAGATCTACTGAGAAACAACTGGAAAAGGAATCGACTAATAGAATCTATCAAAGACAAACTTCTTGCACTAAACCATTTAAATTGGATCATCCACTTTGGCTGGGTTAAAGGCCACTGCGGAATAGAAGGCAATGAACTAGCAGATAAGCTTGCAAAACGCGCTGCTATCGAAGATAGTGAAATAGTGTACGACAAAATACCAAAAGACGTAATTGTAACAAGAGCGAAGGAATATGGACTCAACAGGTGGCAACAAGTCTGGACGAACACAACGAAAGGTGCAGTGACTAAAGCATTCTTCCCGTTAGTGAAAAACAGATTGCGTCAAAAGATTCCAATATCCCCAGAACTCACTACAATGTTAACTGGCCATGGAAAATTAAACGCATACCTATACCGATTTAGAATAATAAATAACCCACTCTGTCCTTGCGGAAAAGAAGAACAGACCGTTAACCATATAATATTTAATTGCAGAAGACTTGATGAAAAAAGACTAGAATTGGCAAAAAGTGTAACAAGCAATGGAGGGAAATGGCCTACCACCAACGAGAAGATTGCGAATAATCACCTGAAGTCGTTTGTAAAATTTGCAACTTCTATAAAAATCACGGACATGGACTGAAGGATTTGGAGTGTAACAACGACAAATTGTGAACTCTATACAATCAACTTACTCCGGTTTCATCATAATCTTACAATTAACTAAAACATAAAGCACTACTTCTAAAAATATGACAAATATTTAAATTGAAATAATTACAAATTGTGAACTCACAAAAATCAGCTAGAAGAATAGACTCAAATTAATGTACATAGTGTCTAAAGCACAGAATAACCCAATGTAAAATTGTTGTAATGTTTACAATTACTAATTCAAAATAGGACATGTAACTATAAAGCATGTAGTATTACTATGTAATGGAGCATGCTGTTGATATCAATAAAGCAAAAAAAAAAAAAAAAATCATTATCATTATCATTATCATTATTATTTATTATTTATTAATTATTAATTATTAATTATTAATTATTAATTATTATTATTATTATTATTATTATTATTATTATTATTATTATTATTATTATTATTATTATTATTATTATTATTATTATTATTATTATTATTATTATTATTATTATTATTATTATTATTATTATTATTATTATTATTATTATTATTATTATTATTATTATTATTATTATTATTATTATTATTATTATTATTATTATTATTATTATTATTATTATTATTATTATTATTATTATTATTATTATTATTATTATTATTATTATTATTATTATTATTATTATTATTATTTATTATTAATTATTAATTATTAATTATTAATTATTAATTATTAATTATTAATTATTAATTATTAATTATTAATTATTAATTATTTATTGTTTATTATCATCATCATCATCATCATCATCATCATCATCATCATCATCATCATCATCATTAGTATTATTATTATTATTATTATTATTATTATTATTATTATTATTATTATTATTATTATTATTATTATTATTATTATTATTTATTATAATCCACTTTTTTATCGTTCTGGTGAATATAATCAGCATAACGTTAGAATTTGGGCAAGTGGAAACCCTGTCGGTTATTGAACATGAAAGACATTCTGTGCCATATCTGTAAACAAAGTGGTTGGTTACCAACACTCCCCGCATGGCAGCCTCAGCCTTTGGGGTAACCTCGCCCCACCACGTGATCTCCGGGCACCATTTTTCAGGTGAGGGCGCCCAGAGGGCGGGCCCATTACCTCCAATATAGGGTGATAATGAAGATGACGGTGAGGCGAGAAAACTTACAGCTTGTACCATGGACTCCAAACCACGTTGGGCATAGGGGACACTTCACATGTGCTAGACAGAGGTGAAGACGTGGATAGGGCTGACTAAAAATCCCCAACCTGAGAGCCGGGAATCGAACTCGGGACCCTTTGCATGGGAGCCGCGAGCAAAACCACTGCGCTACTCCGCTACAACGTTTATGGACCTTTCTTCTTCATGGAGAAAGTACAGGACTAACCTATCTAGGCATAATATAAGACTTAATTTTATATATATGTATATATGTATATATGTACTTCAAAACTTATTATCTCAACATTCAGATGATTTCATTTTCATGCAAGATGGTGCCCCGCCTCAATTCTCTAAGCATGTCCGACGTTACTACCTGAATGACACCACTCCAGTATGATGGATTGAAAGAGGAGGAGCAGGAAATCAACTTCACCGCCGGTGGCCTCATAGGTCTCTAGAGCTCACTTCTTGTGACTTATCTGTGAGGTTACGTAAAAGACGTGATTTTATCCCCCCCTATGCCTGACACTCTTGAAAGTCTGTGAGATCGAGCTGTTGAAGCTATGAATTCGATAACAGATACCAGCTGTGTGTCCGGAGGAAGTGAGCCACCATTTTTATATTAATCGGTAACACATAATGCTCATGTTAAATGCATAAAAAGTGAACATTGAAATGTCCCATTTCCAGCAACGTTGGAATTATGTTTCTATCTTTTGTAGTTAGGAAGAAATAAATTATTGAAATCCGTTCCTTCATTTTTAATAGCTGATAAATATACTTAGTTCTATAGTTCACTCGTTCAAGCAGTACAAAATAAAAACTATTATGTATGTGCAAAAGTTAATTTTACTATAGGTAAAGTTCTTTCCATCACATAAATTTTACCCCGCCTTATTTTCCCTTTACCCAGCTAAGAGTCTCCCGTTCTCTCCTTTGGAAACTTTTAGCATGTGCAACCAGAAAGTTTAAAAGAGAAATACATAGCACTTATAGATATATTCAAGAACAAGTGATTTTTTTTAATTCACGTCTCCCATCGTGAGTTATATCGGATCATGAATTAAATGAAATGGGTATTGTGATGCTGAAATGAGTCCAGGGTCCTTAGAGTCTACAGTTACCCGACATTCATGTTTCAGGACAAGGGGAAACCTTACCAGATAACTCGCTCTGATCGAGATTCAAACTCAGGTGATCTTGGATGTGAGGCAGACACGCTACGAAGGCGAGTACGTTTATAGTTTTAAGATTCCATAAAGAAAACTATCAGGCAGTAGTAGACTGTTTGTTTACAATGGCCTGAGTACTAGCTTGTTCTCTATACCGGAGCACGTGCACGTGTGCGACATCATTAGATGTTTAGCTTTGTAACTCTTTGCGGATGAAAAATATAGTTCACATATCAATTTTAAGGACTTTACATCTAGTGTAAGATAAATAAACATCACATTGTTACAAATACAGTAGTCAAGTAGTAGTGCTTTATTTGGTAAATGTAGAGAGCACGCTGCGCTTGAGCAGCTTAAAAGGAAGTGGGAAGACAATCAGTTTAAGCATGGCGGCTCCCGTGCAACATGTAAAACATCACAAAGGGAAACCTTTAAAAAGTGGCGAAAATCAAATTATATTGAACGTTTTTTGCAAGTTGTGCGAGAAATACCAAACCTTAGCAATTGAGGACGTTGTTAATTTTTCAGCAGAATCAACCGGTGTTTTAGCACCAAATATCAATGCCGCTCAAAGTGAAGTTGTGGAAACGGGCGGGCTTCCCATTACTGGAAAACACCGAAAAAGAATGAAGCCAGTTGTGGAAAGTGAATGTGATGAATTTGTTAAGTGTTACTCTTCTTTCTTTGAAAGAAACGAGCCACAGTAATTACAAAAGTGCTTCAAGCAGTAAACAATGATCCCATTTAGCCGAACTTTGAAAAACGAGCTTTTACACCAATCTTCGCGACATAGTTTTAGAAGTTGTGAACAGAAACAGAAAAAATATAATTGTTGAGCATGAAGACATATTGTTGTGGCATGGAATTATCAAAAAAGTTCGGAAGTGGAAATCGTTTAAGGAATTTGTCGGTTATCAGATTCCAATTAGGTACGTTTTTTTTTTTTTTTTTTTTTTTTTTTTTCCAGCCGCATGCCAGTAGAACTTTAAAGTCATTGCTAAGGTAGCTACAGTTCGGCCGCTCTAACTACGGCTCTGACATTTCTCGAGAGGGGGAAGCGGGTTGTTGCCAGTTCTTTAGCGGGAATTTCAAGCAGAGCAACATGCGTATTTGAAATATTCCACGTACTTGCATATTTCACGAACCAGTAACCATATTATTATTATAGCGATAATAATAATAGGACTTACGAACCCTAAAAATCGGAATTCACGCACGAAAAATATACCAAAGAAAGTTTACCAGCGCAAGTAGCTAAAAGGCCACATGGCTCAAAGTTAACCTGGCAACATGGTGTTGGTTTCGGAAGCCACGCCTAGCAGCGACAATGCTGATTGGCGCTAGCAGACAGTTTTAACTTCCTGACCACAACACCGGATGTAGAGATTCCCAGTACCACCAACAGATTCAGTTAGTGTGCGTGAAAAGTGTGAACGAAATATTCTAATAGAGTAGTGTTGTAATGAATATCTTGCATGATAATGAAATTGCAAGTTGGATTTCATTGTTTTAAAGCTAATATGGTCCTATATTTTCATTCTAAAGATAATTTTGACGATATGTTTTCAATTGCTCATTACTGTATGTTGGTACTATTAACGTTCCCCCTCCATCTCTTGCAGTCGCAAAACGTCAGAGCCGGAGATACAACGGCCGGACTGCACACGCAGTTATTTAGCATTGTTATTCCTCAGAAAGACCCATGCCTTAATTTTTAATTTATAAATGAGGTGAGGTTATGTGATGCAATCAAATGTTTGAGTAACTGTTGTAAGTATTCATTCTCATTTTAGCGTACAAAAGGAAAAATATTTTACACATGAAGCAGTATTTCTTCGTTGTAAGCACAATCCTTTCCCATCTCGTGTCAATTTTTGTGGCTATCAGTTTCTTCAGGTCACCAATTGTATTGTCTAGATTTCTTTCCTCGTCACAAATATGTGCAATGTATATAAAGAGTTAATAATTACTCAGACATATCAGACAGGGACGTATTTAAGGGGGGTCCAGGGGGTCCGGACCCTCAAATGAATTATCATTTCAAACTTTCAATAAATATTTGAAATAAAACTTAGTTTAAAATAAATAAAAAAAGAGATAAATGAAAAGTTACTGCACAGCAGCTGTAGAACTCGTTAAAATACACAAATAATGTATTGCTAATGCTCACTTTCTTCTCGGGCAACAAGCCAGGTGAAAAGACGATTAGATATATTAGGAGAATTAAGGAGGCTTTGGCAATTTCCTCTGAAAGGAGCACGCTTAATCGTGATGCTGGATTACAGTTCAGCTCCTCGTGGAAACCGGTTTTAAAAATGGAAATCCGCTGATTTAAGAAGCAAATATCAATACAGCTTGATAATCAAGTTATGTAGTTACGTTTCTTTGACACAATTTTCTATACTCACTCCATCTCCTGACCTGGCATTTAATTTACTGAAAACAGTCTTGCATTCAGTAATACGAATTTTGATTGTGTTCTGTCTTTGTTTATGTTGGTGTTATATCCAGTGTTTCATTTGTGGTTATAACATTTTATAAATATCCTGATGATGGGAGAGATGCACACTCCCGAAATCGTCTTTTCACCTGGCTTGCTGCCCGAGAAGAAAGTGAGCATATTCGTCGCCAGGAAAGCTTCTGATCCTATTTCAATGTATTACAAAGTTAACCAATTCCGATATATTATAAATTGTTGATTAGAATTCCCAGATACTTACTTAAAGGTATGTAATTTATAACTTCTAAGTTCCTATTCCAGTGGCGGCTGGTGGGTTAAATTATTGGTGGTGCACAAAAGAAAAATAAAATACAGAGTAGTAATGACTCACCCATTTATACAGATTCTCTGCTCTACTCTCCTTAGACCTGGCGAATCTATCGATAACTTTTGTGTTGAAGTCGCTGATCTTCATAACAAAATCTCTCTCAATTGAAAGCATTGCTAATGCTGTCAATCGGTCCTGTGACATTGTTTTCCTAAGGAAAGTTTTTATTCTTCTTAAAGTTGAGAAACAGCATTCTGCTTCAGCGGTAGACATTGGCATAGTTAACAGTACTCGGAGGAGTTTGACATATTCGCTGAATGTAGCACATAAATTGTTTTCCTTATTGAAGTCCATCAAGCACAAAGCGCCGGACATTCCACGAAATTCCTCTCGACTGTAAATTACAGTCAGTTCTCTACGATTTTTTGTTCCAATGATAAAAGGATGGAACCTTATTGTTTCTCTAAGGGAATCCTCTGGAAATGTCTAAATCTGTCCTTTGCTTCTCTAAGAATGTCACATACTTCAAGAGCTTCTCTTCTTTTCACATTATGATCTTCTATTCTTCTCCTCTTAATTGCAGTTTCTTCGTGTTCTTCTATATCCACGCTATTTCTTACCTTTTGCACTTCCCTTTCAAATGCGTTTAGCTGGGCGATGGCAAATGTTGCATTGCAGTCTCGTTTCTGCAGCTGATTGTACAAAATGTCCACATGTGGCATGATCTTGTAGAAGAAAGAGCCAGAATACAAAATTATAATCTTTCAAAGTGGCCATAAACCCAGAAGCCTGAACAAGTGTGGCGTTGTTGTGTAACAGAGCTCTCTTCTGAATAACCTCCATGCATTTAATTAAATTCTCCCTGTGTTCGAAAAGCAGAGCACACAGAAGCTAAGCCTGATGGTCACGCTATAGCCGTTGCTAAGAGTAGGAGGAGCTAGGTTTATAAACCTCAATTTAAGCAATGTATAAGAAGCCACTTCCCTCTCTTCGCCTTCCCGCAACCCCCTCAGAGAGCCTACATTTGGGTGAAATCTTAGGTTAACTCTTCGCTGCAAACCTGCGGCTCCTACAGTTAATCACTGTTTATTTCGACTTCTGCGGTCATGGGCAGCTACAGACGATAAGCATAATTGAAACATGTTTGTATATAAAACAATTCAAACAAGTAAAGCTTTAATGTGCAAAATACACCTGTTGTATATTCAGAATCAGTGGGTGTAACGCAAACCTGCAACCTTATGGAGGAACCGCCCCTGTCCTATTCCCTTTTTCATTCAAGGAGAACTAATACTTCAAATGCATCAATCATTAGTTCTCTTTTTAAATATCTAATTACTGCTTATATTACTTTATCCCAGGTATAAGAACAAAAAATGTGCAATGTGCAAGGCCTTTCTACAGACTTTATCCAAAGAATTAAGACAAAAACAAACTTTTCTAAGAACAATTTGTAGAAGCTTGGGTGGAGAGTCATTTGAATATAATATATTACATGAGTTTTTAGTTTTTACTAACATGATAAAAGTACATCCCTGATTAATTATTAAAAGGAAACAATTCATCGTAGATTTTACCTACATGAAGATAAATAGCAAGGAAGTAATAAAGCTCAGTCCTGTCCATGTATTTTAAGCTGCAATCTTTTTAACAAAAGAGGCTCCATTTTCAGGTATGAAGAGTTCTTTGTTATAAGAATTTTAAGGAATTTTATGCATGAAGTTAAAGGTTTATAAAAATGATATCAGAAGCTACAAATGACAATTTTTTTTCTCCTGCAATATATAATTGTTGAATTACATGATGCCAAGACTTATACAAGAGACATTTTAATTCTATTGGTGGATACAAAGAGAAATGTATGTAATGTTCACAAAGGTCTAACTTTTGATTTGCCTTAAATGGTATCTCTTCTCATATGTTTATGCCATTGTGTGTAACTTCTTATATATAGCAAGGTAAAGATACTTACATGCTTAATCAGAAAAGTTACATTATTTGGACCCCCCACCCCGGAAATTGACTTCTAAATACGTGCCTGATATCAGATAAGCTAATGCAATTGCGATAAATATATAACTTGATTGTTGAATCTTGATTGAATTTTACTCGAACTTTCTTTGCAGGTTACTTCCAGCATATCGATAAATCCTTACTTCCTTAATAGTTTCCCTTAACTACATAAAATTCCTCACTCCTGCACGTCCACTCATCACTATCAAGTTTACAGTTTTTTTGAAGATTATTCATTTTCCGTTACAAAACTTTTATATTCACCGCGACATTTTTACATCCTCATGAAACAAGATTACAGAACATATATCTCTCTGAAGATTATTGATTTTCCGTCACATTACTTTACTCCTACATTACTTTTATGATCGGTCGATTTACTGCTACGTCACCACATTACGTAATGCAATTATTACTACGGCCATCACAAAATTACACATATTTTTTACACATTTTGTTTTATAAATTTATGAATTTTTCACACCTTTTCTAAATATAAATCGAAACTACTGTTACACACATTTACTTAACGCAAAAAGTGCTACCATATAAACTACTCATACAGAATGTTACAAAAAGGTACGGCCAAACTTTCAGGAAACATTCCTCACACACAAAGAAAGAAAATATGTTATGTGGACATGTGACCGGAAACGCTTAATTTCCATGTTAGAGCTCACTTTAGTATTTCTCTTTAAATGTAAGTTGAAATCATTCGTGCAGACAATTGTCAAAATACCCCATTGTTTCGTTTGTATGTACTGTACTTCCTCGATTCACCGCCAGTTGGCCCAATTGAAGGAAGGTAATGTTGACTGCAGTGCTTGTGTTGACATGCGACTAATTGCTCTACAGTACTAGCATCACGCACACCAGTAAGTAGCATCAACTGGTTAGTGTTCATCACGAACGTGGTTTTGCAGTCAGTGCAATGTTTACAAATGCGGATTTGGCAGATGCCCAACTCAACAATAGATTCGGTGACCAATGGAATGGTAGAGGCGGACCAATTCCATTGCCTCCACGCTCTCCTGACCTCAACCCTCTTGACTTTCATTTATGGGGGCATTTGAAAGCTCTTGTCTACGCAACCCCGGTACCAAATGTAGAGACTCTTCGTGCTCGTATTGTGGACGGCTGTGATACAATACGCCATTCTCCAGGGCTGCATCAGCGCATCAGGCATTCCGTGCTACGGAGGATGGATGCATGTATCCTCGCTAACGGAGAACATTTTGAACATTTTCTGTAACAAAGTGTTTGAAGTCACGCTGGTACGTTCTGTTGCTGTCTGTTTCCATTCCATGATTAATGTGATTTGAAGAGAGGTAATGAAGTGAGCTCTAACATGGAAATTAAGCGTTTCCGGACAAATGTCCGCATAACATATTTTCTTTCTTTGTGTGTGAGGAATGTTTCCTGAAAGTTTGGCCGTACCTTTTTGTAACATCCTGTATATCGAAAACGGCAAAGCAAAACTTTTCAACTTCGTTGACAGCGCATGTGCTCGACACGTGGTTGATAAAATGGCGCGACTATTTCCTCCAATCACAGTCGCCTGCGGAGTAATACATTGTTCAGCTTTGTTTACATCATCATAAGCTAAGGACGGCTCCGGTATAGTGATAAGATGCAAAGTTGTACAACATTCAA
This sequence comes from Mantis religiosa, assembly GCA_030765055.1. Classification (NCBI taxonomy): domain Eukaryota; kingdom Metazoa; phylum Arthropoda; class Insecta; order Mantodea; family Mantidae; genus Mantis; species Mantis religiosa. The sequence continues at coordinate 53,036,333 of CM060956.1, forward strand.
GTACAAGGACTACATGGTTCAACACAGTGATTTATTTTCCAAGATAGAAGGGATAAAAGCTTTGAAACATAATAAGAAAAAGCCCTAGTGAATTTCCTCCTTACCCGGGTGTTCTGTGCGCGCGTATCTCGCTTCCTCCTTTGTTACATACTTTCCTGGGACTGGTAGATTCTGGCCACCTTGTCTTTCCATAAGCTTCCGTTACTAGACGGTTGTTATCCATCTGAGGTAATTTCCCAACTCCTTGACTTCAGGTTCAGGATTAGGAATACTACGAAGGGGATTTGGCACTGCGACCAGTCTTGATCTATAGTACCTATGCCCCAAGTAGGGCATTCCCGGGAGGAAGGATGAGGCAAGAGGAGACAGAGGCCGCCCAAGGAGACACGACAGTGTAGAGGGCAGAGTCCCTACATTTTACTTAAATGGAAATCTCCGCCGGTAGGCCAGGGCAACGGATATTCTCCCCTACTGTGGTTCGGAAGTGGTCCCAGCAGCCGGTTCGGAGAGCGGCAACCAACCTACCGGAGGAGGAAGCGGTTCACTGAGAGCATATTGTCACCCAATTAGCGGAAAGCACAACCAACGACTGCTGAGAAGGGACCAGAGGCAGCCGAGCCACACCCTCCCATTAATCTCAGTCACTAACTGAGGGGTTGATTAGGGGGCTGTCACTTGTCGCTGGCCGCCTCCGCTGGCCGCCTCTTTCCCCTTCCCCTGTCCTCTGTAATCTTCGCGGTAATTCACTGAAACCGGAGACTTCTAGAAAACAGCGATATCCCTATAAAAAGGGCTGCAGTGAGTGAATTGAGTCAGTCAGTTCGTTCTTGGCGAGCAGGGTAAGAGTGCAGTGCTAGTGTACGACGAGAAGACTGTGTACGTGCATCGGAGGATTGTACGTAATTGCGAGAGCAAAGTGAAATTGTAATGGACGAACTGGTGAATCGTAATTGTGTGCATTACGTAATTCTGTGTAATTGGCAAGTGTTTAGCTGTAAGCCGGTGGAAATAAAGAACATTTTTGAGTGGTACGATTGGACTTTTCATTTCACGAACCTACAAAGTCACAATATCATCCTGCCATGCACCGTCGAGACAACCGTCAACACTTCTATCTGAAAGAGACGACCAGATGAGTGATGTGTGAAATGATAATGGAGATGAAATGGAGGGACAGGAAATTCGGAAGATGTAATTAACCTAGCCAGCATTCGTCTGACGACCTGGAACCTCCCCCCCCCCCCCCGAAAAACCCTTGGGTTAGGTAGATCGGTCACGGGAATCGAACCCGGGCCTACGCAATATGGGATGCATACGTAACCGCCTGAACCGTTCCTCTCGTTAGCCCTTGACTTTAACAGACTTCATAATTTTTATGATGTATTATTTGCTAGTTTATTTCAAACGCTTGTTAAACGAACTATATTTTTCATCCGCAAAGAGTCACAAAGCTAAACATCTAATGATGTCGCACACGTACACGTGCTCCGGTATAGAGAACAAGCTAGTACTCAGGCCATTGTAAACAAACAGTCTATTACTGCCTGATAGTTTTCTTTATGGAATCTTAAAACTATAAACGTACTCGCCTTCGTAGCATGTCTGCCTCACATTCAAGATGACCTAAGTTCAAATCTCGATCAGAGGGAGTTATTTGGTAAGGTTTCCCCTTGTCCTGAAACATGAATGTCGGGTAACTGTAGACTCTAAGGACCCTGGACTCATTTCAGCATCACAATACCCATTTCATTTAATTCATGATCCGATGTAACTCACAATGGGAGACGTGAATTAAAAAAATCACGTGTTCTTGAATATAATTATAAGTGCTATGTACTTCTCTTTTAAACTTTCTCGTTGCACATGCTAGAAGTTTCTAAAGGAAAGAGAGGGAGACTGAGCTGGGTAAAGGGAAAATAAGGCGGGGTGAAATTTAAGTGATGGAAAGAACGTTACCTATAGTAAAATTAGCTTTTGCATATACATAATAGTTTTTATTTTGTACTGCTTGAACGAGTGAACTATAGAACTAAGTATATGTATTAGCAACTAATATGTATTAGCTATTCAAAATGAAGGAACAGATTTCAATCATTTATTTCTTCCTAACTACAAAAGATAGAAACATAATTCTAATGTTGCTGGTGCCCGCCTCTGTAGCGTGGTGGTAGCATGTCGGCCTCACGTTCAAGAGGTCCCGAGTTCGATTCTCGGTCAGGGCGAGTTACCTTACTAAGGGTTTTCCGGGGTTTTCCCTTATCCTGAAAGACGAATGTCGGGTAACTCTAAGCTCTATGGACCCCGGGCTCATTTGAGCATCATTTCACCAATTCCATTCATCGTCCGATATGACTTAACGTTGGAGGACGTAAATTACAACAACAACAACAACGACCACCTCGTGGTGGTAGCATGTCTGTCTCACGTTCAAGAGGTCCCGAGTTCGAATCTCGGTCAGGGTGAGTTACCTGGATAAGGTTTCACCGGGGTTTTCCCTTATCCTGAAAAACGAATGTCAAGTAACTTTAAGCTCTATGGACCCCGGACTTATTTGAGCATAATTTCACCCATTTCATTTATCCTAAGAGGGTGATTGTAAGGTGTTCTCAAGCTTTATGTAACGCAACTTATTTGAGCATCATTTCACACATTTGATTTGTCGTTCGATATCACTTACCAGGTTAAAAAACTTAAAATTTACAACAACAACAACAAAAAAAAACGCAATCTAAAGCGCCGAAATAGATCTTGATTTTCTGATCCGAAGTCATAAAATACCACAGTTTAATTCGTCTTTTATTATTATTATTATTATTATTATTATTATTATTATTATTATTATTATTATTATTATTATTATTATTATTATTATTATTATTATTATTATTATTATTATTATTATTATTATTATTATTATTATTATTATTATTATTATTATTATTATTATTATTATTATTATTATTATTATTATTATTATTATTATTATTATTATTATTATTATTATTATTATTATTATTATTATTATTATTATTATTATTATTATTATTATTATTATTATTATTATTATTATTATTATTATTATTATTATTATTATTATTATTATTACTATTATTATTACTATTACTATTACTATTACTATTACTATTACTATTACTATTACTATTACTATTACTATTACTAT